>VXBU01004981.1:1277347-1288463 GCA_013400315.1 Bombycilla garrulus
GGAGCTGTGCTATCCAAGGAGTGTAGTCTGTTCTTATCCAGCAGCTTCAGGCCTTAGCTGCGTCCCCAGGCTCAGCGGGTAGGCAGGTGGATGTTCCCAGCACACTGAGGAAGGTTGTTTGTCCCTTTGGTCACCCCTCCGGAAGATCTGTGCCAGCAGATAGGGTGGCTGACTGGTGGTGGCAGGCTGAACCTGTCCAGGTGGGATGATCGGTAGGATTCCAACAGCAGGCAGTCTGTGCTGCTTCCTGCAGACCAGAAGGGGGTTGTGCCCATGTTCCTAGGCCTTCGGAAGCCCATGCAGAATGGCAAGAGGAAGGTCCCCAACTCATTTTGCAGTGCTGGATCTCTACCTTCACCTTCCTCGCACTCTCCCCTGCACTTGCAGGTCCCTCAGACCCCACATCCCAGGTTGCACGGCTGCCTGGATGCATCTCCGTGCTTAGGTGACAGGCTAGCTGGGAAAAACCTCAGGCTTGGGGTCACAGGACAACCCCTTTGGAAGACCTGAGTGGCTGAAAAATCTCCTTGAAAAGGCTCTGTTCAGCTTCTGAAGAATATGAGTCACGCACGGATTGAACAATCCCCTTCCTTCCCCTCTTCTCCCACACACTCAAAATCCCCTGAGTGGGACCTGCAGCAACCACTGATTCAGAAATTCATGGTATGAGGGCATCGTGGAGTCAGATATGGGATTTTTTTTTTTCTTTTCATTGGTTAGTGAGAAGAAATGCGGAGCGTGCCCGTGGGCTCTCCCCTGATCCTGCCCCTTTGCTAGAAGTTGCCGGTGGCTTTCTGTGGTCAGGCAGATCTTAACCCCAGCGGAACTCCTGTCCTTGATACTGGCAGTCCCTGTGGCGATGCTGGGGCTGGACGGGTTGCTGAGACCAGCCTCTTCCTCCCCGGTGAGTAGGAGAGTGTGAGCGTTGTGGGCGGCAGGGAGGGGCCCCTGGCGCTGGCAGTGCCTTGCTGGGGTCGGCGGGAAGCAGCCGGTGCTGAGTGCTGGGGCGGTGGGAGATGCTCCCACAGGGAACTCTGAGGCTGCCGCTTCCACTTTGAAGCCAGTGGGAAGGAGGCAATGGGAACACGGATAGCGAATGCCTCTCTCAGGCCATCTCCGCGGGAAGGATGCAGGGGCTGCTGTGTAAGTTGAAACTGGGGAGAGGAAAAGCACGCCTTTGGGCGCCTGGCAAGGGGCTGCAGAGTCCTGCAGAGATTCCCCTGTCCAGGGGGAAGCCAGTGGGCTGGGGGAAGCACTTTGGGGCGACTCCTGTTTGAGTCCATAGGGGCTCGGAGACGACATCCCGGTGCGGGATGGGATGACGTGGGGTAGGGACCTTGGGGGACCCAGGGGCTGCTGCGGGGCTTTATGGCGCGGGCGGGTGCTTTCAGCCGAGCTGCACTGCAGGTCTTGCTGCGGAAGGGTTGACGGCAGCGCAGCGGGGACTGGTACCCGTAACGGGACAGGCGGCCGGGGACGGTGTGGGGCAAATCCCTCGGTAGTCCCGGGGGGAAAATACGGCACATCTGGCGTTCCGGAGCTGCCAGGCAGCGCCCGGGCGAGAATAGCCGGGGGAAGCGGGCGGGAGTGCTCCGGGATTTCCAGCCCGCCCGGGGCTCCGAGTCCAAAATTCCCAGGCGAGGAGGGGACAGCCCGTCCCATTGCCCATTGCCCCGGGCGGCCGCCGCGGGCACAGGAGCAGCCGGGCCGAGCAGAGCCCCGCTCTGAGCCGTGCCGGGCCGCTCCTCGCGTCCCGNTTTCCCGGCTCGGCGGGGTTTCTAGGGACTTTCCGGAGCGGCGGTGCCTTCCTGCAGCCCCGCTCCCCGCTCAACCCCCCTCTCCCCGCAGGCCGGCGGCCGGCCCCGCGTCGACATGGACGAGCAGTTCCAACCCGTGAGTGCGGCACGGATCGGATCGGATCGGCCCGGCGGGGTGTCGCTGCCTGATCCCGGCCCCGGAGCGGGGCAGGGAGCAGTGCCCGACCCCACGGGTGGGGTGGGAGGTGGGGGTCTGTGCCTGCTTCAGGGGTGGGAGGTGGGAGGGTCTGTGTCAGCCTCCAGGTGGGCACTGAGGGGTCTGCACCTGCCCGCCTCTCTTCCCGGGGAGGGGACACGGAGCTGTGCCTGCCCCGATGGGCTTCTGTGCCAGACTGCCATCACCCGCGCAGGGTAGCTGGGGGATTCCAGCCCCAACACACTCATCACACTCATCTTCCCTCCTATCACCTAGTGCCTCGATGGGATTGACTATGATGACTTCAGTTTTGGCTCCCACATGATGGAGCAGAAGGAGCCCCTGATGGAGACAGGTAAGGGCCCCTCTGGCTGTACCCGTCCAGGGGTCCCCAGCTGCAGTGGAATTTCCCAGCAGGTTGACTCACTTCTCTTAGTTCCCAGAAGCACCAGAGGCTTTGTCCTTACTGGTTCCACTGCAGCTGGCTGGGAATCTTTGCCCCGTGCCACCAGGATGGGGCTTGTTCCATTTGGCCCTGCTGCTCAGTCTACCAGGGACTGCCAGGTTGGGCTGTCACCTCCCGGGGGTCCCCAAGTGACAGAGCATCCTCTGGCCCTCGCCTCCTTTTCCTGCTATTCTGACTGCTGTCCCCAACTGGGCTGTGACAGCACAGGGTTTGGGAGCTCTGAGGACCCCCTTGGGACAGACAGGGGTCACATCACCTTCAGTGCTGTCCCTGTATCACCAGCACCCTTAGTGAGAACACGCACTTTGGTTATCCCGTGTTTCTCATTGGTACCTCTCCTTTCTGTCCTCCAGTGGAAGGTCCCTACCTTGTCATTATTGAGCAGCCAAAGCAGGTAAGGATGTCACCCAGGTAAAGACAGGTGTAACTGTCACCTCCTGCTCTCATGGCATCAGGCTTTGGCCACCCTTGGCCGACCTGCTCCTTTTCTCCACAGCGGGGTTTCCGATTTCGGTACGGCTGCGAGGGCCCTTCCCATGGGGGGCTGCCAGGAGCATCCAGTGAGAAGGGGCGCAAGACCTATCCCACTGTCAAGGTGAGCACTGCCACGGGAAGGGGATGGAGCAGTGTCTTCAGCCAGTAGTGCATGAGCATCAGAGGGAGCCTTGAAGGAAGGACAGGAAATTTATAATAAGCTCTTTTGTTTCTCCTGGTGCTGGAGGGATGGGAGGGCTGTGGCAGGAGGAGTGGAGGCCACAGGGAGGGATAACAAGGAATTGTAGAGAATCCTTCAGGCTCCCAGCTTATTGTACCTGACCCCCATCTCCTACTTCCCTGCAGATCTGTAACTACACAGGGGTGGCCCGGATTGAGGTAGACCTGGTGACGCACAGTGACCCTCCCCGTGTGCATGCCCACAGCCTGGTGGGCAAGCAGTGCAACGAGGCCGGCAACTGTGTCACGATCGTGGGACCCAAGGACATGACTGCTCAGTAGGTGCAAGGAGGACCCAGGGTGGCCTCTTGCCTATGTGAGGTGGCTGTGGGTGTTGCCTGCAGCTTATGAGATGGGGAAAAGACAGGGGTTGGTGCACCCTGGAGCCGGGTTTGCTGGATCAGGTCAGGTGTGTGTTTAGACAGGTTCATTGTTACAACTCTGTCACCTGAGCATTTTGCCTGTCTCTAGGTTTTGATATATGCAGCTTATTTTGAGCTTCTGTCCTTGAGGTTGCAGCTCCCCAGCTTTGCAGATGAGTTTTTAAGTCAGCCTGAGTCACAGGGTTATTCTGCAACTGCCGTAGTTGCTCTTGCATATCCATCCCTGGCTCAGCTCAGTACCATTTGCATCCCTCCAGCCTTCAGTCCTCTGGGTTTTGTCATTGACAGCCCTTTGGACTTGTCACCTGTGGGAGCCCAGAGTTTCTGGGGCTCCTTTCCTCGCCTCTGTGATTGCTCCTCTTCTGCCACACACACATTGATTTCCTGCTGCCTGAGTGTCACCGCTCTGTGCTCAGGTCCTTCCCAGCTGCAGGAGTATGTTTCCCTTTGGGCTTGCTGCTCCTGGCCTTGACACTCCCAGATCCCAGCAGGTTCCCTCTTCTCCAGGTTCAGCAACCTGGGTGTGCTGCATGTCACCAAAAAGAATATGATGGAGATCATGAAGGAAAAGCTGAAGCAGCAGAAGATGCGCAACAGCAGCCGTCTGCTGACGGGTGAGCCTGGGCTCTCAGCGGGCATCACGGGCTGGAGGCTGGGCTCGCATGGTGGGTGGGAGGGGCACCTGGAGCACTGTTCCCCATACAGCCTGACGGTTTGTCCCCCTGCCCTGGCAGAAGTGGAGCTGCGTGAGATTGAGCTGGAGGCGAAGGAGCTGAAGAAGGTGATGGACCTGAGCATTGTGCGGTTGCGCTTCACTGCCTACCTCCGTGACAGCAGTGGGAACTTCACGCTGGCCCTCCAGCCTGTCATCTCAGACCCCATCCACGACAGCAGTGAGTGGGGCCACTCCACACAAGGGATGGGGCAGGAGGGGGTAAGGACTTCTGCACAGTGACTCCCAACACTTTTTGCTCTGCAGAATCCCCTGGAGCTTCCAACCTGAAGATCTCACGGATGGATAAGACAGCAGGCTCCGTGCGGGGAGGAGATGAAGTCTACTTGCTGTGTGATAAAGTTCAGAAAGGTAAAAGCCGTTCTCTCCAGATGAAACCTTCTGGAGGGGCTGTGGCAGGAGAGATCCAGGGCCCTTGGGTGGTCAGGGGTCTGTGTCCTTGGAGCCTGTTTGGGGCAAGGAAATAGGCAGTGCCAGTGCCACTTCTCTCCCCAGATGACATTGAGGTGCGTTTCTACGAGGATGATGAGAACGGCTGGCAGGCCTTCGGGGACTTTTCTCCTACAGATGTGCACAAGCAGGTACAGGGGAGGTGGGGAGTGTCCTGCTCTGCTTCAGGGCAGACGGCTACCTTGTGGGGTGAGGTAGCTCCGTCCCCAGCTCCAGGGATGAGCAGAACCTCACGTCCATCATGTCCTGCCCACAGTACGCCATTGTCTTCCGCACACCCCCCTACCACAAGCCCAAGATCGACCGTCCTGTCACCGTCTTCCTGCAGCTGAAGCGGAAGCGGGGAGGGGATGTGAGTGAGTCCAAGCAGTTCACCTACTACCCAGTGGTGGAAGGTGAGCACCACCCAGGCAGGCTGGCATGTCCCCTGCTGCTGGGGTGGCCTCTCACCCTGCTGCCCCTCTCTCACCACAGATAAGGAAGAAGTGGAGAGGAAGCGCAAGAAAGTCCTGCCTCAGTTTCCTCAGCACTTTGGTGGTGGCTCGCACATGGGGGGTGCCGGCGGGGGCGCCGGGGGCTTTGGCTCTGGAGGAGGTGAGCGGCGATGCCTCCTCCCCCTCCTCTCTCAGGTGGCTGAGGTCTGGCCCTGGGGGCTCCCTCCTGCTCACCCATCCCTCGCCTTGCCCCGCAGGTGGGAACCTCAGCTTCCCGTACTCCCCTGGGCTGACCTACAACAGCATCTACTCGCCCGGCCCCCACCCAGTGGGGAGCTACCAGGGGGGTGTCCAGATGAAGGCAGAGGGGCCTGGGAGCGACAGGCAGGCACCTGCAGAAGAGAGCACGTACTGCAAGGAGCTGCAGAAGCACGGTAGGAGGGGCTGAGCTTGTGGGAGGGCTGGGGCACATCGCTCAGGAGAGGAGTCGTGGACTGGGGACCTTTTGGGGTTGTGTGCTGCTCTCCACACCTGGTGGATGCAGAAGGGTGGATGAGGCTGCTGCTCCTGTTGGTGACATCCTGCTTTGCCCCCAGCCCAGCTGTGCCAGCTGTGGATGCTGGCGCTAGCCCATCGCAATGCCCATGCCCTGCTCAACTACTCGGTCACCGCCGACCCCCGCATGCTGCTGGCGGTCCAGAGGCACCTGGTCGCGTCACAGGATGAGAACGGAGACACGTGAGCACATGAGGGGTTTGAAGGGAGAGCATGGGGGTTTTACTGTCTGTCAGAGCCGTTATGGGGGCTCTGAGGGCAGCAGGGAGTACCTGGAGAAGCATGGAGCTGAGCTAGGGGCCATCCCACTCTCTCTACAGGCCTTTGCACCTTGCTATTATCCATGAACAGACAGCTGTGATCAAGCAGCTGATTGACGTCATTGTTAGCATCCCCAGCCAGCAGATCATCAACATCTCCAATAACCTGCAACAGGTACATGTTTTTCAGAGCAGCCAGTTCTCCCCTACCTGAGTGGTTCCTCACTCATATTTTCCAACCCTGGGGGCTCCTCTGGCTGCTCCTGCTGAGGGGAGGCTGCCGATCTGAGCAAGTTGCAGCTACTGGAGAGAATTGGCTTCTCTTGTGAGCGCTGCTGAGGATGTGCTGCTGTCCTGCAGATGCCGCTGCATCTGGCAGTCATCACCAAGCAGCCCCAGGTGGTCCAGCTCCTGCTGCAAGCCCGTGCCGACCCAACCTTGCTGGACCGCTATGGCAATTCCCTGCTGCACCTGGCGCTCCAGGCTGGCGATGAAGAGATGCTGAGGACGCTGCTGGCTCACCTGGGCTCTGCTGCCCCTTATCTGCTCCGCCTGCCCAATTTCCATGGTGAGTGTGGCCAGGGACAATGGGCATGACGTCAGTGGTGCCATCATGTGCTTGGCCAGAAGGCTGCTGAGCCTGTCCCCATCTTGCAGGCCTCCTGCCTGTGCATTTGGCTGTGAAGGCAAAGAGTTTGGCTTGCCTGGACCTGCTGGTCAGGACGGGAGCAGATGTGAATGCAGTGGAGAGGCAAAGTGGGAGGACCCCACTTCACCTGGCTGTGGAGATGGAGAACCTGAACATGGCCACCCACCTGGTGAAGAAGGTATGGAGCAGCTGGTGTAGTGGTAGCTGTGGGACAGGGATGGCGTGCAGCCTCCTGCAAGCTCCTGGCAGAAGTGGGGGCTCCCCTAAGGCCTTTGGGGCTCAGGGTGTAGGTGGAGCAGTGCTCAGGCAGCCCATCCTCATGGCCTCGCACCTTTCTTAGCTGGGAGCAGACATCAACAGCCGGACTTTCGCTGGGAACACCCCCCTGCACTTGGCTGCCGGCCTGGGCTCCCCCACCCTCACCAAATTGCTCCTGAAAGCTGGTAAGGCACTGCCCTTCCTCCTTCCCTCCCCATAGCTCTGGCTGCCTGTGCTGGGTGGCGCCAGGCACAAGGTCAGCCCCGTGGGCTTGGCTCATGCCGCCCTTTCCCGACAGGAGCGGATGTTTTGTGTGAGAATGACGAGCCCATGAGCCTGTCCTCATCAGAGGCCAGTAGCGACACAGACACTGACCCTGAGGAGCAGGATCTGGCCATGGATCTGGGGGAGCCAGCCCTGGCTGCAGAGCACAGCACCAACTCCAAGCTCTCCACACAGGGACACTGGCAGGCAGGGCACAGGCAGCGCCGCTGCCACACGTCCCTGGACCTGACTCGGAGCCAGAAGGTGTGTGGGGACAAACTCGCTGGGAGTGTTTCTGTGCAGGCCACGGCATGGATGGGGCAGTCTTCCAGGAGACGCTCCTGTGAGGATGCCTGTGCTCCTCCATGTCCTGCCGAGGTCCAGGGTGTGAGGAGGCAATGGGGGTTCTGGACACTGCTTTGGAAGATTGACATCAGTGTCTGTCTGCAGGTGCGGGAGATCCTGCTGCAGGCCTCCCAGCAGGGGCCCGAGGCAGAACTGCCCACTGCCCCCCAGCCAGGTGAGCAGCCCTTTCCTCCCCCACCCCTCCAACTCAGAAGCACCGCACCTAGGCAGGGTAACACCCTCCTGGCAGCAAGGATGGGCAGCCTGTGATGGGGCACCTCTTTCACGCAGGGAAGGTCCTGTCACTGGACAGTGAGGCACTGCAGGGGCTGGAGCAGCTGCTGAACCAGGACTGCAGTGGGTCAGACTGGATCGAGCTGGCCAAACGCCTGGGGCTGTGCAGCCTCGTGGAGACCTACAAGGACACGCCCTCGCCCAGTGTCAGCCTCCTGCGCAGTTACGAGGTCAGTGCCTGGCTGGGGTGCCTCTGTCCCCCCTGCCTGTCTGGCCAGCAGCCCTGACTCGGTGCCCTCTCTCCGCAGCTGGCAGGTGGGAGCCTGGGGGGACTGCTGGAGGCACTGGACTCCATGGGGCTCCACAACGCCGTGAGGAGGCTCCACAAAACCGAGGCCCTGGAGAAGCTGCAAAGCACAGGTACAGAGAGTGAGTGCTGGGGCCGGTGGGCAGGGAGTGTCTCTGCTGCCCCCGTTACCCCATCGCTAAGAGCACCCGGGGATTGCTTTGCAGAGCTGAAGGAAGACAGTGCCTACGGCAGTGAGTCGGTGGAGGAGGAGCAGGCGCCCACACTAGCCCTGAAGCCGGGGGGTGAGCTGCCCTCCAGCCAGCAGCCACAGGTGCACTGAGGAGCCAGCTGGCAGCCCCTGTGACCACACAGGGAGCTGCACTGCCCTCTGCCTTGCCCACACAAGTGCCTTCTGGACTTGGGGTCCGGCTGCCTGGACCCAGGGGGATGGGATGCAGCTGGCTCCTGCCCGTCTCTGCTCATATTTAATGGTCCATCTTCTGAATAAAAGGACACAGGTTCCATTAGTCTTTCCCCTCCCTCTCTCCAGCCCCAGCCGTGAGCTGGGCACTAACCCCTCTGCACCCTGCCTGGGTCTGGAAGTCTGGCAGCAAGGAGACAGCTGCCAACCCCTCCTCAGCATCCCTCGGTGCTGGGGCTGTCCCCAGCCATGGGGAAGAAACCACAGCGCACCCAATAAGTGAAGAGCGAGTTTTACTTCAGTAACTGAGAGAAGAAGCTGTACAAAGGTTTTTTTTGCCCCCCATCCCCCAAGCCACCTAGGGCATGGGTGGATTTTTATTTTTTTTTTATTTTATTTTTTTGCAATAGATTCAAAAGAGCAGAATAAAAAGTTTTGACACATTCGCAAAGTCAGTGCTGAAACCAGCCAGGTCCCAGGCGGCTGAGAACTGCGTGTGTGCCAGCCCCTGGTCACAGCCCTTCACCGTGCCTGGATGCCTTTCTGGACAATCCTGCAGCTGTGCTCCATCGCTTGCCCCTTGCTCTGGACAAGCATCCTTCAGCCCACTCTGGAATGGTGAGGGCTGCCCCAGCCCGCCCCTCACCTTGGCGAGGAGGGAGCCTCTTGCTGAGGAAGGGGCTGCGCCAGTGCTGCTGCAGCACAGGGACTGCAGCGCTGCAGACCAGGCTTTGCTGGCAGCCTCTGAGGCCCCAGCCATGCATTGGAAAAGAGATGGGAAGAAAAGCTGACTCCAGCCCGTGCTGGACCCATAGGGCAGGGGGAGCCCCATATCAACCCTGGCTCCAGGGCTCACCACCCCACAGGGAGTACTTACACACTGCTGCACACCATGCCCTGGGTACAACGCTCACACCCAGGTTGCTGCAAACAGGGCCACTCCAAGCTGTCAGCAATGGGGGTTGGAAAATGGGGGTCATGAAGCACCGGTGCATCAGCCTCCCGTGCAGCCACACGTGCAGCAATGAGTGCTGCCATCTCAAGGCTGCCTCCTTGGTACTGGCAGCCACAGGGCTGTCTCCCCGAAGGGTTGCTGGTGCTGAAGTGGAGCTGGGGAGCAGGCAGCAGCAGCACACACAATAGCCCACGCTCAGCGTGCTGCAGGGCAGGGGCATGGGGAGCTGGATCACCCCCCTGAGTCCTTTTAAAAACCTCTTTCCTCCAGAGTGCAGTGCCTACAGGATATGGCTGGGTTTGTGGTTTTGTTTTTTTTTAAACAGTTCCCAAAAAGCATCAAAAGTAGCCCCAAAAAAAAACCTCCTGGTGGTCAGCTCAATCTGGTACTAAAAAGTGCAAAACTGTATCACAAAAACTGTTCAAAAGTCGTAAGAAAGCGGGGAGGGTGCAGAGGTGATTGAGGTGGCAGGGAAGGGACCAGGTGCTGTTGCCCTGGCTTCCCTGGCCACCAGCCCCAGGAGAGGGGACAG
Source organism: Bombycilla garrulus (assembly GCA_013400315.1). Lineage (NCBI taxonomy): Eukaryota > Metazoa > Chordata > Aves > Passeriformes > Bombycillidae > Bombycilla > Bombycilla garrulus. Next base: position 1,287,243 of record VXBU01004981.1, read on the forward strand.
TCTAGGGCTGGCCCACTCCCATCTACCCCCACGGCACGATGGAGCTGGAGAAGCGGCCGCTGGCTTTGTTTTGCTGCAGTTGTCTTCTTTTTTTTTTTTTAAGCCATTGAAGAATTGAGCCCAGCGGGTAGGTTTCAGTTGCTCCCTCTCCCCAGGGCAGCAAGAGTAGGTCCTGCAGCCAAGTGCAGGACAAGGAGGGGCAGGAACAGGTCTGATGGGGCCAGGCAGCTCCTGCAGGCAAGGACCGGGGACCGTCCTGCTCTGCCACTGTCTCTGGTGGAGGGGCCATGGCCCTGCATGGCTGGTGCTGGCGGCCGCAGAAGGGCTGTCCCCCCCCAGCTCGTGCCGCAGACAGACGGACACATGCAGGGTCCGGCACACGGCCTCCACCCCCGTGCCGGGGGAGCAGGAACAGAGCTGCAGTGCAGGCAGCTGAGGCCCCACACTTACGACTTCTGGGGGTGGCCGGGGGGCTGGCGGCCAGTGCGCTCCGAGACGTTGCGCTTCACCTTGGTGGTCGTGCTGCAGGGCTCTGCGTTGAGTGAGGGGCTGGAGCGGGACTTTTTCAGGCCATCGTCCTCCCCACCCGCTGTGTCAAAGAGGGTGGACTCAAATGCTGCCAGGTCCTCGGAGCCAGCCTTCAGCTTGGCCCGCAGCAGCATGGCATAGGTGCCATAGCGGGATTTCTGAGGAGCACAGTGCAGCAGAGAGAGAGGTTGGCAAGCTGGGTACTGTCCTATGGCCAGCAGCCCTGCAGGGGGGGTGCTCGTGGTCCCTCCAACCCAGCCAGCATCCCGGGGCAGAGGAATGCCCATGGTCCTAAACCACGGCAATGGCAGTGAAATTCAGCCGATGGGAAGGGTTGGTCCCATCACTGAGGGTGGGTAAACAGGTAGGGGCAGAGGGCCTGAGGGCAGAGGGGGGCATCCTCCAGCTCACCTCAAATTCCAGGTACTCTTCCTTCTGCTTTAGCTCCTCATACTCCTTGCCTTTCACCTTCTTCTCAGGCAGTGAGGAACGATGCTCCAGCAGCTCCGCTGACATTGTCTTGAACTTGGTCTCATGGTTCTTTACCTGTTCCTCCTGGGGAAGGGTAGCATCATGTCAGTGCCCTGTTCTGTCTCCCTGGTAGTGTGAGCTGGCCAGGGACAGAACAGGTTTTTCCCCTTCTAGGAGCAGCTAGGATCTCAGCTTCTGCTGCTGGGTTTGGCTTTTTTTTTT
>VXBU01004981.1:1297896-1324285 GCA_013400315.1 Bombycilla garrulus
GCTCGGGCTGAGCCGCGCCGAGGGGCCGGCGGTGGGCAGCCCACCCGCGGGGACAGCAGCCCTGACGCTGAGCCGCACGAGTGGCCGGAGCTGCCTCCGGTGCACCAGCTGGCTGTCCCTGCCTCCTTTCCGCGGAGAGTGGGAGCAGGTGGCTGTGCCCTCCTGGGGGCCCGCGGTGGGGACAGCTCCTGAGTTCCAGGGGCCAGGTGGCACCTCCACTCGGTTCCAGCTGGGCAGGCTTCAGAGCTGCTGCTGCAGCCCGGCCCGCACCAGGGACCTACAAATCCGGTAGGAGATGGGCCCAGTGGAGATGTGCTCAGACTTTCCACCTTCAGTGCCCAGCCCACAGTTCAACCTCTTGCCTGTCCCTCCCAGGTCAGGCCGGAAACAGCAGCTACAGTCACCCAGCTGGTTGTGGGCAGGACAGAGATGCTTCAGGCAGTTGCTCCTGTGAAGAAGTGAAGAGCTGGGCATCCTTGCAGAAAGCGTGAGGATCGATGCGTAATTTAGTTAGGCTTGACTGAACAGGAGATGCAGCCAGTGTAGAGGGGGAAATTTTCCACTCTGTCCTGTTTGGCATAGTGATCATTTGGCACAACTTGTGAGGGAGGGGGCATGGATGTCTGGTACATCAGATGTACTGGGCTGCCCCTGAGGCCCGGGGGAGCCATGGGAGATGGGGGCAGGGCAGCCTATCGATCCCAGGGGAAACAAGCAAAAAAAAGAAAAAAAAAAAGCCTGGGGGATTAGACTGAGCAAGCGTTCCTGTGATTATAGCTCAGAGGTGGGAGCCAGGGCTTTCTTCCCACATTGCTAATCACTTACCCAGCACTCTGAGCGTCTGCGCCCTGCTGTTGTGCCTCCAAGCTGGAAGGTGGGGGCCCATCCTACCTTCCTCCCCCGAGGACCCGACTGCATTGTCAGGCTTAATTCATTAACATCTATGACGTGCTCTGGGCTCCTAGGCTGGAAGGCAGCACAGATTTGGCTCACTCCTGCAATTGCTAAACAGTGCTGGTGAGAAATGGGGTCTGCTTTGGCCCTACTGTTGTTTCTCCTAGCCAATGAAGCACAAGGTTAAGCTAAAAGAGTAAGGAAGATGGGCACAAGCTAGGGCTCCACAAAGTGATCCATCATATAAAGGTCAAATACACATCTGAAATGTAATAGACAATCAGTAACGGTGAGTGAAGTCCCAGGGGGACTGGGCTGGAATCATGCTGTCAAGAGAAAAGCGACAGCTCAAGAGCTAACCAAAACACCACCAGCTCCAGGATGTCCAGCTTCCACCTCCTTCCTTGTAGCATGGGCAGCTGCTGTCACATGGCCACAGGAGTTCAGGCCCAAGCCTGCAGATGTGGGCATCTTTGGACACAGCAATATATGGGTTCTTATACCCCTGGCATGGCTCCATGCCTGATTAGGATGACATCTCAGCTGGAGAGCTGGGCAGCCCAGCCTGCAGAGTACAGTTCTTCAGGGGAGCTTTCAGAAACAGAGGAAAGGGTTTCCAGCAGCAGTGCTGATAAAGCAGCACTGCCTTAGTTCCAGCAGCGGTGCTGTGCAGGGCATAGTGAGGCACTGGCAGTGAGGGGGATGTGATGCTCAGCTGTGAAAGCTCTTCAAGTGTTTTCATTGCTTCTGCATAAAACTGGGACTGTTTACATGTATTAGCTAGTAGCAGATAAAGTTCTTGTCTGACTCAAGCTGCCACATGCTCTCAGGCATCATGCTGCGTTTATCTTGGGACTCCCTGCAGCCAGAGAGGAGGGGAGTGCTCTGGCTCCCTGTGGGTCTATTCCTGATGCTGTCCTCAAACTCACAGGGGATGGCGGCCTTGTGCCCCTGCAGCCACCGAGGTCCTGCCCTACTGCCCCAGTTCTCTGGCAGAGAGTGCTTTGAGTGAGAGCCACCTCCAACCCTCCAGCTCTGAAGTCCATGGGGTAGCAGCCTGTGCTATCTACCCAGGCAGGCTTGGAAGAGCCCCCAGGACATTTCTTCTGTGGTGCTGGAGCTGCCCAAGACCCAACCTAGAGCTTTGGGCAGCTCCTGTGAAGCCTGCCAGCCCTTCCCCTCCCCTTAGGAAACGTGTGCGCTCCTGGAGTGCTAAAATTAGCCAGCCAGCTGTGTGGCACGCTTGCACAGCAGCCTCAGTCCCCAAGCACAGCCTGTGAGCCAGGTCTGCCAAGGAGGAGGCGTCCTGCTCGGGGTAACAGGGCTAATGCAGGCTGACACAGGGAGGGCAGCAGGAGAGCCTTTCCCCATTTGTCTGCCCTGAGCCTGTGCAGGGACCACAAAGCATCAAGCAGCCAAAAGCGATGGGCAGAAGGGAGAGTGTCTTCTCTGGATGAGCTGGCTAATGCTGCCCAGGGGAGGCACAGGATCCCCTTGCCAGTTCTCCCCCCAGCACAAGCCAACAGCACTTTCTCCAACTCACCTGCCCCAGAAACCTACTCCCCCTTGCATGGGGGTTTCCAAGGTGGAGTGGTGCTTCAGGTGAAGAGCTGCAGCCTGCCCTGCCTGAGGTTCCTCACACTGTCTTTCACTCCCCCTCCCCAGCATGGCTCCTGTACAGAGGTGGCTGAAAAGCAGCGGTGGGAAGCACTGCAGCTGCAGAGGGAACAGGCCATTTTTAGCAGAGCAGCCTCCCAGCTGCTGGGCTGCCGGCAGAGCTGTGCTGCAGCACTGCAGCCTCCCTCCACCTTCCTTACACCCAGCAAAGGTCTTGGCCCCTGCCTGTGAGAGAAAGCCTGTAGCTTCATGGCACTTCCTCGCTGCCCTATTCCCCCTATCTGGAATGTGATGTGGTAACTTCATCTCATGTGTTTGAACTGGTGGTGCTTTGAAAGGCTATTTAATGGGGCAATGCCTTAAGTATGGGCACCCAACCATGGGGCAGCGAGGGATGCAAAGGGGGCACACCAAGAAGTCTGTGGAGCTCAGGTACAGCAAGGTACAGCAGCACTGAAGGGCTAGGGTTCACGTTTCATGTTTCCATCCATTTTGTGTGCTTAAAGCCTTTTCTGGAGCTGGGTTTAAAATTAGAGGAAAATTTTTCCCGAGTAACTCCTTTCACTGGTGAAGTGTGGGCTGAGAGGGAGGACGGCCCTATTGAGAACTGCTGGTAACCCCTTAATGATGGGGTGAGAGACACAGCCAGGAATAGACCCACAAAAGCTGAAAAGGGAGCTCAGCTTTTCATCCTCTGTTGCCTTTTTTCATCAACCACCTCCCCCCCGTTGTGGCTCCAGCATCCTGTGGGAACCCATCTTCCACATCATGAGTATTTGCCAACCGTAGCGCGTCACCAATAGCAGCGGTTTCTGTCTGGCAGACCCCATGGGAGCCAAGCCAATTCCCCAGGTCTGAGATCGGGAGACAGCAGCTCAGAAAACCCTCCTGAGAGCAGGGGATGCCAGAGAAGTGCAGCATTCCAAGGCCAGAGGTGCTTACTGAACACTGCTCTCCCTGATCCAGCCCCTGTAGGAACTGGGTCAGGCAGGGGGAAGGCAGGAGTCCCCCAGTTACACCAGTGTGGTGAGTTCCCAGCTCCGAGGTTTTAACCTCCAGCACACACTCCCCATCGTGATGCCTTGCCCATGTCACCTCTGCCAACAGAGATGGCTCCAGTCCCAGGGCCTGGCCAACGTTTTGGGCCTCCGTGCTTCAGGGAGTCAGAGAGGGCTGACTACCGCAGGATTGATGCCAGGAAGCCTCTGGCTGCAGCTGGGCAAACCAGCCCTAGTAAGCTGCCCCATGTGTGCTCCCTTGCTGCAATACAGGCACAGCAAGAGCAATGAGGGGATCAGAACCCCAGGCAAAGCTCCAGTGTCCTGGAATGAAGCAGCCCATGTTCCCCTCGGCAAGGCAGGAGCACAACTGCAGGCTCAGGGACAATCACTGTTCTTGCATGTAAATGCATCTTGCATTCATAGCATTTCCATGTGGTCCAGCCCAAAGCTCTCACTTCTGCTCCTGCTGCTTGGCAGCCATGGAGAACAACCAGATTTACCTTGAGCAGCTCCTTGGGGAAGTCAGTGCCTCCATTGAGTCCCTCCAAGTTTCCAATGAAGTCAGAGCAAGACATTCTCTTCCCAATGTTCTGGGGGAGTCAGGGGAGAGAAACATCAGGATTATCTTTGGGACAGAGGTCATTGCTGGCTGGAGCAGGTCCCACAGCCCAGGAACAAACGCCCCATCTGTGCAGAGGGGTGAGGGACCAGCCAGGTCTCTGGAAGGCTGCTTGCCTTGCAGAGACTCCAGGAGTTTTAAATAGCCTCCTTTTCCAAAACTCAGTGCTCCTGCTCCCAATGGCAGCTGGTTTTGGAGCCTCATTCCCACCTTCTTTTCCTGTTCAGTTTTCTCTTCTGTCCTCCTTCCACCTCTACATCTTTCAGCTCAACAAGTCTCATTCAAAGCCCCGCCCTGTCCTTCACCAGCCCCTCCTCTAATGTAGCCTTTCTTGCGTCTCCTCACCGGACACATTAGGGGTGACCAGCTCTTAGCGCCCATTGTCCCATGCCTCCTGCTCGTGTGGCACTGTGCTCACTCTTCCCCGAGCACCTGCAGTTTCAGTGAGGTGAGGTCAGACAGGGGACAGACTGGAACAGTGGCAGTGGTAACTTACATGTCCATGCAGATCTGTGTTTAGCAGCATCAGGGCGCACGTGAGGGTGTGTGCTCCGTCTGCAGCACAAGCACAAGCACAGGACAGGAATTAGAGCCCCCAGCCCAGCCCTGCAGCTGGTGTGCCAGTGCCTCAGCATCTTAGGAAGGCTATGGGGTCTCTGAGCCTCCCAGACAGCACTGAGCCCCCCTCCTCCCACCCTGAACAGTAGGGGACACAGCAGTCACTGCAGGGTTGACAGCCTGCAGGTAAGCAGGTAGGAGGCCACTGGCTCCAAACCTGAGCATACAAATTCCCTTCCAAGCCTGCTGCCCCTACAGCCAGGCAGTGATGCTGTAGCTAATCCTGCAGAGCTCCTAGCATGGCAAGGTGGGACTGACACAGCGTCTGCCAGCCGGGCAGCCCAAGCCTCAGCTGTCCCCGAGCTAGCCCAGAGCAGACCCAGAAACAGACCCATTCTGTGTGAATACACACAGAAGAGGTGCAAAGACATGAAATAGTATAAAGTGGGTGTCTGTGCTCCCAAAATGCTAGGCACACAAGTTTCCTCACTTACATATTCCCTGAGCTGAGGGTCTGAGAGCTGGGGTCTATTTGGTGAGGAGTGTGCTAAGTGTGTCTCTTGTGCTAATCTGCTCAAGGTCAAAATTAAGAATGGGTTGAGCCTTAATTATGCACCATCCAACCAGACCAGGCTTAAAAAAAATATCTAAAGCCCCCCTCCAAAAAAAAAATCGAAAGCATCTGTCATTTGAGGGAAATGACATACTGAGCCTATCTTCTAAGGCATCAGTGTAAGCTCTCTGCCTGCTCTCCAGTTTCAGTTTGAGCACATTCACCAAGCCAACAGACACATAGGCTCCCCTGAAACACACCCACACACACACACCCCCACACCCACCCCCACACCCACACCCACACCCACACCCACACACACTCCCCACAGACATGCAGCTTCTTACCTTCTGAAGAAATGGCATTGGGATTACACTCGTAGTAGCGCTGGGAAAAATGAGCCAGCACTCGTTCTCGTTCTTGTGTCTCTCCCATCAAGGCCAGCTCTTTTAGAAAGGATCTGAAAAAGCAGCAGCAGCGTTGGTCACACATGAAGCCCACTGCAGTTTCTGCAACTCAACCTGTGCAGGAATAGAGCTGTGCTTTCTGGTTTTGAGACCTTTTTGTTGCCCTGCTTTGCACATCCTTCCCTCCCTCCAAACCCACTGCGGGACTCTCCTCCAAGCACCATATCCTGCTGGCACATCACAGAGACCTACAACCAACCCCAGGAGCTACATTGGGAAAGGAGGTAGGTGTAACAACAGAAGGATTTGAGTTCAAGAGCTGGAAGGTCAGGCCTAGGTGTACCTGACTGTCATTCAACTGCACTGACAATTGAGTTAAGATCAGGAGTGTTTTTTCTTGGTTGCATGGCTGAGAGATCATCTTGGAAATCACCCTCTCCTATTTAAGAGCTAAGAGGATCTCCAGGTGGCAGTCATGGGGTCTGGTTGCTCCTGCATATCTCTGTGTGGTTGCGGAGCTGCAGAGGGCACAGCCTGTTGGGACTCCTCTTTGGTGTCTACCCCACGCACATGTACACAGACTCAGTTCTGACCTGAGAGCCTGATCCAGACTCATCCCTGTGAACACGAAGAACTTCAGATATTCCCCTGCCACCATCCTGCTGAACTCATTGCTGAAATAGAAAAGGGGGAGGGTGAGAATGGGATCGACCAGGCTGTGGGGACAGCCAAAGGCACACAGGGTTTGCTCCCCAGGGTTGCAAGAAGCATGCCAAGGACAAAGACACCCCACACTCCCATGAAACTCAGAGAAGTCACCCACACATTCAGTGGGAGTACTGGGCATGTAAGAGAAAATGGAGAAGCTGCAGAGGGAAGGGCCCATGAGAGGTCAGCTTGCCACCCCCATGCCCCAACACCTTACTGAAGCATCCAAGATGCAGTCATGGTAGGAAGGTATAAAAATCTGGATGTCTCCTAGGTTTTAAGACCTTTAGAGGGAACACCTGGTGCAAATGTCCCAAATGTCCAGATGTCATGAGGAGTGGGTTTTGAGGTCCTGCCAGCAGTTCCCCGCCAGCCTGGTGCCCCACAAGGGCAGCACTGTAGGTGCAAGTGAGCTCCTTGCAGAATGCAACATTCCTTCCAAATACCCACACGTACTTCTTCCCCAGGTGGCGAGCCACATCTGCTTTTTTAAAGCCATCCAGGTTGTAGAGCCTCTTGGCCAGGCGTTTGGCAGCCTCCAGGTCAGCCTTGTGTCCATTGGAGAGGGTGTCCGTGCTGCCCAGGGCCAGCTGCTCCACACTGTCCATCTCTGACTCTGAGTCTGAAACCAGCTGGCTCTGGGGGCGGTCGCTGCAATGGAAGGGACACTCCACGTTAGCCTGCCTACGGATCCCCTCCTTGTTCAGCGTCTCAGGAAATGCATGTTCCTCACCCTTTTTGGGGACTAGCTACTCAGTGCTGGGACCCAGGATGAACTGCACCGGTCAGAGACACTCTGAGGTCAGCTAAGGGAGCTAAGGGAAGGTGTAGGAATGCAGGTTTGGGAGGAGGGCTGGGGTGATGGGCCAGCACCAGTGACTGACAGGACCAAGACACTCAAACTAACGCTCATACTGGCTGTGGAAGTTAAGGACAACTACTCCAAAATCCCCCACTTTGAACCTGTGAAACTGTATGTGTGGGCTTAGGCTCTGCCAAGCTCAGCTGTAGCAGAGACTTGGAGCAGAAACTAGTGCACATCATATCCTGTCCTACAGATCTGTACTCATTTTTTTTAATCTGGACAAACTCCTCGTGCTGCTCTCAAGTGCAGTTTCTACCCAAGACAAGACAACTCTATTTCCTTCATTCACCTTTGCCCACCCACTGATTTCGAAGCACTACACAGACGGCAAAGCTGAGGCGGAGAATGTGAGGACGAAGGAAAACCCCCTGGGCCTCCCAGCTCACAGTGGAGTGCAGTCTTCTCCAGGCTGCCCATCAGCTCTCGGCCCACCACGCCTTAAATGGCCATGTTAGGAGACACTCTTGGCTTGGCCCCCGAAGCAATCTGACTCAGCTGTGCAGAAGTTATCCCAACCAAAAGCTGGTTGAATCTAATCAACAACAAATGTTAAGCAACTCTGACCTCGACCAAATTTTCTGGCAGCTCTTACAATGTTCCAGTCTGATTTATTTTTAAAAGTCTCTAATTGAGTTTTAAGAGGCCTGCTCTCCTGAGCCAATTACTCAGGCCAATCTCCTTGAGGCTCTGCTTTTTTCAAGAAGGACAAGCTTCCTCCTGCTCAGCGCTGCCTTGTCCCAGGGGAGGCCTGCACAACACTGACAGGCTGCCTCATGCCTCAGGGGCCTCTCAGGTGCCATCCTCTCCACCTTCCTGTCAGCCCCAGCCAGCATGCAGCAGGACAAGCTGCTCTGCACTCAAACCTGTGGGTCAGACACTTCCCTAGTGAAAGCAGCTCCAACACTCTGCAAGTCCTTGCGGAGATGCGCTTTGCTCGGACCACTGCTGAGCTCAGTGGTGCCAGGAGGTGATTGTGGTAAGACCTGGACCGGTGACTGAGGCAGATTTGTGCCCACTTGGCTCCAGTCCTCCCGAGGGAGACTATCCATCCCTCCAACGCACCCTGGTGGAAGCAGCTGCAAGAGTCAGGTCACAAGGTCACCGTGAGCTCACCGGGTCTGACCACCAGCTCTGGGGAGGTAGGCAGGCAGCTTCCAGCATCACAAGCACACCCCGTGCTGTGGGCAAATCTCCCACCTGCCCAAAAGCTCTTCTGCTCACAAAACAGCCACATCCAGAGGTCCTGCTGGCATGGGCCCTGGTGCCTGGCTGTGCCTTCACTGTCCGGCAGCGTCAGAGCTGCTCTGAGGGGTGCCCGACAGCAGAACAGGCTCAGTGCTGCTGGGCCAGTGCCGGGCACACACCTGGGCCCCACTTCAGCCCCTTGTGTGGCTGCAGTCACTGTGACCTCAACCAAGGATGGAGGTCACAGGCTCTTTGATTCCCAGAGGCAGAGGAGATTAATCCATCCCAGCAGCTGGCACCTGCCAGCCATGGGTCGTGATGACTGCAATTTTTTGCTAAAATCCTTATCTGTTATCTTAAGGGAACAGGTACAGCCTTTGCAGCCTAGCAGTTCCAAGGGTGCTTTTCCAGCCACAGGGTGAGCTACAAAATGCAGAGCTACCCCTCCAACACTCCCCATGCTCCAACTGCATCTCCAGAGCAAGCTGCTGCTCAGTCACCCTCTCAAAAATGTTTTAATTCTTCTCTCTACCATCCCTAAAACTCCTGATATCCTTCTGGACCTCATCTATCCTGCCTGAGAGGTTCTTCTCCCTCACATGGCCAGTTCCTGGAGCATCCGGGTACAAATCTAGAGCTCCGAATCTCCCCCCAGTGACCTCTCCTCCTAATCTATGGTCCTCAGCTTTCCTACCTAGTGCTGAGCAGCCAGGCATGGAGCCATTTACAAAATCTCTCTTGTCCTTCGACATCTGTATCTCCCTGCAGGGTCCCAGCCTTGCTTTTGCAATGGGCATGCAGGGATCTCAAACCTTGAGTCTCGAAGTAGCACTACCAGTGGAACATGTGGCTCCCTCCCTCGCCAAGTCCCAGTACTGATTTGGTGTTTTACAGCAAAGCATAACCTTGCTCTCAGGATGAGGCACTATTCAGCTATGCCATGAAATGGGTTTTTCCTAGCACTCAAGCCACTCTCATGCAGTTAAATATGTACAGTCAGCCTCTGTAGGCTCAGTATGTCCCCTTTGAGGTACCTCTCTGCCACCACTGAAAGCCCCAGCTGGCTTGCAGAACATGCAGCTTAAAGACAGAAAAACAAGAGCCCAATTCTCAAGTAAATGGAGAGCAGAGCAAGAGATGTGTCCATGTCTGAAGTAATTGAGGTTATGCTAATTTTCTTGCCGATGAGCTAATTGCATGTCTCAGGGTGAGGGTTTTTTGGTGTATTTAGTAAAGTGACATTTTAGTTTGGCTTGAAGAAACACTGAGATAATATTTTTTTACATTAAATACACACTTAAGGAATAAAGATCAAATTTGATAATGTGCAAGTATCCTCAGTGTGCGTGAAATAAGTCATTCCTGAGCAGACACAGTGCTAGCTCATCCCTCTCCCTGCTGCTACCACTCACGTCATTGGGAGCGCAGGTCCCCCTGTCACCTCAGAGGTGTTTGCTAGAGCCCAGTGTGCTGCAGTGAAGCACATTTTGGGGTCTCTGCAAGGAAGGCAGAGCCCTGAGCCCAGCACAGGGCTCACCCTGGGACAGAGGCTCTTCACTGACCACTTCCCACCGCAGCTCAGTGCAAGGACTTGTTTCATTCCCTGCCCTGGAAAGCTGCTGCAGAATCATGGTCCTGCTCAGGGCGAACATATCAAACTGCTTCTTCCAGGTCAGATCATTCTCCAGGGCCCAAATGCTCCTTCTCAGGGCCAACCACTCCTTTCCTGGAGCTGGATCATCATCTCACCCCAAAATTGCCCCTCTAGCCGACTGCCTGGAGCCCAGAAGGAGAGACCACAGCACCTTCCCTGGCTGCAATGCAGTGTGTCACTGCAGGAGTCCTGACATTGTCTCCACCTTGCCACCATCAACCATGGCACCATGTTCACTCGGCTATCCAGCAACCAGGAGCAAATCTTCTCTCCTGGATGTGGAGCAGCAAGAAGGCTCCATTCTGCAGAGCCATGCCCAAGGGGCTCACCTCCACCTCCCAGATGCCAGCAGAGACATATCTGCATGGTGGGACCCTTCCTGCAGCAACAACCTGTTCCCCAAGAGCTGGGGTGTGCTCAGCTGAGCTCCTGGGCTGTCCAGGACCGTCCTGACACAGTTCCAGGCAAGACACCTGCTGCAGGAAACTCCAGAACTTTAAACACAATTCAAATAGCTCTTGCTCCCCACATGAGGCTGGTTTCATCCTACACAATGAAGGGGCATGGTAAGGAGCCTGGTGCAAATCCACAAGGGATGGGTGCATGGGGCAAAGTAGAACTCTTCCCTCAATTCTGGAAGGGCCATGTGTGTAGCTAGATGCTCATTGCCTCTGCCAAGCAAACCAAGCCTGCCTAATGTTGCTGCTAAGAATGTACCAGACCGGATCTTTGGCTGAGCTAAATAAACGCAGCTCCCTCCATCGGTCTCAGTGGAGCGACTTTGATTTATGACAGCAAAAATCTGGGCCGGTTCATTCCTCACAGAATTGAAGTCAGGGCTGGGAGGACACTTGAAGGTCAGCTAGACCAGCCTCCAGCCACAGGCACGGCTGGTTGTGCTTTCTGTCAGCTCTGGAGTCCAACAATTACCCAGCCACAGCAGCACCCCTCAGCGTTACTGCTGACAGATCCAGATAGGGCTGAACTTTGGGCAGCTGTGCCCCTCCTCAATCTTGTTCCTCTGCAGATTTCCAGAACCTCCCCTGCAGCACTGGGAGGTTCCAGAACCTCCCCAGCATTCTCTGGAGATGTTTATTTGTCCTCCATCACCCCATCCCATCAGCTCTTGTGAGGGTCACAGCTGCTCCTGCAGAGGACAGAGACTGACACTACAATCCCACCGTACAATTTCTGGTGCCAGCCAAGAGCCTTAAATATCCAGTTACTCACCTGCTGGATGGAAGGTGGTCTTCTCCTTCAGAGACACAGATGCCATAGGGTCAGCACAGGAAAACCTGAGTGTCTTGGGCCAAGACCAGCCTAGGAGCTTTGAGTCAGATCTGGGAGCTGGAATGAATGCCTGACACAGGGGGCTGCATCCCACAGGTATGTGCCACTGCTCATGCCTCTGCAGGCAGACCTGCCACCCCTGGGATCCACCATTCTTTATGTCGTGGTGGGCTGGTATGTTCTATGTCCTGGCTCCTGCTGCTCTTCATGGCTTGACACAGCTTGCACAGGGGAAAATTCCCCCCAAGCCTGTCCTTTATTTCATGCTGTGTCAATGCTTCTGGGGAGACTTCTTCATCCTGCACCCTAGCCTTGTCTCCCCACTGGGCTATCATCTCAGCCCACCTCACACCTCCCTTCCCCTTTCTTCATCCTTTCCTCAATATCCACCTTCCTCTGCTCAGCTCTCAGTCTCAACGTCCTGCATCAGACCCCGAATCCACCCCATGGGGCCCCAAACTGGACACAGCCCTTCAGGGCATCCTCACCAGTTTGCCCAGTGCTACCTGGGAGCTCAGGCCAGCTGAGAGACCTGCGCTGGCCCTGGGAGGGGAGGGGCACCGGCTCCCCGACCGCTGCAGTAACAAAAGAAACCTTATAAAGAAAGGCAGCAGAGCTGGCTGGCAGGCCCCGTGCTGCAGCGCACGCAGCAGCCGCGCTCTGGCAGGGACGCAGCTCTGAGTCCCGGCGCATCCTCCGCCCGGGCGGCTGCCAGCCCCACGGGCTTCCCCGCTCCCCCCACACAGCCGCAGCTCCAGGGCTGAGCTCTCCCTCTAGCGAGGCTCCAGGCGTGCTGTCCTCGCTGTGGTGTCTGGCCCTTTGCACCAGGCGGTTTGCAGCCCCGCCTTTGATGTTTCCTCTCCCGCCTACCCTTCTTTCTGTCCCACCGCAGGCAAGCCCCGATGAGGTCCCAGCAGAACCTGCCTCTCTCGGGGGACGAGTCAAGTCTCTTCCCTCCGCGGACAAACCTCAGGGACCGGCACGACTGTGCCAAGGCTGGCTCCAGAAGAGTGGGATTGCAGGGAAGCTGGGCAACTGGATTTCAGGGGGCTTGCACCCCCGGGAGAGATGCAGGTTGCTCATTTACATTCCTCCGGGGCTGATGCCCCACAGCCCACAGTGCCTACCTGTATAGGACGGGGCAAGCCAGGTGACCCTCTGGACACCTTGCACCCAGCAGCTCAGCCAAGTCCCGCAATTTGGACCTGCAGCCGCAGAAATCTGGCTGTTGCAATTTTCCTGCAGTCCCCAGGGCTGCCCCAGCTCCTGCCCTACCACTTTGCCAGCACTGCATCTGTCCCTGGCTGGCCTCCCTGGGTCCAGAAGGACTCCCTAGCCTTGGGGGGCTCTGCCTCCACACATGCTCTGTCTTAGCCGCAGGGACAACCTGCTTTGACTGCAGTTCTGCCTAGTGAGAGCAAGGGACCTGCACGCTTTCACCTCCTGCCCAAATCGGGTGAAAACCTCCTCACAGAGCCTATACTGGGGATGTCACTGTGGGGTGTCCCGCTGCGGGCAGGGCAGGGAGGGGGTTCAGTCTCTGCTCCGTCCCTTTCAACCAAGCCTGCTGGAGTAGGTACAGGCATCCCAGGGGAGGCCTTTGTATGTCTGCACTTAAGACACACTTCCCACATGCAAGGTCAAGATAAAGGCATGGTCTTAACTGTTGTGTGCTGAGGTACACCCGGGCCTTGGAGTAAGTAACAAGGCTGCTTGACCCAAGGCCACTGGCTGTGGGGGATACCCCATCTCCCCAGCAATGGAGGGGCATCACTGATTGGCCATTCCTGCCACTGACGGAGATGAGAAGTCACAGGCTGCAAGGCTGTCTCCAACCCAGATCCTGATCCCAACTATTGCAACAGTTAGCAGCAAAGATTTTGGGGACACAAGGGGGACAGTCACAGGGCAGCACATGCAGGCCTAGACCCACTGGTGTTCATCACCAGTCACACCTAAGCCCTGCAGCCTGAGGTCACCTCTGCCAACCCTGAGGCTGACCGTCAGTGTAAAGCATAGTCTCCACCGCAGAGTCCCCCTGCCAGGGGCTCCCAGTCTACCTGTGTGCTGGTGGCAGTCAGTCTGTACTGCTTGTGACCATGGACCAAGGTGAATGCCTTGCTCTGGCCCTGCTGGCACAGGTGATGGTGCACTGTAGCAACTGCAGAGGTTCCTTAGCTCCTTTCCTCATCAATTTCCATTGAATACCTCTTAGCAGAAGAATTACAAGGATGAGCTCTGCTCGATCAGACCAGCTCTGCCGGGCATCGGGATCTGCTGTTTCCAATTTATGAGAACATTTAAGTGATCAGCCCAGCCACTTCTTCCTCAAACTACTTGGGAATCTTCAGCTTCATGGTCAGCTCCACTGAGAGTCTAGAAAGTTGGTAGCACCAGTGATGGGGAAGAGGAAACTTCTTGGATCTCTCCATCTCAGAAACCGCTGCCTGATGAGGACTGATCCTGCAGATGATGGGCTGTCTCAGACCCTGGTGCCACGTGCCTTTCCTGCTTCCCAACCTAGTTCCTGCTCCCAGCCCCAATCTCCACCCCTTTCCACTGCACCAGAGGGCAGATTCCAACCACACCTGCCTCTCTGTCCACTGCTGCCTGTGGGACTGTGAGGGGAGGCTCACTCCATGCTGGGGAGCAGAGAGCTGGACTGCTCCCTGCTGGGGGCCTGCGGCAGGGCCCTGCTCCTCCACACCTCATTTCTCACTGTCTTTCCTGCAGTCTCTGCTTCAGACCACCGCTGGATCTGGGGCACCTCCTCACCTGCTGCAGGGCAGCATGGCAGATCAGAACAGTCCAGGACATGGGCAAGAAAAAGGGCCTGAACTGGACAAAAAGAAGTGCTGTGCAGGGACCTACTGATAACCAAGGGAATAGTTCCTAAGCAGGGAAAGGTAGTTGCTTGGGACTCTGCATGCATGTGCAACAGAAGGTGGGGGCTGGCAGTTATGGTGCTATGGGAAGCCCAGGCCTTGGGGTCCCCAGGCCAGGGAGCACAGTGGGGGCTGCAGCTGCATTTGCCCTGTGCTCCTCTGTCACCAAAGCAGAAGTACTCCTGCCAGAGGAGGACATGACAAGAGGCTCAGCAAAGGTGCGCTCAGCAAAGATCATGGGCAGCTTTGGGGATACACAACATCCCTCCATGCCTGTGTTGCAGGCCAGCACTGCTCTGAAACCTCAGCTAGGAGGAGAGAACAGCGCTGCAGTGTCCTCGGCAATGCCAGCATGCTCTGTGCTCCACTGACTATGAACCAGTGAGGAATAATCTCTGTTAAGCCTCCTCATTGCTGCTCCTGCTGCCAGCTGTGTCTCTGCACCCTCACACCTGCCTGTGCCTCTGTGCATTGCCGTGCTGTGGTACAATGGCATCCCATGGACAGTGAGTCCTTTTGCTTTCTCCAGGGTGCTGTGTTTCAGTCCCTTGCCTTGGCAAAGGAATAGGAAGCCAATTCTTCCTGCAGAGAGCACTGATCACGGCTGGATACTGCCACCCTTCACTGCCATGTGCCTCCTAGACATGATCAGTTTTACTGCACAAATCTTGTCAGGCCTCTATGCTACCACATCTCTGGCTTCAGCACCACAAAGAAAGGGAAGGCCTAACCCAGCTCCTCTCTGCCCCAAAAGGCCCTTGGACTGACCCAAGGGCTACAGAGCCAATGCAAGATCCCACTCTCCTCTTTTGCCTGAGAAGACACAGAGCTTAGATCTCCACCTGGCCACCCCAAGCTGAGCCTACAAAGATGGCACAGACTGTGACCAGAAGTGACATAGGTTTGGTGTGGAAAAGACCAAAGGCTGGAAAGTGAATGAGGGATTCAGGATGCTCATCCCTCCCCCACATCTTCCAATATGAACAAGGCTGAGGAGGTTCAGGGAGCCAGAACAACAGGCACAGGACCATGGGACTCCTGCCTTTAAGAAACAAGTGGCTGTGGTGCAGATGGCAAGGGACAAAGTCCCCAGTAGGGAAATGTCAAATTTCTACTGGTAGTCAACTTCAGACTGGCCTCTCCCCATACCATCACAGATGCTGGACTGCCTTGCAATGGAAACCACCACAGGACTGAAGTTCCTGCATTCCCTGCTTGCTTGGCTGAAGGAAATGTCACAGTCCTCCAGTACCAACAAAGCTGGCAAAGATGAAAAAGGAGTTGTGCTCCCATCAACACACCTACCACAATACCATGGTGATCACTGGCCTGATCAGCCACTACGTAGAAAATCTAGCACACACAGTCTTGACCCTTCCCCAGCAACACAAGTTAGGCTCTGGCTGCAAACCAGACCTCCCAGCATTAGACTCCACATCAAGCCTTAGTGGCCCAGCCGGACAGCCAGCAACTCTGGTCACTCACCTGGTGTTGGAGGCCAAGGGAGTGCCAAAGCTGTCTTCTGAGTGGCAAGGGCTGTGCCGAGTGCCCTTCCTTCGTCTCCCCCGTTCCTCCTCTCTCTCTGTCCAGGGGGCATCTGTGGCTGAACTGGTCCCAGAGTCTGGCTCTAAGTGAGCCAGAGGAGCAAAGTTCTCCTCGATCACCTTGGCGCTGTCTCGGATTTTTCCCTGTATTTCTGGGGTGAGGGTTGGGAGGTCAAAAGTGAAAAAGGTCCCATGGGTACGGGCTGGGGAAGAAAGGATGTCAATAGAGTCCAGGCTGGTGTAAGATGTGCCTTTGGCTCGATGGGACTCCATGATGGTCTCAAAATGCTTGCTGAAAGAGTCCATGCCATCCTTGGAGAGGCTGTGCCCTAGCAGGAAGGGCACTGGAGACTTGAGCATACCCTGTGTGTCTCGGTCCACGATCCTAGAGGGAAAGAAAGTAAGAACAACTGATCATTGAAGAGCAAGGGATCAAAACCCCAAAACAAAAGCCCACACACCGCTTCAGAAGAAACTGAGAAGGGTAGAAATCTCTTCTGAACATCTGTAGACCACCAAGGAAATGCCTCGCCTGCCCAAGACACCATGGGAAGCAGGACTGGGCTGGCCTCCCTCCAGACATATGCTTCTCCTTTAATGCGCCACAGACTTTTGTTCCTTTAGTGGCTCATCCTCATAAGAAGCTTATGAGATGGCTACTGCTCCCAATCACTTGACTTGAGCTTAGATCCAATAAAGGGCTCAAGTACTAGAAGCAGGATGTAGTTCAGCTCCATTTCCAACCAAGTCTGGAAATGGCTGAATATTTCATGAGCCTTCAGAGCTTCTATCACCAAGAAGGCTCCTCTTGAAGCTGCTCAGGACAGTGTGACACCTTTCTCCATGAACACTGCGATGTGGTCACAGAGTACTATGCTCAGAGCATGACCAACACTCACCTGCAAGGTCTGCTGGCTGTTTCCACAAGGTGATATTGAGACCCAGGATACATGTATGACTGAGCACAAAGTGACACTGAGCTCCAGGTTTCCCCAGGCAGCACAGGGGGAGCCTCACACCCATCTCTGGGCTTGGGGATCTGAGCTGGCCCATGCCCTATTGGCCATGGTTGGTCCTAGCTCAACATCTTGTCAGGGATCAGCCCCACAGAAAAGCCCAGCCTGTCTCCAGTGATTGTCTGGGTCCAGCCCAACAGAGAAGTTTCTAAACCCTGAAGCTCTGAGTGTTTTTTTTGTGTAAATGAAGTGAAGTACAGCCTGCCCACCTACACGTGACAGCATGGATGTTTCCAAGCCAGGGAACATGAGTGCTTCAGCAGTACAAGCACAAACACAGCCCTAAAAGCCTACTTTACTCATAAGCTGCTATCATTTTATTGAAGCAGCAGAAAAGCACTTGTTATGCCACTCTCTCCTCTGATTAAAGAGAGGAACTGCTCCAGCCTGTCGTAACATTTGTTATGAACAAACAGCTTTGTACAGAGGACTCAGAAGATGCGTTGCGGTAACACGCACCAAATTATTTTCATTCATTAGCCTTCACAAGCCACTCAAAAATCTCACCCCAATTACTTCAGCAGGCCAAGAGCTGGCAGCTTGAGTCCCTCAGGGTGCCAGCTGGTCTCAAGGGGAGTGCAGTGAAGCCAGACACAGGTGAGCAAGGCAGGGTGCAGGCTGATCTCACCCATCCACTAGGGTTTCCCTGGCTGCGCAGCACCACGTGACACTCTTACAATTCCTGTGGGAGTCCCAGGAGGAGCCACTTCTGAAGTGGCTTTTGGTGAGGACAAGGTAGAAGAGACCTCTTTAATATCTTGCAGATGTGCTTTACAGATGCAAATGTGCACTCTCCATCCTTCCTGCCCAGCCCCATGCTACTAAATCAAGATAATGCTGCTGATCATTCTGCATGAAATCCATGAAGAGGGCAAAAACTGTTCCAGGGAAGACAATGCCAGCAGATTGGAAGGAATCTTGTTTCCAGGAGAGGTAGGTGGGCTCATTTTTGTGACCAAGTTTATTGCCACAGAAAAAACATGGCTGGTTTTGTCCACACCATCCGAGCTCTGGAAACTCTGCCTTCACCCCAAAATATCAAGCATGAAGCCGTTCAGTTCCAGAAGGATGTAGTCGCAGCAGCATGGGAGCAATATTGCCTGCTCAGACCCAGATGCTTCATTAGCCCCTGCTGCACTGCCCAGCTCTTCCGTGCTCTGCCCTGGTCCCCCAGGAAGAGTCACTGCACTGAGACCCAGCCAGACAAACCCAGCTGAGAGGTGCAGAGAAGGATATGCAGAAGCTGTAATTGAGCATCTGTACAAGGGTGACAGGCAGCAGGAAAGCAAAGAGGTTTCCAGCCTTGAGCTAGTGCAGGAGAGCAGTGAACCTTCCTTAGGACAAGGCTAGGCAGACATGGAAGAGAAGCAGATCTGGGAGCTGACTGCACCTCAGGCAAGGCTCTGGGTATGGGATCTGAGCAACTGGGTTTCTGGTGCACGTGATGGCTGATAGAGGAGAAGGGGCTCACCCCATTCTCCCTGCCTGCCTCTGCATGCCATCCCTGGCAGGGGGGAAGAAGAGGGGAAAATCTCTCCTCTGGCCCCAGTGGTTTTAACTCTCGGCTAAATGCTCCTGTCACCCTCCAGACCCCTGACTCAGCCATGCCCTACTCCTCCAGCTCCAGGTTCCTCCAGCCTGCAAAGGCACAGCAGCTGCTGTGTGAGGATCCCAGCTCAGTTCAAAGAAAGTGAGACTGTTCAGCACTGTTCAACAGCCCCTAGCTTTATTCCTCTCTCAACAAAGCTCATGTACACACCTGTCTCAGCAGCTCCTTGCAGTCCCCTCAGGTTCCTTTGCACTACTCCTCCAGTGTGGCAGCAGCCTGCTCTTGGGGCTCAGTGTCCTCACTCTGTCCCATGCTTAGGTACAGGCACTGCAGTCTCCCCTGACTGTCCACACTCCCCTGCCACATTCACACCATCATGCTGTCCCCTGCCCACCCACAAGAGCGGTGGGCACCTCCCCTGCTCACTGACAGGCCCTGCCAGCGTCACCCCTCTGCAGCCCGAGCCCAGTGCCCCATCCAGGAGCATCACCCCAGGCAGTGGCTCTGTGGCACTTTGGGCTCTGGGATACCATCAGAGGCTCGATGCAGGTTAAGCACATGCTTAAGCATTTGATGAAATTGAGACCATAACCATTTTTCTAATCCCCAACAAGGCTTGCCCTGTGGCTATTTTCTTGCCAACAAGCAGCAAGCACAAAGGCTCTGGAAAGGCTTCCCAAGTAGCAGATCTAAGGGCTTTTCTAGGCAAGGCTTGCAGAGAGAAAAGGCATCACTGCCTCCCACCAGCCCTCTGTGCTCTCAGGGGAGCAGAGCATTCCCTAGCAAAGCCTCTTCTCTCTTATCAGCCCAAGGCACCCATGCTGAGGGCCAAACCAGGCTCTTCCTACAGCCTAGCCAGCATGTCTGCTGATGCTCAGGGAGGAAGGGAATTGAGCCAGCTCTCGCTGACAGGTCTCGGCTCTCTGGGACTAATAGGAATAAAGACAGTAAAGGCTTAGACTAGTCATTAGAGTCAGTAGATATAACTCTGAATATATTCAGGGAACAGATTTGCTGGAAGAAGACAACATTTCTTCCATTGCTTTTCATGTGTCGTTTGATTTGATGTCAATTTTTTTTTTTTTTTTGCTGTTAGCATGCTCACTTATTTTGGGAGGGTAAATCACAAAAGAAGATTCTGAACTTTGGCCAGAATATGAAGCACAACAAACCAAAGTCCCCCTTGCAGAGGGTGCTAAACCCTTAAAGCTAGGTTTCCAAATGGATGTACATGTCAAAAAGCTGAAAATCAGCACCAAAAAGCACTTCAGTGGTTTTATAGGGCTGGTCCTTCCCAGCAACCAGGACAGGTGTGGGGTTCAGCAGCTCTAGCAGCAGCAGAATGCTGCCAGGTCCAGGGTGGCTTCTTGATCCCCCCAATTTCACCCCTCCTGTGAGCAGACAGAGCAGAAAGCTTGAAGAAGAAAACATCAGTACTGGTGACTGGTAAACAGGGATAAGGACTGCAGCTGCAGAGCTCAAAACAGTGTGTAAGCAAAAACCCAGGGCCGTGATGCAGGGACTGAACAGGCTCGCAATTTAAGCTTTGTGATTTTCAAGACACTGTCTACAGGATCTGCACTTACCAGGGGAATATTCAGGGGGGCTGCAGGGAAAAAAAACAACTGGTCTACAAAGAAGCTGTGCCAAATGAACATGACAGCCCCCTACACACATTGGTAATTATACTGGGAGTACCATCTTTTAGCAGGAACACTGGCTGTTTAAGGACACATCCAAGCTTTCAGCGCTGGCTGGGGAGCTACAGTAGGGTGTCTCAGAGGACAAAAAACAGGTCTAGGCTTACAGCTCATGCAATTCACAGCAGGTCTCGAAGATATTTGGAAATAAAGTAACACTATGCAAAAAAATTTTTACAGCAAATTGAAGAACTTGCAATAACTTTACACCTTACTCAAACATTTATTTGGAAAAAAACCCCTCACATTACAAATGGATCATTTTCAGCTTTTATCTAGAACCAAAATTTTGGAGTACAGGGTGGCTGGCACGTATCTGTCCCCTCCAATAGAGGTGCAAGGGGTGGACAGACTGACAGGAGTCCAGCTCCCCTTGAGATGCACACCTTCCCTCTTTGTTGGCTCAGCACCTTAATTCTTTTCCTTCCCAGTGCAGGAGCACTAGTGTATTAATGTATTATTAATGTATGTATTTCATTATTTTTAACTTCTGCTGACATCAAAACCTCCCTTTTCCTTTTCTTCCACCTAAATGCTCCCCACCTACCTTCTGCACAGCTAGGTGAGTTCATACTGCCACCTGGCATCCCAAGCATCAAACTTGGTTTTGCACTTCCCAGACGAGGCCTGTCCCTACTGCTATGGAGCATTTGCTGATGATGCTGAACTTCCTCACCTCACTCAAGACTCTTGACAGTACACCTCAGAACATGCCTGCACAGGGCCTTTCCCCTCCAGGTGGCTGTCCCACACAGTGCTCTGGACCTGATGGTGCCCATCACTCCTCATGGTCGAACTACCACTCCAGCAGAAACTCCATGGGCACAGTTTCATGCTGCCACACCAAAATGCCATCTCCCATATGTGCTAATTGCGAGTGCCTGGCACGGGCCACATAGCAGCTGGGAGCACACTTGCTGCCATAGGTAGGCAACTGAGCGATAATCTTGGTGCCACACACTCCATCAGCCTCCCAACACAGGGGAAAAACGACAGAGAAGGCAACAAGATGCTTTTTTGATCCCAACGTATTCGCTAAGCTTTCCTGAACATGGCAAATACCTAATGAGGATGAGCAAATGGAACCGCTCTCCCTGCTGAAGCACCATCATCTGTGGGGAAAAGGACAACCCAGCAGCACCTGGCTGCCCAGAGTAGCTCCAGGGGACGACCTGTGCTCTGGTGTCCTGACACTGTCACCACAACACCTGGCAGCACCGTGGCAGATGTAATTGACCTGGCAGGACTCACGCTGGGAAGCCTCGACTCGGATGGGCAACCTGAGCTGCAGGGCTCGCCCCAGGAGTGTGAGGCCCATGGCACAGTGCCCAGCTGGATCCCCTGTGCTGGCTTACTCTTTCCATAGGGCAGGAGGGCCCCCTCCCAGTCCTGCCCCCAGCCCCAGTACCAATCCCTGTGGGGCGATCCAGGACCCCATCTCACTCTCACGCACGGTTTGCATGTTGCTACTGGGATTTTTGGCTGAGACTCTTCAGCAAGGCTTGTTTTGCCATGCAAAGTACAATAAGGAGGGTGAGAGCAGCTTCTTGCCCTTGCACACAGAGCCTTACCTCTCCCTGTTTTCCTTCCTCATTGCCTCAAACACCTCATTGTCCTCGTCCACATCCCTGTCCTGCAGCCCATCCTTGGAGCAGCCGGTGCCTGGGGCGGGTGGCTCCTCCGGTGTGCTGTTCCTCCTGCCTGGCGTGCCCACAAAACTTGGGTTGCTCTCACTGTCCTTCTGGCTCTCAATTGCTGAATCCACCTCCTCCTTCTCGGCCAGGATATCATCGATGTTGGTTTCACGATAGCACCTCAGGGGCACAGTGTCCAGGTCTGTCTCAGAGTATTTCACTGTCCTCCTTATAATCCCAGTTTCACAGGAGCCAGGCTTCTGGCTGCCCAAAGGAGACACTTCTATCTCCACCTCCACATGGCTCAGGCTGTGCTCAGGTACCAGCCTCGGTGGCTCGGCCGGCAGAGGGGAGTCAGACTTCTGGGGGAGTTCAGCGAGCAGAGCAGAGTCGGGGGCAGAGGAGCCTGCAAGGAAGGCCCAAGGTTCAGAGCTATGGGGAGCTGCAGTGGGGAGCTCTGAGGAGCCACTCCTGCAGCAGCATCACACACACAACCCCTGAGAGTGTTGGTCACATGTCATGGAATCCTGAAGCTTGGAAAAGACCTCCAACATGATCAAGTCCAACCTTTTATCAAATACCACTATGTCAACAAAACAATAGCACTAAGTGCCATTCCAGTTGTTTCTTTAACACCTCCAGGAACAGTGAATCTACCATGTTGAGGGACACAGGGGAACAGTGAAGAGGTGGCAGAAGAAGAAAGAGTGCAAGAGGCAGAGACAGGCTGTCAGTGCTAGCGCATTCCAGCCAGCCCTGAGACCCCACCTAAACCCAAAACCTCTCCCGCAGAGGTAGCCAGGGGCTCTTTGTCACCTCTTTTGCATGGCCACAGAGGACTTTGCAGGGAGGTTGGTACATGCACAACCTGACCCCAGGAGGACATAGGCTGGCCAGTCTTGGGGTAATCTCAGCTCTTTGTGGGGCGCTGAGAAGACCCACAGGATGGGTAGCCCCAGTGTGAGTCCTGCCAACAACACAGACTTAAAAGGAGGGGTGGGCCAACCCGATGGAATCCACCTGCAACTTCTTACCTGTCTTTGGGGTATCTGAGGAGCCATAGAAGAATTCCCACTTGGCTTTGGCAATGCGCTGGGCATGGGCGGAGCTCTGCCGGGAATACAGCCCGGCGCTGCCCTGCAGAGGGGAAAGCAACGAGTGAGCAATGAATCCCCAGGGCAGAGCCCATGCCCAGTGTGGGAGACCCTGGTACCTACCTGATGTCGGGGCTCTGGCTTCAGGGGACTCCTGGCGAAGGTGGGGAACTCCTCTGGCAGCCCGTTGGTTAGGGATCGGCAGAGGCAGCTGGTGTCGAGGGCACAGAGCTCCTTCCCACAGGGATGTGCCCCCCCTGCAGTCCTGCCCCCGGCCAGGAGCGGGTCAGACACGGAGGCCTCCAGCTTCAGCGTGTGCAGGAGCCGCTCCTGAGGCAGGGCCTGGGGCTGGGGGGATCCCACATCCCCACCGAGCTCCAGACTGCGGCTGAGGCTGTAGGGGCCGTTCTCCCAGCGGAGGTGGGGGGTTGTGGGGCATCCCACTGTCCGCACGCTGGCCTTCTCAATGAAGCGGAAGGTGACCACAGAGCTGTGTCCCTCTGGGGCTGGCGGACTGCGGCTGCCCAGAGAGGCGATAGCTGTGCCGGGCCGGCCCCACCGTGGGGTGCAGGGGGCAGTCAGTCTCCCCGTGCCTGGGCAGCTCCCGCTGCCGAAGGGCGCTGCCTCAGCCGGCCTGCGGGCCAAGGAGCCAGTGCTGTTGTACAGGCCGAGGGGGCAGCGGCGGCCTTCGGGCGCCAGGCCCTTGCGCAGCAGGTGGAGGCGGCCGGCGTTGAGGTTGGGGGTGAGGCAGGGTGGGGGGCTGCACCGCCCAGCCTCGGGGCTTCCTCCTGCCAGCCAGGGCCTTCGGTTCACCCTGTGGGCAAAGGGGGGAGAGGCAGTGCAGCCCTCCTCGGCGTGGAAGCGGACAGGTGCCCCTGCTTGGGCCATCCTGCCAGAAGACGGCACAGAGGTGTCAGGTCCGGAGCCCAGCAGGGTGGCACGGGCACAGCAAGGCAGGTTCCCAGCACCCTGGAGATGTATGAGACAACAGGTGATGCATCCTCAGGCAGCCCTGAAAAAAGGGCAAGGAGCTGGTTAGGGAAGAGAAGGAACAGCAAAGCGTCTGGGGCCATGGGGAGGACAGGCAAAAGGCGCCTTGCCTTTGCAGCAGAAGAAAGATATGCTCCAGGTGAGACAGCCCCCAGCAAATCCCCTCCTGCTGCAAGAAGCAGGCAGGGTTCATCAAGGGCATCACACCAACACCAATGCAGGGATGTTAGCAGCCCTTTGCTTGGTCCCCAGGCAACCAGAGTGTTTCCTTTCTCCCCAGGGTGCCAGGATGCTTAGGCACTTTCCACAGAGTTCAGCACCACCCAGACATTGCGGGAGAATACACTTTTTTTTGGGTTTCATTCATTCTGCTTAAGGCTGACTATATTTACTACCCACAGCTTACAGCCTACTAAAGTAAGGGGGGGAAAGTATCTACTTTATCTCTGAGACATCCTCCAGTTATATTTGCTCAAGGAGTTTAATATGAGCAGTCAGGGCAGGGAGCCTCCCTCTTTGGAGGTCAGCCTGGGTTTAAACTGTGTCACACCCGCACACGTCGCAGCCACTACTGATGGCACAGACAGAGCTGTCAACACCAGTAGACTCAAAAAGCAGTGGTAACAGACAATCCCAGCCTGGGGGAACACAGCAAGCCTGCCCTGCACATAGCTCACTCGCCTGCCTGTCTCTGCCCAGAGACCGTATACCCAGAGATGAGACCAGCCACCCCACAGCAGCAGGTGAGTGGCTGCAGGGAAAGGCAGGACGCGGTGCCCCCATCAACCTCACTGGCAGGGCTGCTGACATTTTTCTTTCTCCCAGTGGAGCTAAAACTTGTGCTTATCCTTCCCTGAGTTTCTCCAGATTCCTAATGTGCAGAGAAAAGTCTGCCTTGGCTGCTTGTGCTTTCTGACAGATGCCAAGATACTGAAATCATTTGAAAGTGAGAAACCATATGCCAGCTGCAAACACGAAAGCATGATTTTCTTCTCCCTGTTTCTGAGTGCAAACCAGACAGGATTAAATTCCTAAAGGACATGGGGCTGAATTTTCAAGTGTTTAGGCTCCAGAGATGCACAGACAAAACTATTAATGAAATAACCCAAACCACACCTGTGGGGTAGGCGCCCATTTATCTGCACTATCACACTGCTGAAAAAATCTGTCCTGCTGAGCAACCGCAATCTCTAATTCACTCACTGCAAATTTTATTCTCCTGATTATTTTATCATGTACTGTTTTTACAGTATTTTTCTGCTGTTATGGTTGTGTTCACATTCAAGGCTGCTGAAGCTAACCACTAAATAATAAAGATGCAGGGTTTATGTATTTCAAATGACATTCTACTTTTTGTCTCAATGCAGACTGACACATATGCCAAGGAAAAAGCTTATCTTTAGGAATAATTTTCTTTCACTGTAACATAACAAATCTGCAAAAACCAGCCTATCTCAAAACATGTAAGTTATTACTAGAATAAATAGGATAAGTAGAATGTCCTCCTGGTTATTAAAACAGAATTATCAAATTTAGAGTAAAGGCCATGCCTGCATTTGACCCACCAAAGCTGGATGGCTACACCATACAGTGGAGTGAGCTTTTCTTTAATAATGAAAGGTAAAAAGCACAAATGCAACTGAGATGAAAAAACAATGATGGAATGAGCTACAGCTTCCTGCTTGCTGATTTCAATTGGGAATCAAATGGATGGTCCTTAAATCACAGTGATGAATGGGTTGGGCTGTAAAGCAGCAGTGGGTTGGAGAAAGCCTTGCTGCTCCCGCTGCCTAAAGGCAGGAAAAGTCCTGCAAAGAAAATCTCACAGGGTGTCTGCCTGGGCAACCCTGGGCACACATTCAAAGAGAAAAACTCAGGAGCTGCAGTGTGATAGCCAGGGGCTGCACATCATTGGGGGATTAAATTTGTTCAATAAAACATCTCACACGAAACTTGTTCCCCCTGGCTGTCCCTTCTTACCAGCCAAAGGAATGTCCAGGGATGCTTCCTGGGCATTGCTTTGAGCCATACCCAGTGCAACAGGGGATGGCTGCTCCCCATGCAAGCGCTTGCCTGGCGGAATGGGGTGATGCGGAGCAAAGGCAGCAGGCAGCAGGAGCTGCTTACGCTGCGGGGGAAGCACACACCCACGCCACGGGAGTGTGGGGACAAGACGTAGGAGCTGGGTGAGAATGAGAAGAGATTGGGCAAAGAACGGGACAGAGATGGGAGAGAGGCAAGGGGTTCAGGGCTCGGGGTTAAATTCACACGATGGGCTGTATTTGTGTGCTGGACATGGAACACATGGCAGGGAATGGGGGGAATCAGACTGCGGCTGCCGGGCTACCCGAGGGGGCTAGGGCAGGACGGCCCCTGGGAGATGACTCTGCCCTCCGGAGGGACACAGAGCCGTTTCAGGGCATGAAGTGGGGACCGAAACGGGATGTCTGGAGGCCCTGAGGCTGTGGGCAAACAGGTGTGGTGTCTAGAAGGGGACGTGTCCCCACCGTGGAGCTGAGGCTGAACATGCTCTTCACTCCCCGGCCCCCCACCCCCGTCCGGCTTCCCTCACTCGGCACCTCCCGTCTTGGCGGGATCAGCCCTGAGTGGATGTGACATCCATCCG
>VXBU01004981.1:1332301-1347317 GCA_013400315.1 Bombycilla garrulus
GAACACTGAGGAACTGGGACAGGCGCTGTGCACGGGGGAGCGGGTGCGCCCCGTGAGCTGGGGCACCGAGGCCGGTGTGCTCGGCGCGCCGCTGGGAGCAATCTGCGGGAGTCGCTGCGACACCAGTGGGACCTGTGACCACCGCGTCCCGCTGTCCCGCCCGGCACGCCCCGCCGCGGTGCGGTGCGGTGCCTCCCGGTGCTTCTGGGCGGGCTCCGGTAGCGCGCTCCGCCGCCGGGGCGCGGCCAGGGGGCGGNTCGGCGCGCCGCTGGGAGCAATCTGCGGGAGTCGCTGCGACACCAGTGGGACCTGTGACCACCGCGTCCCGCTATCCCGCCCGGCACGCCCCGCCGCGGTGCGGTGCGGTGCCTCCCGGTGCNGGCGGCGGGGCGGTGTCCTGGTCCCGGCGGCGCTTTCGCGGCCGCCCCGCTGCGGTGGCGGGGCAGCCCGGGGTCGGCTCTGGGGCCGAGAGAGGTCCCTTAGGGCGGCGGGACAGGATTGGCCTCGGGTGAGGCCCCCCCGGGTGCGGGCTCTACCCGAGTGTAACAGCGTTCTCCAGCCGCAGCTCGGGGGGCTCTGGGCTGCCGGCACCCCTCTGCCGGTCCGAGGCCTCATCTTCGCAGAGATGCTGAGCGTCCGCTCCTCGGAGGGAGGCAGATTCCCTGGGGGGAGCCCCGAGCCTTGTTTCTCCCCGCGAGAAGGAGCGAGTGGCTAGTCTCTCCCCCTTGCAGGGTGCCCGAGTGGCCCGGCACTGGATGCGGGGACTGGCTGACAGGTAGAGCGATGCTCGGACATAATGCTTCGCGCAGCTACTGTGCGACTGGTGCGGTAACGCTGATGCAGCTTCTTGCTGCTTCGCTGGGGGACAGGGCCTCCTTCGGCAGCTGATGGAAAGCCGCACCCAAGCTCTCCTGGAGGGCACTGTGGGCAGGTAGACTCGGATGCCTGAGCAGTGAACGTCCCAGGCTGGGAAGGTGGTGATGCAGGCGGCAGGCACGTGCCCTGCTGATGGCTAGCCAAGGGGCTGTTCCCTGTGGGCTCATTGTGGGAAACGCTGCTGAGTCTGAGTCTTTCTTTCTGGCTGTTCCTCCTAGAGGCACCTGGCAGTAGGTGTGAGCTGATCTTGCCTGGCTCCCGCAGTAGCCTGGCTCTCTGGTGTCTGATGATGAGTGTGACCACGACCAGGGGATGCCTCCTGGACCTGCCCTGGGAAGACATCTTGGTTCCACATATCCTCTGTCATCTGCCACTGCAGCAGCTCCTGAGCCTGCAGAGGGTCAGCAAGTCATTCCAGTCTCTCATCCAGCTCTACCTGGCCAACATGCGCTGCTTTGACTCAAGCCAGGTATTGGATGGCTCTGAGGCTGGGGGAGGACACAGATGTCTACTGCTCTGGAACTAACAGGGGAGCATCTATGCGGGGAGAAGAAACCCTTGGCAAAGAGAGTAGTTTCTGCTCAGGAGCTTGGGTTAATGGTTCAGGTGTCAAACTGGACAGATGGGCTTAGGGAGGAGAGGCAGTGATTCAGGGCCCAGCAATGCCAGTGTCTTGAGTAAGAGGTCCTGGGAGGAGTAAGCTTGGAAACTCCACCCAGGCAATTATGGGGCACTGGCTGGCAGAAACAAGTTTTGGAGTGGCATGTCCTCACTAAGGTTGTGCAGTAGGTTGTGTCTGATGGGAGATAACTCTGTGCTTGGTCTTCAGGGAAGGTTTGTGCTATTCCTGGGAGCTACTGCCTGGGACTGGGAAAGACTGGAGTAGCTGCTATCCTATGAGGACACAGAGTGGTCTAGCAAAGAGATTTTTGGAGAGCAGAGGTCTGGAGCTAATCATGAGTGCTTAAGTGCAGGAGTGATGATGTGGGATGAAGAAACCAGAGTATCATCTAGCTTGTGGCAGTAGCCTTGGTATGAGGTGAGCAGGGCCTGATGGTAGGGTTTGCCCTGGGATGAGGACAGGAGATGGCTTTGGTCACTATTGTCACAGAAGAAGCGAGGAGGGGAGAGAGTATTTGGTGAGGACCAGGCTTATCTGAAACCCCGGGAGATGCCTCATTCTTCCTGGGTTCCCCACGCAGATTGGACCTGCCATCCCTCGAGCTGCTTTTGTTAACCTGTTGAAGGACAACGAAGTTCTGCAGCAGCTGGCGCTCCAGAACTGCTCCGACTGGCTGACGGACCGGGAACTGCTCCCGGTCATTGGGCAGAACCACCACCTGCACCAGATCCAGCTGAAGGGCTGCGCCCAGCTCAGCCGCCACGCGCTGGTGGCCATCTCGCTGAGCTGCCCCAACCTGCGCCAGCTCTCCCTGGCTCACTGTGAGTGGGTGGACAGCCTGTCCCTGCGCAGCCTGGCTGACCACTGCAAGGCGCTGGAGGCTGTGGACCTGACGGCCTGTCGCCAGCTGAAGGACGAGGCCATCTGCTACCTGGTGCAGAAGTGCAGCAGGCTCAAGTCTCTGTCACTGGCTGTCAATGCCAACGTGGGCGACGTGGCAGTCGAGGAGACTGCCAAGTGCTGCCCGGAGCTGGAGCACTTGGACCTCACGGGGTGTCTGCGTGTCAAGAATGACTCCATCAGGTACTGAGCAATGTGGGGAGCCAGGGTGGGGATGGCAGGTATCTGGGATGGGGAGAGGAAGAGAACCAGAGAGGAAAGTCAGATTTCTTCATGCTAAAAGCAATGAGAGCTAAGTCTGGGAGAGAAGCCACTAGCAGGCCCTTCAGGGGAGGCACTGTGTGCTATTGACAGCAAATTTCCAAGCATATTGTGAATTTGGGATCCAGATGTCCCCTGACTTTGTCTCGCACCACCACAGTGCTATTCCCAAGCACTGGACTGCTGGCAGTAGAGAGGAGCGTGAGTGGTGCACTTAGGAGTCCTGACTTGCAACTTGCACGTGCTCTCTTTCTTGGCAGGGTCCTGGCTGAGTACTGTCCCAAGCTGCGCTCGCTGAAGGTCAAGCATTGCCACAACGTGGCTGAGTCCAGCTTGAGCATCCTCCGAAGCCGTGGGGTGGAGCTGGATGTGGAGCCTCCGCTGCAGAGGGCTCTTGTTCTGCTGCAGGATGTGGTTGGCTTTGCCCCTTTCATCAACCTTCAGATCTAGAACTGCTGCTGCTGGGGAGGGGGGGACTGACACAATGCTGGGATCCCAGAAGGATGCCGGAACTGGCTGCTGTGGAGACGTGCAGAGGGAGAGGTCAGTCCCATTGTGAGGCTGGCCTGAGTGGGGCTCACTCTTTCCTCTGGGGCTGTTTAGCAGCCACTGAGTGTTCGTAAGTGGACTTCATTGGTGCCTCTGGGGAAAGTAACTCCCTCTGCAGTGGCGTGGAAAGAGCGAGTGATTTGCAGGAACACCATGGTGCTGAACAGGCCTTGGTCAGGCCAGCTAATAGATAGGAATTATTATTTGTTGTATTTTAAATCTTTAAGCGGCAGCTGTCCAGAAAGAAGGGGCGTGTTTGATGGGGACTGTCCCCTTAGGTGGGTGTACAAGGCATGCCAGCAGAGCTGTGGAAAAAACCAGACCAGCTGGAGCAAAAAGAATAACCAGCCCTCCTCTTGGGAGAGGGCAGGCCCCTCTGGGAGGAGGGCAGTGAGCTTAGCTCCCAGCCCACAGCCACTGGCTAGCCTGCACTGGCACCAAAGGACTAGCATGGCCCCAGTGCAGGCAGTGTGTCTGCCCAGGCCTAGTGTGCTGATCTAGGCTGGAGCAAGGTGGCAGTTGTTTTCAGGGGGAACACTTTCCTAATGGCAGTTTGACCGACAGAAAAATGCTAAACCTAGCTGTACTGTCACTGAAAGCAGTTGGCCATTGTCATTTGTTTCTTCCAGCATCTGACTTAACATTTTAGTAGTGCCCAGGCCTGCCACTGTATTTTGCTCCCTGTCGTGTGGCTCTCAACAGTGGTGAGAAATGGCAGGAGCACCGACTATGCTGGAGTTTATGGAGAGAGATGCAGATTGTGTTGGCAGGGAGAGCCTAGTTCTGGAGTTGAGCCTAAGCCCTGTTATCTGCTAGGCAGTTAATCAAACAGGAGCTGCATCCTGAGAACATGATGAAGAAAGTAATTAGAGGAAGAGAGGATGATCCTGCTCCTGTCTTTGGCCCCAGGAAGGACTGGAGGCAGCGTTGTAAAGCATGCACGTGCTCTGGCTGAACTACACACCAACTCACATCATCTTTATTAATACTGGCACTCAAAGCAATGGTGCAAAAAGACTTGTTAAAAAGGTTGCTACAAAAGCACATGCCACACCTCAGATCTAAAAATATCCCATGCAAGGAATAGCAGAGAATGCCCAGGTCCAGGAGAGCCACTGCCATGTGCCCCTGGGGGCAGAGGGACAGCTGCACAAGGAGAGAAGTCTCTTCAGCCAGGTTAGCTGAGGAAGCTGAAAGCAGTGTCATGGCTTCCAGGTTAGTTCAAGTTAGTGGCAGGTGGAGTCGCCTCATTCCTAGCACCACACATCCATCCTGCCATGCCTGGCAGTGAGGTGGAAGGCTGAAGAGCAGGAGGACCTGGCTGTCAGTGGAACTTGTACTTCCTGGCTGGTTTTAGGCTGATGTAGGTTCTCTTCATCTCCTCACTCTCAGGCTTCTTGATGTCTTTGTACCTCTCTCCTTTTGTACTCACCACCTGGTTATCAATATAGCGGATCAACTTCTTGGGAGCCTGGAGAGGAAAGATTGACACCAAGTGGATGGACAGCCACACTGCTAGAGAAAGGGAGGGGACAAGCAAAACCAGACCTGCACTATGGGAGGTGGGTGGGTGGGCTGCTTTACCATTGTCTGTGTTGGTACTCTTGGCCAAAACTGGGAAGGATGCTATCTGATGGGAGGGAACAAGGCCATGGTAATCAAGAAAGGTTAGAACTGACAGTCCCTGCAGCACCTTAGCTGAGCTAATCTTCGTTCTTTGACTGACAGGTTCTCTGAACGGACCTGCCTTTGACCTGCCCTGTTGTTTTTTTGGACTTGCAGCCTGTTTTTTTTTTTTTTTCTAACCTTGGGACATTCAAACTGTGGGTGAGCTGGGCCTGCTTACCTCTTTGGGTGGAGCTGGCCGATGTGTTTTCTGATCATCTGCGCTATCCACCATCATGTACCTGAAACACAAGAAGCATTTAGTGAACACTGCCTGGGGCTACTCGCAGCCTATGTCCCTTCTCTCCTGGCTGGTTTGTGGCTGTACAATGTGTCTTACTTGGCCTAGGTTGCAGCTTGTTCCCCTCTGGATGAAATGGGCAAGAAGTATGTCATCCTTCTGGTGAGAATCTAGCAGGATTCTCCTGAAGTAGCATCCTTAGCTGTATGTGAAGGGTATTGAAAACTCAAGTGGTTGAGAATGGTGACAGCCACTGCAGAACTCAGAGAGGGACTGAGGTCTGGTGCGCTCTGCCATCGGGGCAGCTTTGTTCCTTCTCAGTCCAAGTGATGGCAGCCAAATGACAGATAGGAAAGATTCCAGGACCAATCTGCTTTTGCCCTGAATGATGGTGTTCCTTTCACACTCCTCCTACTACTTGACTCTGAAACAGGTCTGTGCTGGAAGCAACTTGATAAAAGCATCACCTCATTTCCTATGTAACCGAAACATCAGGGTCCAAGCACTTGCTTGCTGTACTGCTGAGTTGCTACTCTGAGATTTTGGTGCTGGTTTAGCACAAGTGACCATGACTTCTCCCTCAGTAGTTAGTATAGTTGCTCTTGTGTATCTTCAGCTATGGCGATCTGCTTTCTGTACCTGTGCTTGAGTGATGTTTAAAGTACAGGATGTTGCCAAAATGTCATTAAAGTGAAGTTCTCAGAAACATAACAAGAAGCTGGTGCTTTTTTGTTCCCTTGCCTGTCACTTTGAAATGAGCCTGCACAGGAGATGGGCAAGAACAGGGATTACTACTGCCTGGATGCTGTTCTGCCTTGCTTTATCTTTCCTAGCCCATCAACTGTTTATCCTGTCCCTGAGGAGAATGTGAAGTGGAAAAGATGTGGCTGTATAGATGTGTGGAAGCTGCATGCCTGCATGAGGATACTCATGAAAGATGAGATCTTAAAGCAGATCAATGAAACCACAGTGTGGGTTCTTCCATTGAGAATTAAATGTTTTAGAAATGAATATAGGTAAACTAATCTAAAGCTTTCATTCCCAAGAAGAACCTCCAGAGAGGTTTCTTTAAATACACTGAATTCACACCTTCAGCAATTGAGATTTAATCTTCCCAGTGCTGTTGTACAGGCAGTCCCTTGAAGGTATCTTAACCTTGTTTGGACTGTCTCCAGGAATGGAAGTATGAATGAGTTACTGTAGTCCTACACATCTCCATGTATTTGTTACCTGAGCTGCAGCATGATGTTTGTGCCTTGAACCTTTAAGCAGGACATCAACTAACAGCACAGTGCCTTACGCTGTACCTGTAGGAGACTGAAACCTTGCACGGAGCCAGTGCTGTGACCCAGCTGGTACAGGTAATGTGTTTCTGTGCCAGAGCTCTAAAAGAAACCAAACCTGTTCTGTTGTTTAGGTTCTGTGGGTTGTTTGGGGTTTTGTGTGTGTGTATTTGGTTGGTTGGTTTTTTTCCTTCTTCCCAGCTGATGATTGTATTTGTACTTAGATGTGTTCAGCTAATACCCACTCCTAGTTCTTTACAGAACACACTGTTGTTGCCCAAACTGCTACCTCTTCATTTGGAACAAAACAAGGGGTTCTTTGCTGCTGGGTACTTACTTCTGTAGGATGACCTGTTTTAGTTCCTCATGGTTGGGTGCTCTGCGGGGCCGTGCCAGTTCCTGGGAGGAGACAAGTTGGTGTGTGAATAGTGCAACAATGGGGCATACATCTTATCTGCTAGCTCGGTGAACCCAGCTGCTGGTGGAGACTCCAGCCCCTGGGGGAAAGGGGTGCCAGCCACAGCTCCACTGGGGTCCTGCCTTGGTTGTGGGCACAGCTTAGACTAAGGGAGCGAGGGGAGGGAGAGGGGGCTGTCGCTCTGCATGATCCTCCTGGCTTGTCATATATTAAGTTTTTGCAGTCAAAATTTCTGCTTGTAGCATACAGCTGTGGCACCTGCATGTCCCTGAGGTCTGCCCTGCCCCTTGGCCCACTGCCGCCCTGGTCAGAGTAAAGTACCTTCACACTTGCACCTGCTGGGCCAATTTCCACCTTCTCCTCCACAATTAACTGCACTGCCTCTTCCAAGTTCCCCAAGGCCATGGCGAGAGCCTTCTCTGCCTGGCTCACAGTACAGGCTGGGAACATCTCCAGTAGCAGCTCTACCCCATCCTTCAAGTCAGCACCTTCCTAGTTGGAGCAAGAGACAGAGGTAAGTTGGGGACGCAATGAGGAAAGGGCTACTGAAAAGGGCCTCTTGTTTTCATTGGTCAGAAAATTCAGCCTGCCCTTCGCTGAAAGCTCTCTCTCCTTACCATCTCTACTAAATCTGATTCCTGACGCTAACAGGGGACTGTATCTTTGGAAAGACCAACTCCTCTCACTCTCCTTTAATCTCCTCCATGTTTCAACTTGCTTTAAAGCAGGGCTCCTGTAACCTGACTCATTTTTGTGACCATGCTTAGGAGTGAGCTTTCTGGACCCTGTGGTGCCAATGCCTGACTCCTGCCCTCCTTGTGAAGTTATATGTACTTTGACTAGAAAGGAAAGGGCCTGCTTAACACTGACCTGATGCTACATCAGAAGGAATCACCATTTGCTAGAACGCTGTGGACACAGAATGATTGTACTGCAGAGCAGGAATAGATCAGTACTGGAGAAAACAGCAAGCAGGGTGTGGGAGAGGAAAGTGGGGTTGATGTGGAAGGTGCTGCAGTACCTGTAGCTGCTGTGGGATCTCTGAAGAGATCCCTGTGACAGGCTCTATCAGCAATTGCTCTGGCTTACCCTTTCCAGCCACTGAAAAGGACAAGTCAGAGCACTGGCTCACAATCTGTCAGCACATAATTTTCTGACAGTCTTCCTCAGGCCATGCAATGGAGAAGATCACGGACACAACTGATGCTGTGTCATGGCCTATGCTGTGGTTCCTTTCAGAGCTGGAAAATGCCCTCAGGTGGTGCTGGTAGCCTAGGGCTGTGTGACTGTCCCCAGTGCTCCTGCTCCTCTGCGGGGTACTCATACCTGGGCCCTGGCTCCGTCTGTTAGAGTGCACAGTCTTTCCCCGTTGCAGGCTTCAGCTCCAGGCTCCTGGCCCTTGGTGAGGTCTTCAGAGGGTGCTTCACTCCTGCTTTCCACAGCCTTTTGGCCAAGTTTTTCTTAAAGACACAGTGATATCTCCTGAGGAACAGTCCCACTAAGGCTAGAGCTCTGTGCTTTCTGTTGGCATTAGATTGCTAGTGCATTGTGTGCCACAGCAAATCTCTTCTTAAGTGACAAGACTTGGAAACACTATTGTTTCTCCTGCCCTCAGTGGGGATAGCTGCAGGTGCAGCTCTGCTCTCACTGATCTGCAGGAAGCCAGTGCTAGCACATGCTGGAGTTCTGCATTTCCAGGCTCTACAGGGCATGGGCTGCTTGCAAATCCAATTTTACTTTTCAATTCTCAGTCCGCTAGTGCTCTGGTTGTGGATACTTCCATTGCTAAAAATTCCCTGGTATTTGCTCTATCTTTGAACTCAGGTGTAGTTTTGATTTTAAACTTGGGAATACACTGTGGTAGTCCCCAAGCTGCATGCAAGCCAGCACATCCTGTGATCAGGTTACTCTGATGCATCTTTTTTTTTTACAGGCTCTTTTTCTCATTGTAGAAAGAACCATTTCACTTTTGTTCTGTCCTAAGACTGGGATGGTGCTTTCCTTTCACACTATGGCTACATCAGGATCCTCAAAGGGTAGGATGCAGGGGAGCAGAGCAGTAGATTTTGCCAAGTTCAAGAAAGCAGCAAGTAAGATAAAAGACAGGACTGTCTACACTAAATTGTGTAGCCTTCTGGCAAGACAGCAGTGATGTTGCTAGACCAGCAAAAGCCAGACTGGCTATGTCCTGGAAGGCTTGATATCCAGGCACTGCAACCTGTCTGTTCTTTAGTGGAAAGTACCCATGGAGTTAATTGATACAGCAATCCAGCTGGTCTGTGAATGCTGAGGTTAGAAAGGGCCATTGTCACAGTGTAGTCTTCTGCAGTCCTGCACAGTGCAGGTCAGAGCACATCACTGATTTTGCATCTGTGTCAGGGTTCATGGATGAACAGGAGGGGAGCTTTGAGGATGCTCAAAGTTAGATGTGATACATGTATTCAGCTGGATACTGTATTTGATGATTCACCTGATAAAGGCTGCCCAGCAGTAGTGCCACTTAAGTAGATGGCTATCAGAGGCAGGCAGAAATCCTCGCTTTCAGAATTAACCTACAGCAGAATTTCAACAAGCAGCCCTGAATTGGCTATTTCTTTCCTATTACTCTGGCTTTGACCTCAATAGAGGTATTTGGAGAATTGATCAAGTGTTTTTCACTCCAGTATGTCTTGGATAGTATTCTGTATGACTCCAACCTCCCATCTGTTGATGTGAAAAACCTGACTGAATGTTGAAAAAAAATCCCAAACCTGTCAATCAATTTGGGCTACCTTATGAGTTCCTAACTGTGGCAAACAAGTTCATATTTTATTCTGTGACATTGTTCAACTCCAAATATTAAGACTAAAAACATACAGATCTTCTTGTGCTGAAATTGTTTGTGTAGCTCACCTTTGTTGCGAGCTTCACCAAGCCTTTCTGAGAGGGAAAACATCATTTCACAAACATCCCCACTGCAAGAGACAGAAGCTGTATAATTAGCATGAGGAATAAAAACACTAGCCTATCCTACTTGCCTACCATTTTACAGAAAGAGAAGACTTGATGGGAAGCCCAGTAAAATCAGCTGTTACTTCAGATGGCCAAGGACCTACTTGCAAACTATATTAGGATTAGCATCTGTGTATTCAGGGAAAGAGTGACTTATCATGATGGCTCAGGTTTAGTACCAATACATTTTCAACTGGGTATAACAAAAGAATTTTTAGTACTGAGGGTCTTGAGGCCAGGGGCCTGGTGCATGGCATGCACATACAAACCAGGAATGATCACATACCTGTGGATTTCTGCAAAACCAGGAATATATGCCTCCATCATTTCCACAAAGGTGTCCATGTCAAAAGTCTCTTCAGAGGACTCTGGTGAGCCCAGCTCTTCCAGGACACCCGTGATATAAGAGAAGAAAACATCATCCATCCCACTGGAGACAAAGAGAACACAGGCAGCAGGGTCAATGGGTCTATCTTTTCCTTTCTCTCCATCCCCATGCTGCCTAACCTTGTGTCTTTCTAGTACAGCAGCAGAGGGGCCTGTGTGACTGTGAGCTGTGAGGAGATGCCACCTGTATGGCCAAGCGGTGGTCAGTGGTTGAGAGGGAAGCAGTAACAGATAAATAGTGCATGTGGTTCTGCTTCCTGGGCAGCACTGAATGGAAGCCCCAGCGTGTGCTCCAGAGGCTGTGCTCCTGGGGGTGCTTAAGCTGAGCTAACCAAAATATTCCAAATGCTCAAGACGCTGGCTGTTCTATATTGACTGGTCTTTCAGGTGAGGTCATCATATTCTGTTAAGTCGCACTTTCTATGGATACAGTGTTCTCTGCTTGCTGCTCTCCACGCTTGTGTCACTGCTGCCACAAGCTGCAAAACTGGCTGCTGTGTTCCAGCCTCAAGGTGGCTGTATCTCTGCCTGCAGGCAGAGTTCAAAATAGGGAGAGGCATGACATAGATTATCCTGCTCAGAAAGCCATTTGGGAGTGCTGTGGAATGAAGAAAATCCCATATCCTAATGGGTATTACTGGACAGGAAATTAATCATCTTGGTCATCATAGAAATGACATTGCTGGATTGCAATGCTAAACTATAGTTGTTCCAGCATTCCCAGCAGAGCCTGTGCAAATTACCTACATCCTGGATCTGACTTAAAGGAGAGCAACACAAAGTACAGGAAAACTACAGAATTCAGTATAATGCACAGAGTGACAATGCAGAGTTCAAACTGGAACAATGATGCTAGAACTGCTTAGCTCAACATACCTGAGATCTGCTGCAGGGATGTGGGACTGGATGAAGCGTGTCAGTGTGTCCTGAATGATTCTTTCAAGCTCCATGTCTCTCTAAACCTTTTTCTTTAAAAAAAAAAAAGAAGGAAAAAGAAAACTCAATGTAATTTTAATAAAATCAAAATGCAGATATGGTATAGGTAAGTGTGCTCTTCTCATGAGAACAATTCAAACACTCTTCCAAGGTCTTGTCATCTCTGAGTAATAGCAGGCAAAGATATCCATAAAAAGCTGCAGTATGAGGATCCACTGGAAAAAGGAGCCCAATATCTTGGGCCCTCCTGACTGTGTTGATGCTGTCAGTATGCAGCTGTACCATACATTTAAAAAATCCCTCTGGAAAGCAAAGCTGGAAATGCAGATGTGTCCAACTGCAGGACCCAGGGACACCTTCTGAACTGGAAGACTGTGCTGTCTGGTGAGGAAGAAATGGGCAGTGGGCTTGTACACTCCCTCCAGAAAGGGGTGGACCTTCCAGCTAAGAGCATATGCAGTGATGCTTGGACTTGACTCAGGAACAAGTGGGAGGAAGGGTAATGTCTCCTAAAGAAAGGACATCCTAGAGCATATTTTCTAGGGAAATACCAAGCAGGGCACAGACAAGTAGTCTGCCAGCCAAAATATCAAAGGTCTCCAGGTCAGGCCTGAACTGCCAGTGGAATCCTGCCCAAACAGGAGCCTGTTGTTGTGCTTGGTAAATGAGCCATTCTACAGTTGATACAGCTGCAACAAGGGACACTTGATAACCCAAAACTCAGGGGAGTTCTAAGAATCACAGAGCTCCTACAGAAGCAGTGGCAAAAGGGGGCTGCCCACAGCCCTGCTTCAGCTGTAAGTACTGAGCCTGGACTGAACAGGGTGGAAAAAAGCTGTTTCTTAACCATTCCTTCCCCTTGGGGTCTACAGAGCGGCTAGGTGGATAAATTCCTGGTATAAGCACCAAGTTCTCCCCAGGAAGGAAACCAGCCTTGCATTCAGAGCAACTGCTAAGGTCATTGGCCAGAGAGGTTCCAAGGGCCATCACGCTTCCACTGCAGCTCTCCCGTTTCAACCACACTAGGACCTGACCAGGCCTGTTGCACATAGAACTCATGGAACAGTCATATAGCTTGATAACAGATAATTCTGGTAGCCCATGGAAATCAGAAAGGTTTGGCATTTCCCTAGATGTGTCTTCCAGAGCTAGCAGGATATAAACAAAACCAATCTGTGACATTCAGCCATGTTTAGAATTATGTAACTTGGGACATCTAAACACCTTATGCATTATACCTTCAAATGCTACACTTCTAGTGATGACCTGCAATAGTTAAGGGAGAGATTCATTAGAAGAGCTTATCCTATGTGCTCAGTTTTCTGTGGGAGTGATTTACAATACACAATATGATCTACAACCCAAATGCAGGAGAAATCACTCTCCTGAGAGCTGTTTTCCTGAAAAGATGTTGTCATACTTCTAAACTTCCAGTGAAAATTGCAATGCTGGTTTTAAGATCACTTCACTAGTTGTCACTGATCCAGATGTATCTGTGAAAGTCCTTCTGCATTTCTTGTTGTTGCAATGTGGGTTCTGTGTAACATGTTGATCAGAATCTATTTTTAAAAGCATATGATGAGATGATACTCCTATTGCTCTGCTCACAGCTACAGCCCTACAGTTTTGCACTGTCAGAACATGAGAGTTTCAGCAACTGGAAATCCCTGTCACTTTTCTGACAAACTCCAGTCTTTAAACACTGAGGTTTATTATAAAAGAGTGAGCAGTGGAGCACTATATGTCATCTCATTAAGACAGGTTTAGTTTAAAATAGCAGGAGTGCTTATTTAAACCACATAACATCACATGGCATATGTATTTCCTCACCTCAGGCAGAGAAAAGTGATATCAGTTCTCGAATTGTAAATGTGAAAGTTATTAATTTTCCGTATTAGATATTTTGACCAGCTTGTCAACAGGGTTTCCCACCCTACTGTCAGTCTTGAGAACCTAGCAATCTTAACAGTATATATCCCCTTAAATTGTCCTTTCCAACATGTTAATGTCAAATTTATTCTGTTGCTTTGGTGTTTTGGTTTTTTTTTTGTAAAACAAATGTAGAAATATGCCTCTAAAAGTACCATTGTTCTTGTGGTGTATGAAATAGCTACTTATATTGAAGAAAAGCTGGTATGAATCTGTCTTTCTCAAAAAAGAAAAAAAAGGCAAGAATCTGAAGTGTTTGCAGACAGCTAGATTTTTTTTGGAAGGCTCTCTCAAATCCAACTTCAGTAATCATTCTCAAATGGTCAATGTAATGGATTGGGAATGACTGTGAGCCTTTGACTTTTTACTAACAAGATGGACTTGAGCAATTTAGAAGAATGTTTCTGAGCAAGGAACTGCCATTTGGATGTATATCAGCTTTTATGGGATCATAAATTTGCCTGCTGATGACTATAGAGGTTTCTGCAGGCGAAGGAGGAGGGTGTTGTATTCTTGGATGTTTCTCAGAACAGGATAGAGCAAGTTTAGGTAAATCTGATCTGAGAAGGTTCATTTAGCTCAAGTGTCAGTGATTATTTCTATGTGAGTGAGTAATGGGACAGGGATGGTTCACTGAGCTCTCTGAATTTTTTTTCTGAAAAAGCAGAGCATGTCTTATGCTGCTTGGTGTGTCTGTGCTTGGGGAAGTGCATTTCTCTGGGATATAAGGCCCTCTCAGTGCAGCCTGTGACATACCTGCTCAGAGGAAACTTCTCAGAAAGACATGTGCAGGACAGAGAATGAGCTGTGGCTATACTCCACTGAACTACTCAACTCAAATTTGCTAAATTTGAGTTAAAATAAAACTTTCCAGGCTAAATGACATTTTTCAGACAGTTTCAGTCTTCTATTTTTTTCTTTTTCTTGCTAAGAAGTCTTTGAAGGGGCTTTCACAGTGTGGCTGCTATGGGAAAGCAGGCTGAGGTCACTGTGTGCTTAATGCTCTAAAGTTAAGACAGTAATGTCAGTGGCCAGACTCTGCCCTCCCCTCTAGATCCACACTGGAAAGCTGCAGTGGGATCCTCTGCGGGCACAGGGCTCTTACCGGAGCAGATGTGTCACCCGTGCAAGGTCTTCGGCTCACAGCCAGTGTGTGTGAAGTCACTTCAGTGCCTGCAGAGGAGTCGACAGTCCATCCTGTGACTGCCAGGCCCATGCCATGAATGAGGAAACCCCTTTATGGGAAAGGAAAGCTGAATTAGCTGAAGCAAGAGCACAAGGGAATCATTCTGTATACTGGTGTCTTTATGCTTTATGTCACTTGCGACCATTTCCCCTAACACGGATGGTACAGCTTTATTCTTTGGAATAAAATAGACCTTGTAAAAAGATAACGTGAGAACGTGGCTGTGAGAATGCTGCACCTGTCAACCTTCAAATTCACTGCGGTGTCGTGATGTTTTTCAACATCCACGGTTCACGTGTAGCAAGGCCAGCAGTGGTCCCTGCACATCACCAACGCACTCCAAAAGCGCTGGCGGCCTCGTCGCCATGGCCAAGTAGAAGTTGTCTCTCGAGGCGTTAAGGAGACAGCCCGGGAAGCGAGCACGGTGTTCCTGTTGCGCGGGTCGCCACGGCCGGAGCGGCAACACGGGCTGGGCGATTTTCAGTGCGCGGGGGCTGCTCCCCGCCACCGGCAGGCCACGGTTCCCTCGCCGGGGCTCGACGGCGAGGCCGCAGAGCGCCCCGAACACGCGGTGCCCGGCCCGAGCGCTCCCCGCCGCGCCGCCCGCACCGTGGGGCGATCCCGCACCGCAGGGGCTGTGCGTTAACCCCGCCCGGCGCCCCGGCCCGTGTCCCGCCCCCCCGCGGCAGACCCCGGCGGAGAGCCGCCCGTCCCGGGTTTCCCGGTGCCGTGTCCCGTGTGCCCGCGGGCGGGGCGCTGACGGGCGCGCGCC
>VXBU01004981.1:1347322-1537654 GCA_013400315.1 Bombycilla garrulus
CCAGCCCGCGCCGCGCCGGGCACTGCGCCTGCGCGCCGCGCTCCCCGCGCCGCCA
The DNA here is from genome assembly GCA_013400315.1 of Bombycilla garrulus. Lineage (NCBI taxonomy): Eukaryota > Metazoa > Chordata > Aves > Passeriformes > Bombycillidae > Bombycilla > Bombycilla garrulus. The sequence goes on from VXBU01004981.1 coordinate 1,347,378, forward strand.
TGTTTGCTGCGGGCAGCGGCGCGGGCCGGCGGTGCGGGAGGGGTGCGGCCCTCGGCCGTGTCACCGCGGGAAAGGCTCCCCGGAGCTCTCCTCCGTGCCAAGGAAGAGACGCGGTCCCTGCTCATAGCAGCGGCTTTCAGGCGTTTGCGGCAGGCTGCCCCCGCTCTTCGGTCGGCCAAAGCTCGGGCACGGGATGCTCCCCGAGCCGCCGCTTGCAGTCTCCGGGCTGAAGAGCCGCCCTCCTACAGCCAGGCTCGACAAGCTGCTGTGTAACCATTCGTTCTTCCAGTCTGTGTGTCTAGGGCAGGCTCAGGCCGTTCACGAATCACAGATTCAATTGAATCGGAAAAGACCTCTGAGATCACCGAGTCCAGCATACAACCGCGCACCAACCTGAGAAGGCAGCGGAGCGGGATGGGGGGACAGGGGCGGAGAGGGATGAGGGGAAAGGAGCGGAGCGGGATGGGGACAGGGGCAGAGCGGGATGGGGACAGGTGTGCAGCTTTTTCCCTGCTCGCTGGCTGCACGTGCCCGTCCCCAGTCAGGTGAGCTGCTCGCTGCTTTGCCTGCTCTGACAACGCAGTGTTTCGTGGAGCATCTTCGGAGAACTAACTCTTGTGCCAAATGCTTATTCAGAAAAATCCAAAAGCAGCAAGGCATAGTTGTTCTCCGACTCATGCTCCTCAGTCATGTGTTGCTAAATACCAAGCGAATGAGCCTGATTCTGCCTTTGGCAATAAAAAAAAATAAAAAATTCCAGAGTAATGCCAGCTGGGTAGGGAACATCACACTCACTCCAGTGTTACTAAGAGCAGAGTCTGTTTCCATTTTTCCATTGTTTATCTCTTTTGAAATGTACATACATTCCTCCATTGACACCGTATGAATATACGTCATTGTAGGAGTATCCACTGCCTTTCTTTTCCTCTGCTTTGGACTGTTTTAAGCTGCACTTACCCATACATTAGATGGAAGTAATCGACTATGCTGCATTATCTTTCCTTTGATCTGTGTTTTTGCTTTAGTTTGGTTAACAGTTTGAAATCCTCTACCAAGCCTGCTATTTTAAGGTTTCAAATTGTGTGACCCATTGTGTAAAGAACGTGCTGAGAATGCAGCTGCTTCTGGGACACACTTCATCACAGTGAAGTGAAAGGGGAATTTTTGAAGAAAAATTTTTNTCTACCAAGCCTGCTATTTTAAGGTTTCAAATTGTGTGACCCATTGTGTAAAGAACATGCTGAGAATGCAGCTGCTTCTGGGACACACTTCATCACAGTGAAGTGAAAGGGGAATTTTTGTCCTGTCCTGGGGATTTTGTATTCCCGTTTGTCTCTGTTTAGCCCAGAAATAAGTTTTGTGCCTTTAAAACCGGTTCTGAGAGTGAAGTGGGGGAGAAGAAGCGCGCAGGTTGTTTGCAGAAGCTGCACTTGTTCCCGCACATTCTTTCTCCTGGGCTGTGCTGTCTACAGCACAGACAGTGGGACACAGCTCTCCTTTGCTTTTGATTATTTATTTTTTAGCTAGCTGAGGCAGAGAAGTGCCCCGCACTGTGGCTTTTCTTTGAACTGATCAGCCTAGCTTTGGACTGAAGACCCAGAACAGTTCACACCTGTGGCCCAGCAGCGCCAGGGGATGTTGGGGTTTTCCAGTGCAGGAGGGACTGATAGAGACTGAGTGAGCTGAGCTGCAGTCCACAAAAAGAACTCTCTCTAAATTTGCCATCTCTTCAGAACAACAAGAGATTCCGTTGTTTAAAATTATTCCTTTTTTTTCATGTTTGTAAGTACTTTTCCTCTTAAATAAAAAACTTTTCCCACTTTTCTCCAAGGAAATTTTTCCTGAACCAGTGAGGGGGTGAGACCACTTGAACTTGCTTTCTAGAGAGACTGCATTTGGAATTTACTCCCAAATTTGCCATAAACCAGGACAAGCCCCTAGAATCGAACAATTTTTAAAGCTATGACAAACAATTGCAGTTACCTTGTTTGACCTAATTTCCCTCATCATTTCTTAAATGAATTAGAACAGACATTCCTAAACTACTTTATATAAAGAGGTTCTACCAGCTTTTCCCAGGTAGTTGGTGCTATTCATCAGCAGAATGTAAGGATTTGTTTAGCCTCAGTCTGCTTAGTTTCCTTGGCTTGCTTGGAAACCTTGAGGCTCATAAGAAATTTTGAGAGTTCTCAAATACTGTCAGTTCAGACAATTTTTAAATTCTTACAAATCCTATGATATTTGTATCCCAGTTTTCAGAACAACAACAGACTGACCTCTGTTTGTTGGTTTTTTTTCTGTTTGTTTTTCTTTTCTACTACCAAGACCTTGAAGGTGAGCATCAGCCAGGATGATAATGGGAGGAGAAAATCACACTGGACTTTGAAGCAGAGGTCTGAGAAAATCTCAGTTACAATACCACTGAAATTCTCCTATAACTGTTTAAACTTCTTAGTTGTGTACATTAAGCCAGGAAGTGATGGCTTCTTTTAATGTCCCTTGTTGCAATTTGATATTTCACCTTCCTACCTCACTCTAAACCAAATTGGTATAAGACAGTGAGATTTTTTTAATTACAGTAATGGAAGAGGACTAGTCTTGTGGTACTGGTAATAAATACCAGGAAAAAAAATGGCATCTAATAGCTCCTCAATTTTAAGTTAAATTCAGAGAGGTTTGACCTAAAGCTCAATAAAACCTCCACAGGGATTCCCTATACGAGCACGCAAAATACACCCTTCATTGAGAGTCCAGGCAGAAAGAAACAACAGCTCAGGAAATTGTTCTTGGAGAACCCTTCCACTCGTCAGTCACAGGCTGTTGCAAACCAGAAAGGTTAACACACCGTCTGATTATTTGATAGGATTCATATTTCTTCACAAATGTGATGAATAATGCAAGTGTGTTGAATCAAGCCAGAGGAAAATTGTTCCTTCTTCAGCCTTTTATTAACTCCTTGTGGTATAATGTATTTGAAATAATAGTATAGTTTGGGTTAGAAGGGACCTTAAAGATCAGTTCCCCACTATGGTCGGGGATGCCACCCAGAATGAGTTTGTTCTGTGACACTGTAACATCTGGGTGGATGATACTTGTATGTGCAAAATTTCACTTTTACAAGTGTTTCTCTTTATATTTGACTTGAAATTATAGAATAAAAAAGTACCCCTTCCACCTGGTTTTGCCCCCTGCTTAGTGCAGACTTAGTGTTCCCTACCATGGGTATTATGCTGTCTTTGTATACTCTAGCTTTGAAAGTTTCTGGTGATGGGGCTTAAGCAAAGCACACTTTACTGGGATGTATTTCCTGATATTTAGGCTTTATTTCCCGTTGATTTTAGTTAATCCTGTCACACGTTTGTAAGTGTCCTTGAGACTGTTTAAAACTTTCCTGTTGCTAAGCCTAGAATATCAGTACACAGCTTTAAGTTTTGTCCACTGCTTTTATTTTTACTAAGCCAAACTGCATTTTAATTGTGATTCATCTTCTATCTCTACTGACCTCCATTTTTGCTATTTTTTTGTATTTTGAGAACAGAGTTCTCTTTTTTTTTAAACTTTTTAAAGTAGCAATGGATGTTGAAACTCAGAGCTCTACGAAAGTTCGAACATCTTCTGAGCACCCCTTTGGAGGGGCCGGCGGCTCGCACATTTTCCGCGGCAGCAGCCAAAGGCAATTCCAGTTTTCCGGCCGCAGTTTCCCGGGAGCTGGGGCAGCGCGGCTCTCCGGGGCAGCGAGCGGGCGGCGCCGGGCGCCCTCTGCCGGCGCGCCGCCGAACGGCAGGCGCCCCCCGGAGCGTGATTTCGGCGTTCCGATAGAGGTTTCCTTCTGGTCAACCCGGGAAAACCCAGGCTGCAATTCCAGAGCCTGACGGGTAGAGTAATCTGCACCTCTAGGTTGCATTTAGGTTTATTAGAGCCTATGTGTCTTTACCCTTTCTTGGTAACAGGGAGTTCTACTTGAATTTCTTTGGGGTTTTTTTGGTCGCTCTTTGCCACCTCTTTCGTACATCCTGTCATAGTTACAAAGGTAGTCAAATAAGAGACAATTCTAGGGTTGTGCGTGACAAATGAATCTGTTTCGTTCCTGTACTGTGACTGAGTTAGCTTCTAGTGTTCACAGGTATGAAGATTTTTTTTTTTTGGTGACTGTGAAATGAGCAATTTGTCTAAAAATAAACGGCAAAGTATGTTAATAATAAGTAAATGAATAATTTGTCATCTTTCTGCCAGGGAACTTATTGTGCTTTGCATTTGTATTACAGTTTTAAATGCAGTAGGCTGGAGCACAGAGTGATGACATGTATTTCTGAAAGTCTCAGTATGAGTCTGTGGCAGAGCCAGAAAAAGGAATCAGGAATTTGTGTTTGCTGACTCATCCAGTTAGAAGTATGCTACTTATGGGCATGTGAAAAAATAAAATAATCACTGAACAAAGGGTTTTTTTCAGTCTCTGATTATAATGCATTGAGCAAAGGTAGTCTGTAACAGGCTGGGATATGTGGAGCTTCTCCCATTTGGCTAACTCTAAAGGAGCAGTAGGAAGATGACACTGAGGAGCACTGAAGAGGCTTTTCTTCTGCAAAAAGCTACTGATGCTCTTCTATAGGATGGTTATGTAACTCTAAAGTTGGTGGTATAGCAAATAACTTTCCAGCTGGCAGTGTCAGATGGTTTCACAGCTGGGAGGAGCTTTTAGCCTACAAGGGTTTGGATGTGCTGTCCCGGTGCGGATCTCGGGAGCGCCTGTGTGCTCCACGGTGGGCAGCTCTTCCCAAATTCTTGTAGGTGCTGCCAGTTAGGGTTCTGTAGTAGGCTGGGTCTGAGTCACTGTGTACAGCCCTCACAACACTCACTTCTTTTTTTGGCAAGTGAGATAAAGGGCTTTCTCAGTACTTATCTCTAGCCTTGATCAACAGTCTGCTACCAAAGGTTGTTGTGTCATTCTGAAGAAGCTGACATTTGCAGCATCAGTACTGCTGTGATTTCTTGCATTTTGCCTGTGAATGCAAGCCCTGCTGCCAAGAAGAACTTTCTCACCCATAATACTTCTCAGCCATGTGCCAAAGTAGATATTGGACAGTTTGGCAGGTTAAGGCCAAACTGTTTGGAATTTAATTTATTGAAAGCTTGTTAGTTTGTCATGCATATTATCGACAAAAGTATTGACAGAGTCTGTTCTTCTCTTGCATTCATATGTGAAAGTAATTTTTGTCTCCTATTTTTTTGTAGCAGCTAATTCAGCCAGAATTCAAGTGTGAAGGCTTTTCCTAATTTAGAGGAATTTTAAGAACTAGAAAATTATGCTACGTAACTAGCTATATTTGAACAGGTCTCTGAATTTACATAATAAATGCCTGACTTTTCCAGTTAGCAGAACTAAAATATGGAGAGGATCAGAACACTATTTAACACACTGTCGTACTGCTATCTCTAATTTCTTTTATTCAGATGTGTTTCTTTTGTTCAGATGTAATGGGAAAAAAAATCTAACTATTTCAGTACTGGAAAAAGCTCAGGACACGGTCTTTGATCTTCACCTCCCTCTGTCTTTAGGTATTATCCTCATTTCACAGACGGACAAAGTAAGCCAAACAACATGTGACCTTTTTTTCTTAAAGCACTTGGAGATCTGCTACTGAAAAGCATATGAAAAAGCTACACACTTCTTATACAGTTATGTAGCTTTTCTTTAACATACCCAGCTACTTCATCTCAGGCGAACTGAAAAAAAGGAAACAAATTCAGCTGGGATAATGTACCTGCCTGCAGAGCATTCTGATTAAATTATACACCATAAAATTATACTTGAGTAGGTCATGTAGTAAAAATAATAATAACAACAATAATAATAATAAATAGGATGCTGCCTTCAGGAGTTCCCTCAAGAGCTCCAGGTAATTTGTGGTTTTTAAAATTCTGATAGCTGTTATTTCTGATATATGGAAAATACTCCCTGGAAGTGCATTCAGTTCCTTGTCTTCTTTTGATGTCCTGCTGTTGGATAGTTCTGCATTTTAGTTTTGACTGGCACATAAAGAAAAAAAAATTGAAAACTTTGATTAGAAGATCAATTTGTTGTGAGCAGCAATGAACAAACAGTGTGGTCAGTACCTGAGAACAGGCATGGCCTTTGATGAAGGGCTTAGTAATTACAAGTAGCTTTCCATCGGTACGTATTTGTAAAACCCCGTACCAAGTGTGCAGTGGAGAGAGGATGTTAAATAGAACTTGCCATATTCTGGTTGGGCTGTGTAGAAATTATTTTATTTGTACAGCACAGTCTGGATAACCAGGAGGATAAGTTTACTCCTTTTCTTATTTCACCGTGCTATTGATTGCTTCCCGTGGCAACAGCTAAGCCTGCAGTGCGTGAGAAAAGCGCACTCCTTGGATCTGAGGTGGCCCAGGGACCTGGCTCGCTGTCGCGCACCGGGTCCCCGCGCAGGCGAGCGGGGTGCGGAGGAACGCGGCGGAGCAGGGGCAGGGCGCGGGGACCGGCCGGGAGCAGTGCGGCAGCCGAGCACTAGATGCCACTCTGAGGCCGCAGGAGCAACCTGGCAGCCCGGCAGCATCCCGGAACAGAAGGCTGGGAACGAGAGCTCTCGGAAAGCCCCGTGTGGGAGGGAGACAGGCCGAGCTCCTCGCATACCCCTCCGATGACGCTCAGAGAACAAACAGCGAAAAGGTGAATCAGGGGCCACCGGTGCTGCGCTTGGGCCCCACGTGAGTCCGGGCCAGCAGCAGGTGCTTCGGATGGGAACTAAATTTCCATCCAGAGCTAGCAAATAATCTCCCCGCTTCAACGGCTTTGTGCACAGGTGTCCCCACTTCTGACCTATTAGCCAGATGGGCTCAAAAGGAAGGTGGAAGAGCAAGGTGAAAGGGCAGTTTTAGCTCACTGGATGGGATTTCATGAGAGTTTAAGGATGAGCTGAAGAGCCGTGGTTCTTGCCGTGTTTCTGCTGGTACAGTTGTCCTGCAGGTAGGACTTTAAAAGTCTGTGATCAATAGAACTGCAGTTAACACCCCCCTCCTTCACTGTTCCCATACATGTCCTAAGCACTGCAGTATTGTGCTGAGAGCCAGGCCTCGGAACTGTCTATAATCTGTCTAAACTAATAATGGGCATGAGTCACAAACCTCAGTGTGGGTGTTGTGTGGCTCAGAAAATGCAGGAGTATCTGAAGAAAGGTTTGGGTTGTTGTCAGGATACAGGCTAGTTGTGCAATTTGGATTCAGATCAAGGCTGACATGTGGAATGAAGTTTTGATGGGGCAGCATCTTCTGGGAAGTGAGTCTGCTTTACTGAACAACTTGGAACACTTTCTGTGAGTGACCCATACTATACATCTTCTAAAAAGTACTCCCTATTCATGCAGTGCAACATTAGCAACACAAGCACATTGCTTCAAAGTACTGAAGCTGTGAACTATTAAAAGGGCAGTGAAAGCAGAGACACATATATCCATTTCCTTTCCTGTGGAGGGATTTACCAAAGCAACATCATAGTTCTGTGTGAACTGTGTGGCTTGTAGTCCTGAGCCTTGAGGATGAATACATGTCAATCTGGAGGAAACAGGAAGGGATAAATCCTGGTAAAAATCCTAGTCAGTGATGCGTATTATTTCTCTTCAATTACTTGGTATTCCCACATAATCAGGAATAGTGCGCAATGCATGGCTAAGTGAGTTATGTTAGTCTCGAATAGCAGGCTTATAGAGAAAATAAGATTTTCACTGCTATTAACTACAGGGAGTTTTTTTAGGTAGAAATGGTGGATGTACATGTCTCACAGCTGTGGGGTTTTTTTTTTGAGTGCTAACTTCCTAAGAAGGCTAGCATTGCTTTTGTGACCTGTGCTCTGCTGCAGCCCTCCCATGTGAACTGTGATTGGATCCAACCCTGTTGTGATAGAGATGGGTGTGAGTTTGACCTTTACAGAGTTAAGTACTCGAAAATAACTGCTCTTGGCAAAGTGTATTGTCTGGCTGTTTCATTCTCTACACCATTTGGTGTGTACAAAAGAATAAACAAATATTTACTGTAACAGGTTTTATGTGAGGTCAAATGGTAGAGGACTATATTTTTGTGTTCAAGTTCCTATACTTGCTCTTTGCTGTCCACTTTAAACATCTGTTACATTGGGTTCCTAAATCCTACTAGTGAAACATAGCCAGCATACCCTGGAAATTGAGTGGCACTTCAGTAGCCAGTTTCTAGAGAAAAGTATCAGAAATAAACATTCTGTCTTTCCTGCAACCACCTACCTTCTGGAAAAAAAAAAAAGTCTTCTAGAAGAGTGATTGTTTAGTAATGTATAGAAAGCCCATATGTGTTCCTTCTGCGTCATATCTGTAAGTATGTGAAGGTATATTGTCCTGTTGTTGTTCAAGTCCACTGAGTAATGCATCTGGGGTCCCTTACAGGTGTGACTAAAGCCCGGATACTTAGATGAAGCAGGATATTGGGTCAGTTTCTCTTTTCTGTAACTTCAATTTAAATGTAGGCTTGACCATTTAGAAGTAGAGCATTCTCAGATGTTGAGGAAGGAGTTTGGTCTTTTGCATGTGAATCACACAAGCATTGCACACACCCGCTTTTATCCATGAGGTCACCCCAAGTCCTAACGTGGAATTTCAAGGTTCTGTGCTGGCAACATCCATCTTCTGCACCCTCCTTGTATTAGCATTGATCTAGAGGGGAAATAGAGAACACAGCTGTGTTATTATATACCTGCCTGCAATTTCTGCTCTAGTGATTGAGTGTACATACAGAATTTTTGAAACATGGCCATTCTAACTTATTTTGTCTTCCTGTCAATAGCATGGCACTTGTCCAAATTATGGGTCGATATCAGCTGATCTTTTTATGTTAAACTGTAATGAAGTTGCCTCTCTTATTGGAGATGCGATCTTGCTTCAGGCAATGCTTTTAACTTCGGACTTTTGGAATGGAAATGGGGGAGAGGGGAAACAGAAGCAGAGGAATGAGCAAAAGCCAAAGTGGAGAATAAAAGCATTCCTTCCTCTTTTTGAAAGAGGTTGGAGCTGGGTAAGAGGGGGATGTGGGTATGAAGGGAGCTGGCTTGTTAGGGCTCGTACTTGTATGGGTAAGAACAGTCAGCCTCTACTCTCTTCCAAGTACTGTCAAAAAACCAGTGGTGGACACTGGGAATGAAAGCCTGGCTCTCTTGAAATTTCATGCAATGTTGCCTTTAGTTTCTATTTTTTTTCCTATTTTCTAAAGTTTGTGAAATCAAATAATTGGAAGAAAAGAGGAAAAATGGAATGAGAGATGTAAATAGGGATATTAGACCAGCTGTTTTTGCCTTGTGGGCAGGGTGAGGTCATCTCTACAGTGAGTTTTCCAGGTCATTATCTAGTTCAGAAAAGTTTCAGGGTGTCAGTGTTATGTCATAGCTGTACCACAGAACTATCATTTCACAGGCATTGACTGAAATTCTTGAGACTGTTCCTGCTTTTACTTCAATCTTATTTAACTTGTATAGACAAAATATAGAGGGGAACTTTTTCTATCCTGTTTCTAGGGTAAAAGGTTTATGGAAGAAAGACATTTTTTTCTGGCTTTTGGAAAAACAGTTTGTGGAGGACTATATTAATTTTGTTTTATAAGGGGAAAACCAGTGGAGAAGGGAACTTGGTGAGTTTGGACCTGGTAGTCACTGGCTGAAGTTGACAGACCATTTCCTAAAACAAAGGGATGCTGATATTTTGAACGGGTCTGTTTGTGAGCCATTTAAGAATAAGTCAGTTTCTCTCAGAACTGTCTCTGAGCCGCTCTTACAGCTCAGTTTTGGCTGCTATGAATATGTGCAATGTTTGTGGAGAGCCCAGGAGTGCCTCCTATTCCAAGTGCCTCATTTGTATCTCTGTCCCACACGGGATGGAGGTGTGAGGCCTGAGTATTCAGCACTTCTCCTTAGTTTCTCTGCAGGGGCAGGTGGGCCAGCAAAAGGAGGGAGTTCTGGGACACACCAGCCTGGTCCCTGAGCTGGCTGATGGGAGGGTAGGGAGCCTGGGGGGCATTGCAGCAGGGACCCCTTGCTCAGAGTGAATGCAGCCAGTCTCACGTTCTAGCTCTCCTCTCCAGAGCATGTGGGGCTCCCTGCAGGTGTTCTTTCACTGGATCTCTCTTGGTCTCTAGTCTCAGTCAGCACAGCTTCACTTCTGTGTAACTGTATGCAAGAGATTGTTAGTTTCCTTTGCAGTTTTTATGTTTTCCTCCTTTTAAACCTTTTCAGTGTGTGGGTGCTGCCCCCTGCTTCTGCCGCCTATGATTTTATAACTATTTCTGATTCAGGGAGCTCTGTATGTGTGTCTTCCTAAATGTTACTGTTACTATGATTCTTAGTTACTTTATGGAATATCTAAAATGATCCATACAAATACAGACCATTGGACTTGAGAAGCACATGACAAGATCTTCATAAGAATTGCAAATGGTTGAGTGGGACTGATAAACTGAGATAAGTAAGGGAAATTAAGGACCTAAACAAATGGTTTATTTTCTGTCAAAGAACTGTAGCTGAGTTGAAAACTGAATTTTTATTGCATAGTCTCACATAGATAGTTTTAATTCCAAGGATATGTCTTCTCTTCTCTGAGACTTAAGCAAAAAAATACCTAAGACCCCTCTATTTCAGGCTAATGCTGAAATGAATAATGAAAAGTTAGGACTGTGATAGTCAAGAAGTTTTTGAAGTTTCAGTCAGTATGTAGTATCCCCTTCAGTTTTAGACTATTACTCTTCTGGGACCCTGTGATTCAGTTAGTGAATTTGTACACATTTGTACCCCTTGATACAAGATTGCCTAACTATTACTTTGGAGACATCTTTGCAGTAGTTTTGTGCTTGCAAACCTTCAATATCTAAATATCTCAAGAAGCATTTATGGTTATTAAGGCCTTGGTGAGGGACAGTGTAATTTCAGTTGTAGAGATAATGAACTGAGACAAAAGACTGATATTTGGGGAGTAGTGCAACAAAATTATAGTAAGTCTGGATGGAAAACGTCTGTCTTGTTCAAGGAAATGCTCTAAATTCTAAGATACTTTTCCTTGTACTGCAAGGATGAGAAATTAAATTGAGTGCTTTTTGTGAATTACAATGAGAGAACCTCAAGCATTACTTTGGGTCTATGGAGAGAATTTAAGATTTTGGTGATCCTACTGTGAAAAGGAAATGAATAGGTTCTTTTAAAAAATCCAGCTTAGTATTGGCAGTAGTGTTGAATATGGATAATTCTTTTTTTTGTTGCAACTTTAAAAATATTTATTCATCAAGTGTTTTAATTCATGTAGTTTGTCAAACTTTGGTTGATCTTTGAGAAAGGAAATTTTGGTTTGCTGAATCTACATGTTTATCCTGAAAAACATGTAAAACCGGCTAGCAATAGTGCCAAGCAAAGGAAATAGAGGGAGGCCACAGCCATAGTTCCTTTGCTAGCGTATGAGGTAAAAGTTAAGACTTGTACATAGCTTTTCAAAGAGTTTGGAAAGCTGTTGGTGTAAATCAGCATAGCTGCACTGAGATCAGTGAGGTCTGGCTGTCAGTCTGCTCCTAACTCTGCCACAAAGCTACTATTTTATTTTTTTTTTCTGAAACAAAACAAAGCACAGTAATTATGTATAAGCTAATACACTGTAGTGATAGGAGATGTTATTTTCTTCAAGCCTGGGAAAGAAAGTGGCAGGGACAAGAAGCAAAGCTGGGAGATATGGAAAAAGAAAAATAAACTCAAACCCAATCAAGAAGTTTCTTGCCCTTACCAATAAAATCTTGTTTTAGGAGACCCGACATCAGTCACAAAGCAGATGCTGGCAGTGCTCCTGCTCAGCAGGCGACTAGAAACATATGTCCCAGGTCCCATGGTTTATGTGACTATTTACACAAGCACGAAGTAAGTGAAAGAGGTTTTCCCTGTTAGTTGGTACTCATTGCTACGTGGGCTCCATTTGTTTGCTTCGATTCAGGGGCAGCAGGGGAGGAGTGAACAAAGCTTAGAAAACTCAGCCCAAGGAAAATGAAGTGGATTATTGGATGCTGAAGTAGGATATTTCTGATAACTGATCTGTTTGTTTGTTTGCAACACCAAAAAAAGGCAGAACATATGGAACAAGTTGGAGGATAATTCTATTAGTTTAAAACTAGAATTTTTTTCCTTGGGCCTGAAATACTTGCATTTAGTATGATTTTCTTTTTGTTAAAAGAGTAAAATTGAACTGAATTTTAAGAAAATATTGTAGATTTGAGTTTAAAGGGGTGTACATTTCACAGTCAGCATATCAAATTGAAAGATCTGGATTTTCAAAAAGTTTGCCTAGGTTGGAATAGATAAACAAATCTGAAAGAAATTTGCTGTCAGTGTAAGTCTGCATTTTAAGAGCTTGCTCAATCATTCCACCTTAGACAAACAAATATTTGTTTTACATCACCTGTGTTCTTATTTCTGAACTGTTTTATATACAGAATGCTTGTAGGCATGGAAAATTATGCATGGACTGTTGAATAAAGACAGACTGTTCAGCTGTAGCCTCACTTTATGGATAGTAAGAGAGTTATACCTCCAAGGATTTTGCCCAATTACTTTAGAAGTCAGACTTAGTAGTGGGGTAAAAAGAAGAGTGGCAGTCATGACTGTGGGAACACTATGTGGGAGAATTGTATGCATTACAGGGAAATAAACATCATGGAACTGTATTTCTGGGCCTTGACTGTTTTCTATTAGCAAACAGGTTATCATAATTGATTTAAACCCGTTCTTGGCAAAATTTAGTTGACTCCAGTGGTTTTACACCGAGAATTAATTTAATCGTCAGTTTTCCTAGTTTTCAAGCCCACAAGGACTGTGATCTGCCACACAGCACAGGCTGCAGAATTTCATGTAGTTATTCATCATCAAACCTAGTAACTGGTATGCTTTGAAAAAAAGGTGTCTTTCTGCAGGGAAAAATCTCAAGGAAAGGCTTTTGGAAAATTGCTGGAATGATCAAGTGTGTGTGTGGTGGTTTTTGGTGGTTGTGGTTTTTTTTTTTTNTGAGACCTTGATTCTATTCCTAATTCTGTGTCAGTCAAAAACTTCCTGTCCATGCTTTGATTTCCATACCTATAGCTTGAAGACACAATAGTTAATCTCATCTGGAAATAAACTTAAATTCCATAGCAGAAGACTGATAAATGTAAGTAAAACATCACTCTATGACTGTAGCTCCTTCCTCTATCCTTTTTGTTCTTCTGCATTTCTCATTTTGCTTTTCCTATCTGTGGATCTGTGATATTTTTACTGAGTGCAGTAAATGATGTGCTGACCTTCTACTGCCTTTAGTACTACCTACTAAAATTTTATCTATGTTTTCCTAAAGAGAAGTACAAATTAAGACAAATTTCTCTAAAATCTCATGCATTCAAATAGACAAAATGCCAAGATAGTTTTTCATTTGTTCATAATACCCTTCAAGAGTGTGTGTTGCTGTTATTTATGTATCTGGGTAACAAGATGGGAGGTTCACGAGTTTTTTTTTGTTTCATTTTGCATTTCAGCTTTCTTTTAGTAATTACTGTAGCAAATCTGTCTGCTGAGTACCTCATAGTTGTGTTATTCAGCTTCTGGAGCATTCATGCCATGCTGAGGTTGGAATTCAGATTTTGTGTCTCAAAACACATGGTTTCAAGTGCCCAGAGAGAGTGGTGTACAGTGCTTGCGTTATGTTTCTGCCCAGGAAAAACGGTCCTGCAACCCAGGGACTTGGTTCTGGATTGTCTCCTGATTGGAGTTGAACATTTGTATCTCTCCATGTGAGTATAAAAGAGAAATGACTGATGTTTTCCTTTTTCCTAAGTTTTAGGAGCAGGGACTGACAGCTGGAGTCTTTGCAAAGAAAGGATCCGTAACCAAATGGACCCATGGGATACAGGCACTTCATTAGAGTTCAATATTATAGTGACAGGTACCTTAGCAGTGAGATCTAAAGATTAGATTATATGGCAAATGGAAGCCCCAGTTTCCAAGTGTGATTTGCTGTCAGTAATGGTGTCATGGGCATGAAAGTCTTGAGCAATACACATATCACTGACAGGAAAGGCTGAGGAAGAGGGTGAAACTTCTCTGCTTCTTATCTTGGTTTTGCATTTTATTAGATGCTGGGATCAGTCTAGTCCCCATTGTTTTCACAGACAATATGAGGCTCTTGTCTGCAGACTGCTTGAGGAAGGGTTGGCCCCTCCCAAGCCCTACCAGCAAGGGCTCTGTAGCTGCTCTTCCCCTGTTATTTGCCAACTGATTGTTACTACAGAACCGCTGCTGTCTTTGCCTCTGTAAGCCTTATGGACTGGTAATGGTTGCTCTTTTCCCCATACCTTCTTGGTGCTTTTTCTGATCTCTCTTCAGCTGACGCTCCTAGATCCCTCTCTCCTGTTCCTGATCGTTTGGAAGGCCTGGTCCTGGGAGTTCGTCATGCCTCTCCATCATTTCCCTTGCCTGGTGCTGCCCTGTTGCAGCCTTGGTCCCTGGGGGCTTGTGTGTCCTGCCTCGCCAGTGTTTGCCTTGCCTGGTGCAGCATTCAAGCAACACCTTAATAAAAAGCTTTCCTGCCTTATCTCCTCTCTGCTGCTGTGCCACTGGGCTGGGGATCGTGTTCCCATCTCTTTCACACGCACACCTGGTCATAAAACACTGGGTTTGTTTTTAACCTCAAACCAGGGAGCTTTAATTAAAGAGACAGTGACCTCTTTTATGAGTTTGCTCGCATAGGGTTTCAGGGCTATTGTCACATACAGCTCACATAACAGAGCACCATTGCACAAAGCTCCATTTACACATCCTTCCCCGGCTTTTTTCCTCTCCTCTTTTTGTTTTCCAAACGCAAAAGGAGGTTATTTTCTTGTTTACCCCTAGGCAAAGTTGTCTCTCATGTTAGTAGCCTATGGCTAACAGTTTCTTTGAAGAGAACCCAGCTTTCTTACTAACCTGTGGGTGTCATTAAACGTGCAGAGATGTTATTTTTAATCTATGTAAGAAATAGTCATCTGGATCTGAATGACTAGCTAAAATGGACCTTCTGTTCACTTTCCTTAACTAGTTCTCATAGCTGCATAATGAAATTTGTGTTTCTTATGACAAATACGTATTACTCACTGTTGCTTTTACCTGTATTCATTATGTTTCAAGTGCAATAAATTGAATTTTTGATATGCTCAAGAATGGTATGTGTAGGAACAGATACTAAAATCTGTACATAGTTTTACGTGGAATAGTTTACATGTAATTAAAAGAAAAATTTTCACAAATACAGATGTGTGTTCTCCAGCAGATATACTCAAAGATAGACAAACAGAGACACAGAAGTGTGTATGCAGTCCAGAATTTATTTGAGGTATGCAGACTTCTAAAAAAGGCACTCATGCACAGAAAAGAGACAGCTGGGACACAGACACAAAGAAACAAATAATTGGTGGAATACAGAGGCACACAGGATATGCACACACAAAAGAAAAAAACAAACAAACCCCGTAGAAGAGTGTAGTTGCCCTCAGAATACACCTTGTATGTAGACCTTCAAGAGCAGGCACAAGGATAAGTTTGCAGGAAAACATGTATGTAGAAACTGATGCCCAGGTAACTCTGGAAGTAATATGTAAGTTGCTGTGGACACCCACAGAATTCTCAGGTGCTGAAACTCTCACTGAATTGTGTAAGATTTTTGCATTCAATGGTGTTACTTTCAGGAAGAGTTCAATTGTATGAAAAAAAAATTACACAGTTTAACTGCAAGGCCTGTAGACATGAGAACACATGCACTTACACATATAAATAGGTAGATATATATTTTTTTACTTGGTATATTAATACAGATTTGCCTAGACACAAATATACCACACACACAGACCCTTAGACACACACAGATATACCCATGTCTATGTTCATTGAGAGAGACTCACTCAATATCTGTGTATGTGTGTGTTGGGAGAGGGTCATAACCTCCTCCATTCTTCTCCTGAAGGGGTTTGGATAATGAAGGGAAAAGAAATGAGGCCTGGGGCTAATTTGTAGTGGCATTTCCTGGCCTCTCTTATGCCAATGAAGCTCCGTTTCATCTTTAGCCTTATCAATTCTGCAGTCATGTGGCTTTCCGCTTGGACGCCTCTGTCTCTTCACCCTCCTCCCCAATCTCCGATGCTAATGGAAACTTCGTTAATGCCATTAATCTGCTGACTGGGACAAGTCAAAAACATATCCACACAATCCGAGCCAGGGCTGCAAGCATCCTGGGGCTGCCAAACAGAGGCACCCCTCGTGCTCACTGCATTCCTGAAGGAACTTCATATTGATTTGTTTCTTTCTTTCCTACTCTGCTTTATTCTTTGACGACTTTGCATCCTTCAGAACAGGCATTAAATAGATGGCCTTTTCTTCCTGATCCCTCATAATGATATTTCTTCAAGAATCCTTTCCCTAGTTGCAAGGCTAGTGCCTTCTTTCAGTGCCCCCTCATGGTAGCATTTTGTCCTTTTGCTGTCTTTGGTAACAGACTTGTTATTCCTCTTGCCTAATAGAATTTCACAACTATCTAAATGTTATGTGAACCTGCCTGGGCTTGTTTAAAATAAAAAGCATTCCACTCTACCTTGATATTAGCAGGCAGAGTATAAGTAAGTCATTATCCAGCTACTGTTTTTCTAGTGGCAGTTGCTACTAGTTCTGTTCTTGAAGGACTGTGCTGTTGGGGTGCCTTCTCTTCGGAAATGTTCTCAGCTTCCCTAAATCACTTTCTAGGGGTGAGAACAAAGCATTGCTTTGCATTTTACTATTAAAGGCTTTGTAATGCTTTGCCATTGTCTTCTATCACAATAGATTATAATTTTTGGTGATAAATCATTTTCTTAGCTGTGACCTCAACTCTCCTTCCCGGTGTAGCGCACCTGCAGAAACTTGAAGCTCTCAGCAATGACTCATCATCTCCTTATTTCTTAGTGTTGTCCAGTAGCTGAGCATGTAGAAGGTCCACATGTCAGGATTATGTTGGCTGAGGTTTCACCAAGAAGAGAATATAGACTCTGTTTGATACGTGTTTTAGGAAAAGATTCTGTGATAATCAGAGTTCATAGCTAGCTCTTGAGAATGTCAGGATGTTGAGTGATCTGTATTTGATCTATGAATCTTTATATACATAAATGAAATAGTGACAGTGAAGAAGGAAAAGACAGCTCAGAAAGGCATGCAGTCGGAGTTGTGACATATGGATATGTTTTGAAAAAAAAAGCATTAAATTGATGAAAACAAGGAGAGAAGTTGGCAGTTCAGCATGAACTTTGATGATGTCAGGCTAAATCTGAAGTGATATTGGCCATGACAGAAGGCTGAGCCTTAGTTGCCACCTTCACACAGACATCACAGTAAAAAGGGATTGTTTTACAGGGAGAAGACAAAGAAGTTTTAAGTCCTTCAGCCCTGGCAGGGGTTGAAGTCAAAAGTTCATCCTCATGTAGTCTTGGGTATAGAGAATGCATGTCATTTCCCACCAGCCAGGAGATGCACCACTGAACAGAGAATCTTCTTCCTCTGGCCAGTGCTGGGATGAAACATACTTTTTATCTTCTGGGTATATTAATGCTTTGCACTATCTGATGTAGAAAGATTCATGCTGGTTGGTACCATGCTTATTTTTTGGGCATCACTGAAAAAGGGGGAGGGGAAAAAATCAGGTAGATTGTTACATCTTGGTATGAAAGGGGAAAAAAAAGCACCTGGGATACTCAGTGCCCTAAAATTCCTATTGAGATGAATGGGGCAGTATCTGTAAACCAAAGACCACCACCTGCTGGAGCGCTTTCAGAGCTCCAGTGAAAACAGAACTAAAAATCAAATACTTGTAGCTGAAATAAGTGCCGGGACATTTAACAGCTCATACAACACCACCCATTTTGGTTTAGACATTGAATTTGCTTTCCCTGATTCATATTCTGTGATTCAGGATTTGAAATTGAAATGCTGAGGCAAAAAAATTATCATACTGCACTCTCCTGTACAAGAAGAAAGGAAAAATATCTTCAGGTGAGCATGTAGTATGTGTGCATCAATTAGTTCCATTCCAGAGGGTACCTTAATAGGGAAGCAGAAACTCCAGGAAGATGAGACCTGTGCAAGATCTAACATGGTCCTGCCCAGTGACCTTGGCAAGTTGTTTAATCTCTTCATGTACCTACACTTTTCCTGTTTAGAATATTCATATCACAAACTTCTTGAGAAAGAAGTTTCTTCCTATGGCTGCATCTGGCCAGGAGAGTTGGTCATCGTTTTGGTTAAAGTGATATAACAATCTAAGACTCCATATGGCAGGAATTGTGCATTAGACTGAGAAGTAAAAGATACTTTAGACTTCTGACTTGTGCCAAGAAATAAATCAATTCAGCAAAGCCTGCATTAGCTGCCTTGGGTACAGGGAGCATCCCAGCTGTGGCAGCATTGAGCCTACTGAGGTTAAATTTGGATCATGTCATGATGCAGCCTTCATGCTGGGAAAGAAGTATAAAATGTCAGTGCTGTATGTCTTCGGAAGACTTCTATTTGAATGCCACAGCACAAAACTGCTGCTGCCCACTGGTTGTTTGCTCTGACCCATTTTTTGCTCCGTCTTTTCTATCTGCTGGACTCACAGGAGCTGTCATACTGCTATGCAGATTCTGCCTGGCTTCCATTTTTCCATGGAAAATGCTCAAAAAGAGGTGGTGACTGCAGTTTTTTAGTGAAACTGTATTTTAATGCAGTCATGACACTCCAAAGATATGGAGCAGATAAAGTTTGTTGGTTGAAATAATATCAATATATCCATTGGTCTGAAAACCAAGCTTTTTTTCCTACTTTGTGCTGTTTTCTTTATTACAAGATTTTATTTTTTTAATAAAGTCTGTAAGTAGCAGTCAGGCACTGCAGCTTTTACTTCTGGTTCTGTTAAAAATTTGCATTTGGATCTTGGGATAGCATAGTCTGTGTTTGCATTATCCATTTGTGAAGTGAGGAAAACAACAACTCTTTCTTGCACCCTTTTCTGTCTTGTCTAACACAGACTTGGCTGGTGCAGTGTCTGTTTCCAGAGAGCTACTCTTCTCCCTGTTAGGCTTTGTGCGCTTCTGGGTTTGGACCCAAAGGCTGTAAATCAACCCATATTCAAGCATCTCTATAGCTTATCTTTTACCTGCAGGTGGGTAGTACTTGGTGTGTTGTAATGTTGGTATGCTTCTGTATCACTGAGGGATTAAAAAAACCTGAATTACAGCTCTGTCTCCTCCTTCTTTACCAATATATTACTACTGTCTTTATTTTTTTCTTCTGGTAAGTTTGGTGAATGTCTTGTGAGTAATCTTTAGGCTTTCCTGAAGGGAAAATCCAATGTTTTGATGAGTACAGCTGTTTCTGATGGTAACTGTAGAAAAGAGCTTGAAGACTTTTTTTTTTTCTTTTTNTGTAATGAAATCTCAGGAGTGGTGTTTCCTGGAAACATTGGGACCTACCAGCTCATGGCAAGGGAAAATTGGTGTGACTCATTACAAAATGTGGTACATTCTTTGATGCTGAGGGCAGAGAATTTAAACTCTCACAAATGCAAATGAATCTGTTTTAAAATCCTTGCAATCAGCAAGGGAAGAAACTTCTTTGCTTTAATGAAAGCACAATAAAAAGTAATACTTGCAGAGTTTATTTAATTCAGAGATGCTAGGCTCATTAGGCAACTGGATTAGAACATGATTCTGCCTCTTATTGGCACATAAGAACCATATTTACTACTTTGAAATACAGTCCCTTCTAGGAAGGGATATCGGAGATATTTAACTTTAAAAAATCTCCACAAACCATGGACATAAGTTTAAGACAGGAAAAATAGAAGAGAAGGTACACAATGGAGGGAAAGACTTGTCATCCTTACAACCATTGCCAAAAAGAACATTCTTGTGAAGTCTTGCAACAAACTCCTGGTTTACAGGCTTTGTGGAACGTGTTTGGGTCCTGCCAGGTGGTGCCTCTGACAGCTGGCTGGCAACACCAGCACACGGCTTGAGTAGCACTGCAGTGCTCAGCACAGCTCCTTGGAGGACTGCGAAGCCAGGAGCCAGCCAGTCTCACTCTGCTGATGAGAACTCACAGGATCACAGCACAAATGACTCCAAACCGCTCTGCTTGGCCTGTTGGTGTTTAAATAGGGGCAAAATCCCACCTTCTAGTTCCTAAGGCCATAGCTGAATGCCATTGACTTGAGAGGAATCAGGTTTATGCTCTAATTTTGAAGAAGATGCAAGGCAGTGAAGGTCCTTTCTAAAACTTGCAAGAGTTTTTCAGTTTCACGTAGGAAAGCTGACCAAATTGGATACCAAATGCTTAAATTGCAGTAGACATCCTGATCCTGGAAATCCTGTTGTCCAAGCTGTTGCTTTTGAATCTGACTCATGAAGCCATGACAACAATTTTCACTGCTCCTTGGTATAGCCTTCAGCTGCAACATCCACCAGCACCCCAGTTCTTGTGTCTGGCTGCAATCTGGAATAAAGTTTGAGAGCTATCAGTCTATTAGTCCAAATTCTTGGGAGCCTGTGACTTAAACAGGCAAAAGAGTTGCTACTAAAAGTGATTTACAGTGTGTATAAATGTACTGGTTAAACCAGAGTTCATGGTAGATTTTTCTGCCTCGCACATGAACTCATCTAGACACTGAAACCTCAACTGATATTCTCTTCAGAGACACATCTCTTTTGTGGATGGCCCCAGAAGAGTTTATGGAAAGAAATTTTTCTTTGCAATACTGAAAGAACAACTGTAAGAGAAGCTGGAGGCTGGTACTATAGCAACTGCTACTCTAGGATGCTGTTCTGAGCTTTGGTGATAGCAAAGAACAAAGATGTTTTCTCTGGTGTGGTTGTTTGGGGTTTTTTAATGTTTAGGTTGCTTTTTTTGTTTGTTTTGTTATTGTTATTGCTCCTTATGCCACAACTGAGAGGATGTCACCTTTTCTACTTTGGTAAACTCCATCTAGCATGAGTTGCTGAAAGCCCCTGTGGTTTGTAGTTTGGTTGGCTGTAAGAAATGAATGTGCTGCTTTCAACCAGTTTCCCTATGGGTGACAATAATGGCAATTTAGTTGTTTATTTCAGGTTCTTCTGAAGTGAAGTCATGAAAGGGAAGTTTGCCCTATTGCTACACTTATTTTATGATCTCTTTAAAAGAAAGAAAAGGATTAGGACTTGAGATGAAGTCCTAAGACTGACCTCAATGTCCTGAGCTCCAGCCTGACCTTAAAGCCACACAGAGAACAGTTACCAGACACTTTGTGAAGTGTGTCTGGCCTCCACTTTTCATCTGAAAACTGCAGTTTAGGAATCAGCACTCTGTTTGCCCTACTTACCCCCAGTACTAACACAGGAAAGCTGTTGGCACAGGCACCAGGC
The DNA here is from genome assembly GCA_013400315.1 of Bombycilla garrulus. Classification (NCBI taxonomy): domain Eukaryota; kingdom Metazoa; phylum Chordata; class Aves; order Passeriformes; family Bombycillidae; genus Bombycilla; species Bombycilla garrulus. The sequence goes on from VXBU01004981.1 coordinate 1,368,834, forward strand.
TGTCACTTTTGTGACCGAGGGAGGAAAGAGAAGAGTCTTCACCCCATCTTCCTTTTCAGACAGTCTCCAGGAGTTTTGGAAGGAGCTTTTTACAAGCCCTCTTCTATTGTTGGCCAGGAAACAAAGGATGGAGGAGCTGGATTTAAGCATAATGACGTGAGCTCCTCCATGCAGAAAAACCCAGCTGAGAGACCCCCCCTGCTCCACACACACACAAAAAAAGGAAGAAAGGGGGAGAAAATCTTTGAAAATAACTAATTAAAGTTGTTTTAGCCTCTCTCTCTCTCCCCTCCAAGGGCGCCTAATCTCACAGGGGGCAGAGGGGGAGAGAGGCAAGAGGAACAATGAGAACCATCCCCCCTTCTCTACACCCCACCTCCTGGTCTCTGAGGTTTTAAAACAAGAGGCCACTTTAAGTTAATGAGCTATCAGCTGACTGGGAGAAGTCTCTAATGAAGCCTGATGTTCACACATTCCCCAGCTTGCTGAATAGGCCTCTGCCAATCTCATAACTGTCAGAAAGTTTCATTCATAAAATCCACATGCTGGGGCTTGTGGTGATGGGGGCAGGGAGGGAGCTGGGTGGAGATGGAAGAGAGGAAGTGTGGGGTGGAGGTCTCCATATGGAGCAGTCAGCCCCAGAGGCCAAACAGGAGCATGCATGGCTGGGGCTGGCAGGCTCGAGGATCCCAGGGACCCGACTCGACTCTCCATTGTCTGGCTAGTAATTAGGAAGATCCTTCACATGGTTCTGGAGGACATTGAAGTCTGTAGGGATAATTAGTGAAGATTTAGGGGATGTTCCAGCTTTTATGTCACCAACTTTGCTAGGGCTGCAGGGGCAGGTGCTGGTGGCATGAAGCCTAGGAGTCATTCTGGGGCTCTGCTGTGCCTCTTGTCTCCTGGCAGTACTTTAGGAGCTGTGCTGGTGGGGAACTTTGGGGGAAGAGCACAAAAAGAAAGGGAAAAGGCATAACACAGAGACAGGAAGAAACAATCTTGTTTACTTTACTGTAAGTAACTTGGTGGTTATGTGTGCTGGAGCTAATTCTTGGATACTGCACATGCTTTTGGCACTAGTAAATAGGAAAGATGTAGATACAAATCAAAATCTGTTTTCCTCCAAGGGCTGGACTACGGTTCGAGCAGTGAATCAGCATTGTAATCAACAGTAATTGAGGGCCCCACTGTATTCTTGTGTTTTGCAAGCTTTGACATAAGATAATTCAAGGTCTTTCCTGGAGTTTCTGAGCAACAATACCAAGTCTGGATTTTTTGGGGAAGTTATGGATCTAATGCTCAGAGCACAGGAGTTTGATCTTAGAATATTAGACTTCTCTCTCTTTCTCTCTTTGAAACTTACTTCTCTGGTGTGTCTGTTTAATCTGTTACCAAAAAACAGCAGCAACAAAAAAGGCTGTACACCTCAAGGCAGGAAATGCACTGAACATGAGGGTTCCCTTTGGTCCCTTCCAATCCCCAAGTCAGCATGCTGGAGCAGGACCAGGGCATAATTGTTAGAATGTCACTTAAATCTTAGTTGTGACAAAAGGCACAGTTAAATGAGAAACAATCTCTGCCTTGGGGAGCTTACAGTGTAAATACACAGTGCAGATTGAGTGGAAAAAACACTTAAGAGTCTTATTGAAAGACCACTGAAACAATAGTAGGATCTCTGTTAACTCTGAGGAGCTTTGAAACTTGATCATCTGCCTGCTATTACACGGGGTGTCTGAATCAGGGCTCTGAAGTCAAATCCTATCCAAGACATAACTACAAGGTCAATTTTGTTCACATGTTTCTTGTATCTACTATGAAGAGAAAGGGATTGGATTTTTCAAAGTATAGTAAGATATTAGAGATGAATGTTTGTGACACACAGGACAGCATGTGCTGGGGGCCCAGGTTTCTCAACCAGTCTCCCTATTTATAGCATTGGATTCTGTGAAATCATGAATATGCTGGGGAAGCAGCTGCCTTTAGAGATTTCTATGAGCTGGAGTACTAAAATGAGCAGCGAGTCAATGCCATAATGTTTCATTCACTAAAGCTTCTGGCTTCCCATCTATTTTGTCCTGTCATTGAAATTTCACTAGAATAGCATGGAGAACTATGTGATTCTTTGTGTATGGCAGAGGCAGTGCTGGGAGGGAATGTAACTGGGATTTGACTGTAAACTGCAAAGTCTGTGGCGTGGTTGAATAATCAGGAAATATTTTTCCTCTAACTGCTTTTGTAGAGATTTTGATTTTTCCCTTCCTCACACATGGTAGCTCTATTTCTCAGTTTTGTTGCATTATAACCGTACCTGAAGACTTCACCACATTTCTTTACTGCTACTTGCGTTTTGAAGGTTGGGAAACAAACCACAGAGTTTTGGGGTGGAATCCATGAAAGTGTTTAGGCCTTGCACACTTGTTTCCAGGCAACTTGTTTGTAGTGAAATCCAAGTATCTGAGTTACAGATGGACACCTGTAGGTGTAGGTACATGGGAGTGGGAGCTGTGTAAGCTGGTGGATGAGAAGTGCTGAAGAGCAGGGTGGGACAGGTCTACTCTGGCAGGTTGGCACTTCTCTCTTGCCTGGAGAGAGACACCTATCTTTGCATTGGTTCATAGCTGTGCAAATGTTCTTATTGAGGTGTGCTCTTGCTGTATGGATACAGCACTCAAAACTGGGTATAGGCCATAAATACCCAGCCTTTGACTATTTCCATGGTGTAACTTCTTAAATTACTTTTGGTGATGGTTTTCCATTTTTTGATAAATAATTGAATATTCTGGTGAGAAAGCAGTAGATTAGCACTTCACAAAGGCTGAAGAAGTTTCTTGGCTGAGGGAGGGCAAACTTGCAGAAGAGGAGGAATCCCTGTTGGATAGCTATTTACATGCTATGCTGCATACAATGGACTCTCTCATCTCTTCCATGTGCTGAGCAAGGAGCATCTTCGGAATGAAAGCGTGTTTAGCTCTATCTATGGCTCACTGAACACATGCTCTTAGAGTTGGACCTGAAGCTGTTTATTTTTGTTTTGTGGTGCTAGTCACTGGTTTAGATGCTGACTTAGTTCTCCAGCTTGACTTTGCTCCTGGGTTTTCTTTCTCTGGAATGCAGTGCTAACAAGATCCATCTTAGCTGAAGTCTGAATGGTCTCTATTTGTGTTGGCTTTGATTATTTTATTTGTTTTTTAGCTCTCTCACTATTTCCTGTCATCAGTATTTCTTGGTAGCTTGTGTACAAATTGCTGACACAGAAGAGGCGAATTCACTATTATCAAATCTCTGCTTGTGCCAGTTTTTGTTCTTTTTGTCAGTTTTGCCTCTTGGTAATGCCATTGCTCATTCCCAGAATTCCCTTGTCTTTCATCAAGTCTCCTTCCCACTCAGCACTACATTGCTCTTGCTGATATTAACTTTTTCTGGCAAATCCCAAAACCAATTTTGTGGAGTGCTGATTTTCTGTCACCGCTGCTTATATTTATTTAGCAGCTGGAGGATGACTGGGCTCTCTGTGGTTGAAGGGCCCTCCTGTATGCTTTAGACTCACTTGGATGCTCTCAGCCTGAGCTAAGGGCTCTCCAACAAGGAGCCACAACATGCCTCTCAGGAAGTTAGGGAAGCATCTGCTGGAGGGTTTGTTGCAATTGGGTCAGGAACTTGCTCACCAAATTGGTAAAGGAGGGGAGCAAACAGACAGTGGTCAGGTTCTGTACAGCACTAGATGAGGAACTTATCCTGTGTCATGGGTTGTGTTTCCTCTGTATTTGAGCCAAGAGGGACCACTTGCTTTACCAGCCTCTCATGTGAGCATTCATCCGACACAAGAGGCTCTACAACTTTCCCCTTGGGGGGATGCTGAAGGCAAGAGCTCTCAAGGGCCAAAGAAAACAAAACAATGTTTGCTTAGCTGGAGAGCAGAGTGTGCCCTACGTAAATTGTACTAGGGCCTGAAAGTGCTTCAGAAATGAAGTGCCTCTGAAATTGGCTCCACAAGATAAATGTGAGGCAGGATGATGCCATTTCCCCAGCTGATGGGATGTCCCATTGACTCATTTGAGGTCATATTGTGATTACTTTGAGCCTTCAGCTTCAGGAAAAATGACATGAAAGACAAAGTTTTCCCAAGGAAGAAAAGGTTCTGATAGTCTTGCTCCTTGCAGACAGCCAACAGAAAGTCAATGTGTGTGTCCCTTGTAATCACAGTACAAGAGTTCTACTCATGGAAAGGAGAGAGAGAAAAAGGATAGTCTCTCTATTGGCATGATAAAACAAGCCATGATGATGGGAGGAGGTCAAGTGCATTCTTTGTTCTCAGTGTCCACATTCAAATGTTTGGAGGAGTAAAAGGTACTTGCTGAATGCTGAGATGTTTCAGGTGGGACAGGGTTTCTGTTTCTGAGTCTGTGTTTCTGTGGCTTCTCTGTGTTAGATGTGTTAGAAGTAGGTTTTCTGTTGTTTAGTTTTTTGGGTTTTTTACTCTTTGTACTAGACCTGTGAAAAATACAGGTCCTATTTCTAATTTTAGGTACCTCTGTTTCAGTCACAGGTGTGCAGGCTAAGCTGGCACATTTACAATGTACTTTTGAAGATGTAGTACCCAGCCTCACAAGTGTTTTGTACTCTGGAGAAACCAAAATTTCGAGAAGATGGTGTTTCTAGTACAGTAGGAAGAAAAGACTACTTCTTGCTACATACCCACCTCCTGTAGCTTTTGCTTTGTTTCTTAACTCTGTATACAGAACTGTCTCTCATACACAGGGGGATTTCACTTCCAGTATACAGCCCATTGCAGCAGTTAGTTCCCAGACCTCTTTTGTCTCTACAGGCATCGCAGTGATGCTCTGTATTTCTAGGACTGCCTTATTTCCCATAATGTTTTTTTTTCCTCTGGTGAACTTGAAATGTAGCTATGCTGCCTGTTAATTATTGGCATCCTGAGTTGCTAGTAATCCTTACAGAAATGAGTATATCAAACTAAGTGGTTCTATGTCTGGTCTCTTTCCTCCATGATAGTAGACCTGCTACTACAGTAGAAGTTCAGTTGTGTTGTGTAGGAAAGCATGTTATCGCACCTCAGTGTTAGAATTTCTGGAAATATCAAATGATTGATCTATTTGCAGGGTGGGGGATGTCATAAAAATGACTAGGCTGGAAAAAAAAATCTAAATATCTTTTCTATTTAAGCTTNGAAGCCTGCAGTGGATTTTTTGGACTTGTGACATGAGTTTTTATTATGTAGTGCATTAGAGGCCTTGTGAAAAATAAAACATGTGATGTGGAAAGTCTCTAGTAAAGAGTGACTCAGGAAAAGGAAAACAAAACCCTTCAGTCTAACGAAAGAACAGACTGTGTGAAAGTAACTTGGTATTTAATTGGAAATTGCAGTCAGTCTGCAGATGAAACAGCCTTGCTGGCATCTGCAGGTGGGTGTTTTGCTTATGCTTTACAGTTCTCCTTCCTGCTTGTGCTTGTGAATGCTTTTTGCCTGTCAGCTCAGAGGGGCAGACATGGCTGCAATTTGTGGCTGTTCTTTTTCCAGAAGTATCAGCAGTTCCCAATATCACTGGTGTTGTAAAAGTATTTTAGTAAGAAAGACCCTGTAAAAAATACCTTACAGTACAAGTGGGTGTGACAGCCCTTGTTTCAGAGATGGAGAGCACCTTTAGAGGTCATTAGAGATAAGTGATGTGACCAAGATCATGCAGGGCCTTTTGCACTCTAAATTATATCTGGGACTTCTACCTCACAGGTTCAGAGCTCACGAGGACATTTTAATAGAGAAACTTTAGGAGGTGCACTGACATACATTCATTTAAGGTAAACGTGATCTGCCATCTTGGGCTAAACCCCAGATTTGCTTTCATCAAGTCTAATTATGATAATGGTTCATTTAACCTCTCTGCCTCCCCCTAACTTCCGCTTTAAAGCAAAGGTGCACTGGCTGAGAAACCTTGGACTGCGCAGTTCCATTTTTAGCTCTGTCTGACTCATTTAATGATTTGGTCAGGTTAGTTTGTCCTTGACTCAGTTTCCCCACTGTCAAAATGGCACTAATAACACTGTCCTGCTTTTTGAGGAAGGGTTATGAAGATAAATTAGTTTTGGCTGGAGAAGAGTCCTGCAGGGCTAGCAGAATTGGAAGGAGACAAGCATGCTCTCTGTTGCAAGTACTATCTATCACTTATGTTTCTCACAACCCTCCTTGACTTTTACTGACTATGTATTCTTTCTCCTCTTGCAAATCGCCAACGTGTATATTGACCAGCGATATCCTTTGCACAGATTTCGGGGCCATCTCTCCATCAAATTCTTTGCCCTCTCAGAGGCAGATGGTTTTACAGCTGTGAGAGTGAAATCCTGGCCTCGACAGTGTCAACAAAGTCAGGATCTCATCCCTGGTTTTCCACTACATGAGTGCTTCCTCTTCTGTACAAAGGCTGGCTATGGGGTGACTGCTGCTGTCTCTTTCTAGGGCTTCTCTAAGGAAGAGCAATCCTCTCCAAAAAAAATGTAGAGATGTTTTCAGAGGCAGACAAAGTGATGTGAAGTGAAGGGATGGTTGGAGATGGAAAAACCAGCCACACAACAATCTGACTTCTTCTAGAGAGGGTTAAGTACTAAATACCTCTTACTGGGTCACTTAATGATGGATGGTAGTTAGTGGGGGTGGGGTAAAGCTGACTTCCAGCCCTGCATCACTAAACAGTTCATTAGGAAAAACACACACAATGGAAAATGGCAGAGAGGCTCAAGTGTCCAATTTCTCTCTTGAACTCTCTGAACAGGAGGCTCCAGTCAGGGGAATCCCTGCCACCCTTTCCCCCCCTCCTTCTCTGGCAGTTTCTTTATTAATTAACGGAGTTGGCTGGGGACGGAAATGGAGGACAATAATCAACATAGATGGGTCTGCAGACCTATTTTTAATAATGTGCTTTGCATCTGTCCTAATTGGTATGGAAACAGTGACCTGATTGGAACGACCGGGAGCCTCTTGGGGCCTTTCTTTCTTCCTTTCTCTCCCTCTGTTTTCTTTTTTGTTTGGTTGAAGTTTGACTTGGTGGGAGTGGAGGGGCCAGTGGGTAAGAAATATAAAACCTAACCTTAGGGGCTGTTCACAGGCTGGGGAGTTGAGAGGGGTGACGTACTGGGGAGCGCACGGGATGTGGGGGCACGGAGGCCTGGATTGGAAAGTTGGGCGTAAATACCTCCAGGACAGAGAATCTAGCTGCCCAGAAGAGCTGAGGCCAAGCAAGGGAAGGAAGGGCCAGCAGCTCTTCTGGTTTAGTATGATGATGAAGAGTACAGGGCTTTTTTGGGCGAGACAAGAAAAACTCAGAGACAAGAGAAGCACCCCAAGAGCCAGCTGATGGCCAGTCCTTACCCTGCTTTGTAACAAATGTGCATGCAGTGAGAGACAGCTCCTGAATGCAAGAGATTTTAACCTGAAATAGACAGTGGGGGAAAACTGATGATTTGATATCAGAACATGGCTTAGGAACAAACTGTGGCCTTCACACAGTAAACTGTGAAACTTTACTTCCTCAGTACCGCATGAGCTACTTACCAGAACACAGATATAGCTGACATAATGGCTTAGAGACACCGCACTGGGGAATCCAGGACAAGTGCTGTGTGCAAACGTGTGTACAAAGACTGTGCCTGCATGGGGAGACAGGATAAAACTGGATTTAACTGTGATATGTTCTGCAAGGTGGTAAAATTTACCTGTTGCAGCTGCTGACATTCTTAGCATCTGCCTGTTCACACTGGATGCCTGTTGGGGTGGCACTGCAGAGTCTGAGCACCACTGAACCTAAGGAGCAATGTGTCCCCATGTTTTCTGTGCTGTGGCTGCTTGAGGATGCAGCTTGAAGGACTGCTTTCCTTCTTTTGGTTATTTAAATAGCTAGCAGCAGGATCTTGCAGGCTGTGCTGTGTTTGTCCACTCTGCCTTCCAGTGTCTTCACAATCTCTGGAAAGCAGCTTGTGAGGCTTGAGCATTTGGAACTCCACCTTTCTCCATATAGCCATAGTCTCCAGTGGAGCAGAATTGAACAGGAATTGAAAATCTGTCCTCATGGGGAGGATGAAACTTGTGTGCCCAAGCTAAGGAATATGCTATCCAAGCAAAAATCATTCTGCGTTTTTCCATTACAGTCTTGGTGCCAAATTACTACCTTGCAACTTCACTTTTTGTCAACAGCTTGCATGTGTGCACACTGTCAAACAAGGGGATGAAAAAGTAAGTAAAACCCCAGAAATTATAATGAAATAAAAGTGATTTTCATACAGGCTAGGATAGAAATAGGACATCATTTTAAATATAGTAAGATGGATGGATGGATCGATGAAAAGATTGGCACAAACAGCTATTTTTGTATCTTCCCCTTGAATATATAAACATTTCCAAATCTGGCCATTTTATTTTGACTACTACAGCAATTATTTTTTTTCCTGTAAGCCCCAGCTCATAGGATGAAATTCTGTAACTGACAATCTCAGCTTTCTTTTGAGGAAGCTTGCTTTTATACTTGCTATGGAAAACTTGAAGAAATGATGCTATGGCACTGAAAAGGTCAGAATGAGAATCTGAAAACAAGATCTCCCTCATGTATTGCATTTAATAATAATAATAAGTCTCTGGTGCTTTTTTTCCAATCCCTATTTTGTGGAGCCTTGCCTGTTCACCTATGCTACTTAAGCAGCCATGGAGGCATTGCTAAATTCAGACCCTGTTTATGGATGGTGATCTGTGGTGTATATATAACCACACTTATAAAGAGGAAGGAAACAGAGAAAAGAATTGGAATATGAAATGTAGGGGGAGCAGGCAGTGAGCGGCTGCCGCTGCGATGTGTGAGGAGTTGGCCAGGTCCCATGTAAATCAAGGACAAAGTTGACTAATTTCCTGGGTCGGTCATGGTGAAAATATCACATTTCATGGTTTGTTGCCGATTCATAGAAAAATCCTATTAAAACCGGGCAGATTACTTATACAATTTAAACAAATGATGATCAAAGATTATAACATGTTCTGTGAAGAATGAAAAGGAATAGAAATGAATGTGCATCTGGTGAAATGGGGCCAGCTGGGGTTTGCATACAAACTTGCTGTTTTAGCGGGGCGGGGGCGGTCCCGCGGCCCTTTCCGAGCGNGGATGGAGCGGGCTGCTTGCCTCCGAGCGGAGCGCGGCCGTAGGGCACGCTGCCCATCGGGGGTTTCCCCCTCACAGTGTGCCTAGCGCGGCTCGGCCGGAGGAGCACCTGCGCTCGGCCCAGGCCCTAAACCTGCCCTGACTCGCATATATTATATATCCCATATCACTTCCAGTTGCTCAGGAAGAAAAGCATAACCTGAGAACCAACAAACGACTGTTTGTTGGATGTGAGATAAAAATGTGTTCTGTGTCTCAACGAGACAGGGTCTGTGCTAGCGGTAAGACAGACTGTTACAGATCCCTGCATAGATCTGTCCTCTAATCCTCAGGGTGAAATGTGCGAAACCTTCACAAAGTGTCAAATGCAACCACTGTATGCTGAAGAGGAGAATACAGAGATATGAACATATGCTTATGTTGTAAAGAGTAGTGGCTTTGTGAAGTGATTGCGAAGGTGGAGAGGAAGCGGGTAAACAGAAGTGCATCTCCAAAGAAAATGGCAGAAATTTTAGCAAATACAGCAAAATTATTGGCATGGGGACCAGGAAAAGAGAGGTTTTTGTTTTGTTTATGTTTTTAAGGCAGATTTCTGTATTTCAGTGTGAAATTGTTACAACAGACAGGGCAGAATTTAATATTTGCCTGTGCACTTCTGAGCATCCTATCCCAAACAGTAATCCACGTGAAACCTACTGTAGTGGTTTTCATTGTCCTCGTAGCTTGGAAATTAGGCTTAAATATCAAATCTTCTGACATCACCACTCACATTTAGGCTAAACATGCTGAAGCAGTAGGCCACTGATACTCCTGTCACAAGGCTTGTTTTGCACGGCTGCCTGTCTAAAGTCCTCCTATTGAAGCTTTCTCAAACACTGATAGAGTAGGCAGGACTTGAGGATTTTAAAGGTCTTCTCCAATCTAAATGATTTTATGACAGTGTGGGAATTCAGTTGCATCTGAAACTTAGGGGTGAGGTGCATGAATTTACTCATACTGGCTCTTTTTTTTATCTATAAATCTAGGAAAATATTGCAATAAAGTTGTCTCTGCATGGCCTTCAACTCCAGATCCAAACTCTAATGCCATCTCTAACCCTGGAGTTTTCCAGAGCTAAGGTATCTATGGCTCCCTAATAATTCAGCATAACATATTTAAACATTTTGACAGCTACCCTTAACTTTTCTTCAAGACAAATAAGCGCCAAAACCTCCTGTTGCGATTCCTGCACCAAAGCCAAGCCCTAACCTTACCAATCACTATAATACAAGGACTCAGTGCTTCTGAGGAATTAAACGTGTTTGTGGCTATCAGCCTCTTATCTTAGCACTGAGGACCTGGGAGAGTTCTGCAATGGAAATATGGTGCTGCAGAGCCTCCTGTCCCAACCCCTAAATGTGAACTATTTGCAGTATCATTTATGGATAAAGAACCTGTTGATCTGTGGACATTAACTATGAAAAATTCAAATCCACTGAGGCAAGCTGCGATCCTGTTGCAGGCTGGACAGAATTCATCAGTAAATCTGCACTAAATCTCAGTTTTAGTACTCACTTTATTCCTGGCACGAGTGATGGCCTAGAAATCCAGCTATGTCCAAAAGTTAATCAGAAGATGTTTAAATATGCTGATACTGATTTTACCACTTATCTTACCTCAAGCAATGATGCCATTCCGGTTCCAGCGTTGATCATGGCTCAGTAACCCCATTCTGTCTGACAATTAAAAATGATACATTTTAATCTACTTATCCCTGAGCAGGTTTGGCAGAATTGAGCAACAAAAATTATTTAGCAGAGCCTCGTTTCTGGAATGCTAAGCTAGAGCCTAATTTTAATCCTAACCCTGATTTGACCTCTGCCCAGATACTTGCCATCAGTAAAAAATAAAGAATAAATATTTGACCATAGCAACATTAACTTTCATCCAGTTTTGTGAGTCTTAAAGATTTAGACAATTAATTTGCCCTTCTAATCTCTCCTGTTCCAGACTCTATCCCCAACTCTAATCCTATTTTTGATGACAGCTTAGAAACCCAGAATTTGGCATTCTCATCTAGTGGTATCAGACCTTGGCTTTTCTCCACAGGTCTGACAGTGGTCAGTAGTAAATTTGGTTTTTTACAGATCCTGCTGTCCCCAAGCATAACTGAAATCCCAACCTACCAGCATTATACACTAGACTCTCATTGTCACCAGACTTGAATCTACTTGTTCTTGCTTTATTTGATTTTGCAGAATTCAGCAAATATCCAGCCCTCTATCTATATCTCTTTAATTTTGTTCCCAACAATAAACTCCTAGTCTTCACCACAGACCAAACATTTTTCTTTCTTCAAAATCAGGAATAAGACGTTTGAATCTACTGACACTAGAGTGCTCTGGTATGGATAATCTGTGTATTCAGTGATTTGGCTACAGAGAACTGAAAATTTTGTTTTCTAAAAATAAGTGATTTCACACCTTGAGTGGTGAATAAATGTATTAATTTCTATGTATTCAAGGGGAGCTGAGGCTGATTTGTGCTAGCTGATAGTTCTGGTCTGGTACATAGAGCTCTTTGCAATAGAAAGTACCTAATGCTGCTTTGTAGCTTAAAGGATCCTTGTGCTTTTATAATAAACTGTGTATAGAACATAAAAACCAAGAAGGGTTTATAAACAGTATGTGCTGTTTGGCTACATCCCGTGTCTCTCTAGGCTCATACATGCTTTATTCTGGCTGAAGGGTGTGAACCAGCACGTGGGAATAGCAGCTGGAGAACGTGGTGGGAGTCCTGGTGCTTGGAGGAACAGCTGCAAGTCTCCCTATTTTTAATTCAATATTGAATACAGTGATATTGGCTTTTTAGATCATGACCTGTTCCAGTGCTGCTAACTACATTTGTGACATGAATGGCTGTAGTAAGGAACTTGGGACACTGGAGTTAGGTTTTACAGAGGATGCCTTTTATGTGAATTTATGTGATTAAATGCCATTTTTCTTGGAATAATGCCACCTGATGTACGCTAATTTTGGATCACAATGCTGAATTAAGAAACCGAACATTAATTTGTTTGTTAACTTTTGGGGAGTGAAGTTGCTTCCACTTTGTTTTCAAGTAGGCAGTCAGGATTGAGTGGGAGAAGCTGTTTGTTGGTCACCAGCATATTCTGGATAGAGCAGCCCTGTGAGCAGCTGGTGCTACTTGAAGGTAAAACAAAACAACATGCATTTTAAGTTGGAGAGCAAGTGAAAACTACAGGTAATTCTTTTCCTACCTGATACTCTGAATAAGTATCTTCCAACAGTGATGTCTTGGTGTAACAAAGCAGTCTTAAAGACTTGTGCTTATGCAGTGCTTAGAGAACGTGGTAAGGACCTCTCACTTGGTATAGCCAACTTACCACCATGGCTGCTTTGAGCCAACATTTTGTAGACTTAGCATCATGTTCATTTCACGTTAATGGTGAGTAAAGCTGATTAGCTGCTGTTTTAACTGCAGGTAACTCATTGTTACTGGCAGGAAACATGTTTCATCTGCATAACAGTTTCATGTGAGCAGTGGGGAACATTTTCTATTAGCATTGGTTGATGTGAAACGTGTTTCTTAGTGGAATTATGTTTGAGACCAGAAGAGAACTTGATTTTCATCTTTAACTCCAACTAGAAAACACAAATCATGAAAAAGAATTTTCTCATTCTTTCCCAGAAATTTTTGACATTACTTTTAGTGTGTCCAAGATTGGTCTCTATCCTATTTACTGTGCACATAGCTAATGAATCTAGGATCAACCTTCTTAATGTTGCCCAAAGAATATAAACGTCAGCTGCATACAGAGGCTGAAGTTGTATTCCAGAGAAGCCATATTGTACTGCTGTCCCTACCTACCCTGCTCAGGTGAGAGCTTGAGGCCTGTAGGGCACCAGTGGGGAGCTGAGGCAGGTACAGGTAAGCAATATGTGTACTTTTCTACTCCTAGCAGTGTAATATTCCTTCTTTTCTCTTGGATGCCAGGCAATCCTGTTCATACTTTTTTTCCCCTAGTTTTTTATTTAGTATAATGACCCCTACCAAAGCTCTACACAGCCAGGAGTTTAAGTTTTGAAGGTGATAGAGTAGTGATACTTACTTTTTAAGGGAAGTTTTACTTGCTTTCTTTGCTCATGCTTTCCAGTTAGTGAAGCCAAAACAAACAATGTTTGAGTCGGTATCTTTTCAAAAATACTGTCATATAATAACTAATTACACTACCAGTCGTGCATGTCATTCTGAGGGACCTCAAAGCACACAGTCCTCTGAATTATGAGAGCAAATGTGAATCCATGATGGTGTGTTCAGTAAATACTATGAGACTCTTCTTAAGAAATGAAGCTAGCTTCTGTTGGCCTGGAAGATGGAACTTGCTTAAGGGTTTGCAATAGCACTACAGAAATGTTTTTGTGAGCAAGGGAGGAAGAAAACCCCATTTGTTATAGGTCAGAAAAAGAATTCAGGAAGATAGTTGCCCTGCAACTTGATAATTCTAAAGAAGAAGCTTTTGCGTGTCCCAAGTTACAAAAATTATGTAAAGGTATGGCTTCTTTATTTATTTCATAGAGATAGCCTCTTGATTCTTGACAATCCACAAGCTGAGTTGTTTCCAAGTCTTCATTTATACTGGGGGATGTGCTTGTGCTTAAAGGCCTGGCAGTCACAAAATACAGTCGCCGAGAGCATTAAGTCCAAGCGCGACTTGTAGACAAATAACTTAGTTCTGATTTTGCCGACTTAAATCAGGGAACCTGCACATTTACTGCTGCAAGCCTCACTTTTAGTATGTATTTGTATTGCTGGAATGCCAAAGGTCCATTTCACCTGTGAAGGAATTCCTATGCCAGACAACATATGAATGCAGAACAAGCAAAAGATGATTGCATGCTTTTGAACTCTATCAATAAGACAGGAGATTGTGACATAGTCAAATCATTATAATTTACACCAAATAAGCCAGTGCTTCTGCCTCAACTTGGCTAAAATAAACCCCAAACCAACAAAACAAACAAATAAAAAAACTCCCAACAAAATAATGACAGCAAAACCCCTCAACGACAACAACAAAAAAAATCCCAGGCCAAAGCACTGATCCACTTGACCTCTTTATAGAGAGGGAAGAGTTAAAGAACAAAAGCACATGGAAACATCTAAAATCATCTTCTCTTTAAATGGTCTCAAGTGTATGGGGAGGAAAGAGGAGAGGCAAAACAAAGCCCAGAGAATCTGAAGCTTGGACTGCCTTGTTTTTCCATAAATTTTCCAAGATATGTTGGAGACTCTTTTATGCATTAGTGCAGTGTTTAGGAATGAATATTTGTTCAGTGAGATATGACTCTCCCATGACAGAGCAGTGAAATATAGGATATTTTGCTTGTTGGCAGCAGATTTCTGGCCGTCTATGTTTTTATTAGTGCAGGTTTTTCTATACAAGCAGAGCTATTTATCTAGCAAGCAGGGCCAGCAGATAGGAAGTTGAAGAGAGAGCCAGCACAGTTCTAAGCCATGTCAGTTGATAAAAACCCTTAAGGCAAAATATCTACAGGATTGGGCCATGTGCCTGAATTAAGGGAAATGCTGTTACATTTTCCCAGTCACTTCAATATCCTGCAGTTCCTGCACTTCCACAAACACAATTTAATGCAGCTGATATAATGCCATGCTGAGGATGTTTTGTCAGCTGCCAGCGTTCCCTCTTGGAAATTTTAATTCCTCAGGTAGAAGATGGGAGGGGGCTTTTTAGTAGAGGCTGCAACTGGCTGATGACCTTTAGTGTTTTTGCTCATTTACCACCAGAGATGGTCAGATAGTTACCCCAAGGGGCATTGAAGTTCACCAGCATCTGTAGTCTGCTGGTTTGGTTTGACTGCACGATGATAGTGGAAGTATAAGAATCCAAATAAGCAACCTGATTCTCTTGACTAATAATCTGAGTGTAATTGTTTAGGCTAAATCATGCATTGGGGTGTTGTCTGATGGTAGTGGAAATTTTGCTTGACTGTAAAATAGATAGACCTGTGGGACCTGATCTTTAATTCATAATGCTTTGCATGTGTGACAAATGCTTGTGGAGGTAAGCAGACCTATCACCAGAGAGGGAAGCAAAGGCAAAGGTTACCAAGTGAAAGAACAGAGTCAGAAACCAACGGTAAGATCCTTATTTCTAAGGTAATTCCCATAGCTCTTGGTGTTTTGCTTGAATAGCTGCTGAAAACAGAGAAGAAAATGCAGTCTTTGCTCTGTAGATTCGGAGAGGAACTGTAAGATAAAAGGCAACAGGGAATGAGAATTAAAGATGGCTTAGGGAATGTATGGCGATTGTTTGAAGTAGAAGTAGCAGCAAAAACAAATGACAAAGTTTTTCTTTTTTTTTGGAAAGTGTCATTATAAAGAATTGTGCAGATGGGCTTGTGATGTGGACCAATGAAACAAGCAAGGGACATTTATAAGGGACTCCATCCCTTCATAAAACCTGTGAGGGGCCCAAGGACACAGATTTGGAGATCCAGCAATTAACAATGGATGTGGGAATAGAGGTGGTTAAGACGTGGGGCTCTTTTCTTGCCTAAAATAAGAGATATTGAGTACAGGTATCAGTGAAGGTCCTCAAGAGGGAATACAAGCACCTTCTGATTGCTGTGTTAAGGAAGGAAAAAGCAGTGGAGAGGTAGGAAGGAGGGCAACTCTACTAACATGAAGGATGGGAGGAGGGCAACTCTACTGACACGAAGGCTGGGAAAGTCAGCTGTGCAGTAGCATAGCAGAAAGGTGCAGCAAATTTCCAGGTCAGAGACATGGTGGTTATGAAACCTAGTGGTTATGTGGATTGCATAGTTTTATCTATGTCTTGGATCATCTAGAGACTCTGCCTTCATACTCTGTTTTCAGCTTCTTTTATGATTTGGTATTACTTGAATAAAATCTGCACAGTCAAGAGCTTGAAATTGCAACCAAACTACCATGAAAGTCAACTAAGGAAGGTCAAAGTGATCTTAAAAGGCCCTTCCAAAAAAACGTGTAATCAAATTATTTAACTGGGAGTAAAAGCATGCTAGTAAGGGAGTAAATGTGCAGCATCTCAGGATCTACTATATTTAAGTAAACTACAGTTTTTAAGCAGCTTCCAGCATGATCAGATTATAGCCTCTGGGATATAGAGTGTAGGGGAAGCATTGTTGTTAAGCCCAGTTTGGGGAGGCACTGATCAAGTTCAGTGGGGCTACCATCACATGCAGCAAATGCAGAACAATGAAAACTTGTAAAGCATATTGAAGGCTTCTAATAGAGGAAGTGCAATTGTACATCTGCATTACTTTAATTGGTATTTTGCACTTATTGCCAGCCTTGGTCTACTGTTACAAAATATTTCTCATCTGCAAGCATTTTACTTAATGCTGTCACAAATACAGAGCCATTCCTACTAGTGCGGACTTGCTACCATGCAGCTTTCCCTGTGACAAGTAGGGCTGTTCTGAAGTATGCAGGGTCCCAGAAAGAAGCAGAAATACCAGTCTTTGTACTGGCAGGATGAAAGCAAATAAGTACACATATTTGAGTCAAATATATAGATGTATTTCTTAATTTAGATGATTTAAAGTATCCTTGTGTTTTACAGTAATGTGATGTGTGGCTCACTCTGCATGATATTAAATAGCAAAAATAAGCACCCAAAAGTTTTTCATCACGTATTTTGGTACAGTTCTGTTTTCTCTGCATTTTCTGTTTCAGGGTTTGTTTCTGGAACAAGATTTGTATTGTTTAGAAACTCAGACTTGGATTCTTTAAGAAGCAGATATTGTCTGAGAAATCAGGTCCCTGGTATATATTTATTGCCTCCAATCCTGAAAAGATTTTTTTTTAATGTGTTTAGTTTGATTTCAAAATAATTGCCTGGACATATAAAATAAATTGCAGAAATAAATCTGTTTGGATCTAGAGGCTTTGCTAATCAATATATGTGTTCTTCTGGACTTATTTTCTTCATATCTATTTCCAGAGTTGTAAATACAGGGTATTTTGGTTTGAAATACCCTCTGTGACTTCTGCAGTAAAGAGATTTCTCTTATGAGATGAAAGTTGAAACAATAATGACAATTGCACTATTAATGGGCAAATTTTAAGTATCCTTCTGGACAAAATGTCCAGCATACAGCTGAAAACTCACTTTATGTGATAGGCTGGGCATAGAGTTATAGTTAATGCGGCGACATCAGGCTGATGACCTGTCACTAGTGGGGTTCCACAGATCTCCATCTCAGGCCCTGTGCTCTTCAGCATCTTCATCTACAACTTGGACACAGGACTTGAAGGAATACTGAATAAGTTTTCCAGCACTAAATTGGGAGGAACTATTGACTCCCTCAAGGACAGAGAGACCCTGCAGAGAGACCTTGATAATCAGCAACTGGGGCAATCACCAATTGTATGAAGTGTAAGGAGAGCAAGTGCCGGATTCTGCACCTATGGCAGCGCAGCCCCAGTTGTGTGCACAGACCGGGGAAGGACAGGCTGGAGAACAGCTCTCTGAAAAGGGACCTGGGGGTCCTGGCTGATGGCAAGCTGAACATGAGTCAGCAGGGCCCTGGCCCCCAGGGCGGCCAACCATATCCTGGGGGTCATCAGGGACAGCATCACCAGCCAGGCAAGGGAGGGGATTGTCCTGCTCTGTTCTGCACTGGGGCAGCCTCACCTCCAGTACTGGGGCAGTTTTGGGCACCACAATATATGAAAACCATGATGCTACTAGAGTGTTCAAAGGAGGGCCATGAGAACACTGAAGGGTCTGTAGGGGAGGATGTATGAAGAGGCCACTTGGTTTAATCAGCCTGAAGAGATGAGGGGAGACCTCATTGTAGTCTCTGACATCTTCATGAGGGGAAGAGGAGGGGCAGGTATTGATATTTTCACTCCCCTGACCAATGACAGGACTCGAGGAAACAGCACAAAGCTGAATCAGGGGAGATTTAGGCTGGATATCAGGAAAAGGTTTTTTACCCAGAGGACGGTCAGGCACTGGAACAGGCTCCCCAGGGAAGTGGTGACAGCACCAGTCCAATGGAGTTGTAGAACTGTTTGGACAATGCTTTCAGACACATAGTGTGACTCTTAGCAGTGTCCTGTGCAGGACTAATAGTTGGACTTGATGATCCTTGTGGGTTCCTTTCAACTCAGCATGTTCTGTGATTCTATGGTTCACGTCTAAAGCATTTGTGACATGACCTGATCAATCAGATTCATCTCTCTTTGGGACAGCTATATGTATCAGCATGCACTGCTACACAAACAACACAGCATTTTAACAGCAGACAATAAAAAGTACCAAAACCTAGTGAATCATTCAGAGCTTCTTACGTGACTGGCTATCGTTGTTTGTGCTGGAGTGTGAAGAATCCAATGCTCCAACATCACAATCCTTGTGTGGTGTCCAGGATCCATGAAGCCCGCAGATGGTCAGGTTTGCCATTGCAGATCAGAGCTCACAAGTTTTGCCATTGTTACGTGAAATAGTGGCATGTATAGAACGGAGGCTGGTTTTATGCTTAAATCACTCAAAGAGGACTTAGTAGGACTGTTCTGTGACTTGGAGAAAAATGTATTTATCTCATGGTCATTTTATAATATAGGGGCTTTTGTAGGGAATCATGGAATTGGTTCTCATTGAAGTTTGTTTGCTCTTAATGCTATGCATAGGTATAAGCTCTTTTTGAACAGAAATGAGAATAAGCTTTCTCTTATGGCTTTTCTGATTTGGAGTGCATAGCACGCGTATCTGTGATGATTGTTTTGTTGCTGTTGAAGTGATTCTTGAAACAGTGAGACACCATGTCCAATCCAATAGAGAAGTCTGTGCAAGGACTCTCATGCCAGGATGTTCAAGCCAGTCCTCCTTTGTTATCAGAGCATTTGCATTCTCATTCTCAAACTTGTGTGGTTTTAGTTTCAAATTTCTGGTTTGTTGTGTTTTTCTATTTATGAAAGATCTCTTCTTGGCTGCTTATGTCCTTTTTTTTTAATTCCATACTTACTCTAGTAGTTTTTAGTAATCTTGATAGCCTGTTTCACTATTTCTTATGTAGCTTGCTGATTCAGAGGGACAGACTTTGTGCACTGCAGCAGTGCTAGTGGCAAGTATCCTGCTTTCTAGTTTAAGGCTAGAAAGAGAACCTTTTGGTGGTAAGGGACAACCATAACGTTGAAGGATAATTTTGTGTCAGAAGAAATGAGACTTCTAAGCTCAGCAACACTAGTGTAAAGTCAGAGAAATTGCTCTGCATTTATATCGAGTTCAGAACTTGTGTCTTTACAGGAATACTTGCCTAGGAAATAAGCCCTTAACTTCAGCTGGTTTTCTGAAATTGGAATTTTGTTCTACTCAAAGTGAAGGGATGTGAGTGCCTCTGTGGAAATTCTCATCTGCATGTAGCAGTGACTGTGCAGCCACACTAGTGCATGCTGAGTCTGTGAGAATATATACATCAGGGTAAGACTACGATCTGTGGGTCGTGTGCAGCTGCGTGTGAGAATGCAGTGTGAGAGTAAGTGTACCTTCCTGTGTGACACTGAGGCCGTGAGTACCTCTGGGGGGCCTGGATGATGTGACTATGTGGGGGTGCATTGTGCAAAGGCCCATCCGTGTATTGATATCGGTGCACAAGTGTGATTGCACAAACACGTGGGTGAAGCACAGATGTGAATGTGTGTGTATGTGAACACAGGGAGACCACAGCCAATGAATGCATATGTGAGCATAAGTACAAATATTAGTGTATTTCTAAGTGCAGGACAGATAAATGTATGCAAGTGAAATGTGTATATTACTAGATGATCTTAGATGGAGAGATCCTGTGCCAGGCACAGCCTCTTCTCTGTCCTGTCCATTTCTGTACATGTGTTAGCTTCAAAGATGGAAAGTGCCCCAGCTTGGCTTTAGCCTGGGCAGCAGCCCTGAGTGCGCAGTTGCTCTGCCAGCTCAATGTGTTTGTGTGCTCTTGTGAGAGAGTTGGTAATTGTGAGCGCTCCCTAAGAGAATCTCTGGGGCCAGGGGATACAATAGGCAAGGGTCTAGGGTCTGAAACTGTAGACTTTAATAAAGCCACTGACAGCAAATAAGAGCCTGACATGTGAGTCACATTACTGACAACAAGGGCTGCTTTGTAGTCCCATCTGCACCCTGATCGGGTCCCGTACAGTAACTGAAAGGACAGAACAAACTGCTGCTGCCTTCAATAAATACAACAGTGCCACAAAGGCGGCCGAACAGACCAACTTTGTGTGGCTTTGCTGCAGCTGAGCTACTCCCCTGGTTCTCTTCCTCGCCTCCCCCACCAGTGAAAATGACTGACGTTACATTTTAAGGGTTGCTTGTGAGCCCTGACGATGTGCTCGTCCCCATGGCAGTCATTACATGTAGCTCTGTAACATCTTTCTTCCCTGCCACCCCTTGTGCTCCTTTGTAGCCTTTCCCTTTCTCTGCTCCCAGTGACTTGGGAGAGGCCCAGAGCCTCTGCTCATGAGCCATGTCCCCTGGACCTCATACCCCTGCCCAGGCCAGCCAGCACTAGGAATTTAGCAAAACCGTACGTCAGGCTATGAGCATGAGTTACTTGAGCTATGAATTACTTGAGATGTCATTGTAACTTGAATAGTTCCTCCAGACTCCCACTGGAGTGGTCATGATGAAAATGTTTGACTTCCACTACAGTAACTTGAAGGCCTTTCAGATCCTTAGTGGTTGGTCACCTCCCTAACCTAAGTAGCATCAGGAGACAACAGTGTTTTTTATTTATCCAGGTGTCACCTAGCAGAGTCAGAAACCTTTTTTTGCTGTCTTCCCTCAGGGCCTCTTATTCTTCCCTCCCTCTGGGCCTCTTCCCTTTGGCTTGGAGACTTTCCCAGTGAAGAGCTTTCACATGGAGTGAAAAAATCTTGCGGATTGACCCCTCTTCAATGGGAATTCGTGCCACTGTTGTGCCTTTCTCAGTGCTTCTCTGGCCACTCTTTTTTAGTTTGTCCCAATAGCCCTAGAGGAAGGGCTGTAGTTGGACTGCATGAGTTGTCATGTACTGAAAGAGTTATAAACTGTAGACAAGATCACTAGGTTATAAATCAAAATATAAGCCTGTGGTGGCCAAAAGGGTGATGTTAAGTACCAGGATAATGTCTGTGATAGTGTAGGTATGCCTATGTTGTCTGTCCTAGCCCTTTGCATGTCAGTCCACCTAAGAAAAAGTCTAAGTTCTCTGCTTGAAAAAGTGGAAAATCAGACTCAATAGTTTATGCCTAGCAGAAACTCTGTTGTCCTGTATCATGTAGTGCACACAGAGCTGAAGTCCCTGGAGATTAGGGTGGGGACCCTGCAACGTGCCCTGTGCTTCTACAGCGTGCAGTAGAACCTGTAGCCTGCCTTGTCAGTGTCTAATTGACACTGTCCTCAAGACAAGAGGATCTCAGTCATAGTGATTTGTTCCTAAGGTATAAGGCTTTCCTACTTTAAAGGTCAGTTTTTTCAGCTGCCAACTAGTATATTGCAGCTTATAGGAACATAACATAGTAGAGGTGGGAATGCAGCAGATCTTTCCTTGAAAAGGGGAACAGACTTCATGAAGCAAACAAATTCAGTTTCTGAGTGTCTTTAGGAAATCCTACAATACAGTCTTCTGTGAAAAATTCCTCCCTGTGATTTTATATCTCCTTCTGTTCAAGCAACCGCTTCAGATAATATTAAACACATGGAAGTACAGACCAACATAATACAAATCAGCAAGCAATAGGAAGCAACAGGGTTGTATGAAGGAGAGAGAGAGAGAGAAGGATTTCACTGGTGTCACATAGAAAATGTCCAGATCCTATAGTACTAGGTGGTGTTAGGTGATGCTTATAGGAACAATTTGTGATGATGATTTGCATAACACAGTGATATTGCTTAGAGTTAATCTCTGGAGTTTCTGCTAGAGATTTCTGTTCTCTCTGTATCAGTAAAGGATTAAACACAATTGTTTTGAAATAACCTACATATCTGAGAAACAGCACCAGTAGAAAGTCCTGTAGAAAACGTGGTCTGTACGCTTCAGGGAAATATCTGGAATTTTTGAAAAGAAATTTAGAGCATCTTATGCCACTGTTAAAAGATAATGTATATTCCCCCACATCTGGCTCAGTGCTTTGATCACATAACAAGCTTCCCTTTGGCTTTGGTGTTTAGGCTAAGAACTGGACAGGGTGAGGCTGATAAACCTGCAGTGATGGTATGTAATGGTGGGTGTCAGTCCCTTCAGTCCTCACCTGTGCTCACTGCTTGTAGAGGCTTCAGCTGAGGCACAGCTGGCAAAAGTGGGAAATGACTCTTAAGCAAGGAGTCTACAGCAAGAGCACCTGTACCTTCCTCCAGAGCCCCTCTATCTCTTGGACAGACAGGAACTGAGAGATCCCATTTCTAGTAGTTTGATACCTGAAGAGAAAAAGTGTTCCTAGAAGGAGATGGAAGGATGGAGCCCAGAAGAACAGGAATGGACTTGGCACAGACATGCTAGGTTGTATGTTACTGCAGGGAGTAGGAAGCTGTGCACTGTCCAGCTGTTCTGTGCCAGGAAATCGGAGAAGAGAGCTTTAAATTCTTCTTGCTGTACTTTGAGAAAGGTGCAGTTGGTGATTATTTGGACTAGTGTTTTTTCTTTCAATTTCTCTTTCTTTTCTCCCTTAGTTGAACAACTGGTTGGTTAGGTCATTGAAGTAATAATTTCTGGAGAAGCATAGCTCATTGAGTGCCAAAGTAGTTTAGTTTAACTTTCCCAGGTTTCTGAGTGGGTTCTCAAAGTGATCTTTACTAATGATACCAAAAGATTGAACCTGATTCTACCTGTTGTTAAGCAAAGCCTCTCAGAAATACTATAATAAAATGCAGTGAAAAGTTGAGTGCAAATATATATAAAAATTAGAAAAAAAAAAAAAAAATCTTAAGGCCAACAGAACTTTGGAAAAGAAAAGCTGTGGAAGGCATTAGAGATTACTTCTACACTTTCCTCTGATAAAGCTGAAGGCTAATTTGGTTTTCTCTGAATGCAGAAAAGAACTCGGGCTGCATTTGGCAGCCCATGAAGTATGGGCTTAGCCTGTACAGCCTCTGGTATTCTATACCAGAGAGTGAAGGACAGGATGACCAGATTCAGGCTAACAACTTACACGAGAGACATATCAGTGTCATCACTCTCTTTTTGAAATTTATTTCCCCACCCTTCCCCCTCACTCTCCCAGGAGATGCTCATTTGCACGCTAATGACTTTTTGTAAATAATTGATGTGCCAGATACTCAAGGCTGACAACAGTCTGAGTGGAACTTCATGTCTATCCTTCACCAACTACTAAGAAAGGGACCAACTCCTGAAGGCCTTCTTGAAAGTGGCAGTCTAGACTCTCAGAAGGTCTAGAGCATTCACTAAAGTCAAGGACTTCATCTTAGTATTTGCCAGCTCTTCTGATCTTGCTTTGAGATCTTAATTTTTTCAGGCCATAGCCAAATCCTGGAGATTTGAGAGACAAAGGAAACTAAGCTCCAGAAAATCTGAGCCTTAGCAGTTCTGACCAAATAAGTTTGTACCTTACGGCCGAGGTCCAGTCCTGTTCAAGATCACTTATTTAGGTCTATGGAGAAAATTAGTAACCTTCTGGGAAAGACAGTTTGGTCCTAAACTGTCAGCCATTAAACACAAGAGTATTTTGCCAGCAGAATAGGAGAAGCTACTTCCAATAAAGCCAATCAAAGGCAATTTCCCTGCTGAAAGGTGGCCTACCTGAGACAGAGCAGCCTGCACCAGCTGCACGCCACTGCTGTCAGACTTGGCCGGGTCTGTCAATTAAGGGAACACAGAGCAATCTGTGAGCGCTGAAAGGGATCCCTTCAGAGCCCTCCCTGGCTGAGAGACAGGCCCATTGTCTGCATGCATGTCTCACATAGTTTCAGAGTCCTGATAAGCAGGCATGCCATGAAAAACTACATTATATGGTGAGCTCGGGAATACTTTGTCTGGGGGTAGATGAGATGGGGGGTGGGAGAAGAGGTAACACTGCACCTTTACATTGTGGGAGGTGGGGCAATGAAAGACGTCGTGTTTGGTGGTCCCCCAACATAACCTGCTTTCTCACAAACTCTTGTTGAATGATGAAGTCGTAGTTTCCTCTAATTCCCCTCCTCCCGTCCGTCCTTGTCATTTCTTCTAGAGTTCAGAAATCAGTTGGGAAATTACTGCAGCGCTGAGAAGACAAACAGCTTAACCACCTTCAGCTGCTGCCTTGCCACATATTGAGAGTCCTTTTTCCTGTGAATCTGCGACCCTCAGGGTCTATAAGTCTGTGGGCAGGGAAGAGTAAAGACTTCAGATTTCCATGCATGCACTGTAGAGAACCTAGAATAGGATACGTAGACACAGCTCCTAGGGGAAGGAATAAGTGGGGTTACCTTCTTAGCTGATAACAAGTGTTTGCCCTCATTTTCCTCAGCTTACAGTCTGGTGCCTGGATCCCTTGGTGCAAATGGGCCCTTTACGTTTCCCAGATACAGACCCAGAAGAGTTGGTGCTCTTGGATGAGCCCATCTTAGTCTACAACTGGGTATTCTCTTAGGCTTCACTGCTTGAGCTTGGGAGTACGTAAAGAGGCTAGTACATGCAAAAATGCCTGTGTAACAAAGCAAATAAAACCAATCTCTAAGTTGCTTTTATACTATCTTTTTAGGTCACTCTGCATAGAAGAAAGTTCAAGTAGAACTCTCCCGTTAAAATAAAATGTCTACTAGTTTTCCATATGCTTGGGAGAATATGGAGACTGTACTCTGTGTGATAGGATGCAAAGAGATGTATGCATGGGAGCAAGCAACTCTATTACTAATGCAGTAGCATAGATTTGGAAAGAACCAGTGCTGTGGTTAAACCAAGACCATGAAGGATGGCTCGCAAATGACTTTTCCTAACACTTTTCCTTTCTCCTTCTGGCTGAGGTGGTTTTGTTTTTTTGCACTCACTGGAGCTGATAGTCTTTATGTTTAATTTTAGTTGCAGGCACTCTAGATGATCTTCATTCAGTGTTTGAGCCAAAATTTATTGTGGACCATGCCTACTTTTGACTGTCACAGACAAGTTGGAGAAAAGCCATTTCTGATAAGGCAGTTAAATTCTGCGCACCTACCAAGGGATGAGCCTGGCCCATATTCTTCAGCTTTCATATCAGTTTTTTGGCAGTACAGAGGGCTGCCAAAGAGAGGATTGGATGTCCGATCATTCAGTCATTAGTCTTCAGCAGACCCTTGTCAGGCTTTAGTGATTTGTCTGCAGCTCGCCCAGTGTACAGTGACATTCCAGGAGATGGCAGGCACTAGTTTTTCCCAGTAGGGGAATATGTCTTGGCTCAGCATATTTGATAAGAAAAATTAATGCATTTGTTAGGGGATGGAAGCTCCTCTTTCATCTCTGACTTGGTGAGGCTCATGGAAACCCATCTTTCTTTTCATGTTAAGTAAAGCTCCCACCATGGATGCCAACTCCTACTGTCTATTCTCACATTCTTCACTGCACACACACTTGTACCATATTGCCAGTACTGGATAAAGTTGTTGTGTTGATGTATTTGACTTATTTTCAAAGATTTTCAAATTCTTGTGTTTATCTTGTATTTTAATTCTTTCTGTTTAGATATATATACACACACACTTAAATTGACAAGAGAGTCTGGCCTTGCTGTAATCTCTCTTCCTCAATTCTTCAAACCAGAGACCTTGTTAATGTTCATATTGGTTTCCTAAGACTGTGTGTTTCTCCTGCATCCTCGCGTAAGTGTAATTCATGACCTTTCTCCCAGCCAAATGCTTGGCAGACTCTTTTCTGAAGCACACCAGAAGCCCACAGCATCCACTGAGCCACAATATGGACTCTGGAGGGCACCTGAAGAGCCTTGTAATTTCACTGGGTTTATCTCTCTTGGTGGTTTTTTTTTTTGGCCTGTTGAAACTGAGTCGTTCTTGATGAGGGAAAGATAAGTTGAGGCATCCCACAAAACTGCCAGCTTTTTTCAACAAAATGAACTGTCTCTTTTGAGTAGCTTATATAAAGATAGTCCTAGCACAATTGTCACATTGCATCTTTACTTGCTTCAAAGAACAGCTGAGTAATTAAGTGAAGATATTTAGCAGATTGTCATCAGGAGGCAAGTGAGCCACTCAGGGAGATGAATGGGGTAGTTTGTGCTTCTTGGAATTGTTGTTTCAATATCTTGTCAGGCTTGAGCAGATACCAATGGCTTCAGGAAGGGTACGTATTCAATCTTTAATAGATGTTCAAGGTAGAGCCGAGCTGCTCCATTGTAACATGGAAGCTGAAGAGCAAAAGGGTAGGTGTCAAATTGATTCCTGGTGTATCCTGCTGTAACTTCAAGGTACAGGAGCCCATTTCTCCTCCTTTCTGTGCTATTTGTACCCTATTTATGAGCCAGTGCTCCACGTTGGAGCTCTGTATCAGTAGCTCTATGTAACAATCTTCACCCGCTCTCCTCAGTTTTTTGTTGTGCCTCCTAGAGGCAGGTATGAGTGACTGGGTGTTTTTTTGTATCTTTTGGGTATGAATGTAGGGGGTATCTAATGGGAAATGTTTTCCCTTCTACCACATATTGCAGAGGCTGCATACTTTTGGTGTCTAGCAGGAAGTATACTGCTAGACATCTGCTCCTTGGAGCCCCTGGGACCTCCCTGTGGTTTAGAAAGTGGAGACCTTTGATCTGTGGTTTGTGTGGGAGAGGTAGATGATGCTGTGGTTTGCAAACAGCCGATGGTTCTCTCTTTCCTTCAAAGAAAAAATAGTGTTTGTGTGTGATGATGCAGGACATCACATGACCAGTTGGGAGCACGCAGCATGATGTGGTTTGCTCTGCAAGCTGCAGTTCACCGGTGGCATGGTATATTTTTAAGAAAAGGTGACAGCGTTGGTTGTGTCTTTATGCCACAAACCTCCTGTAGGGGCAGAAGGGAACGGCCCAAAACCAGCAGTAAAAACCCCCATGAGCTGAAAATTTCCTTCTGCGTCTCTCCGGGGCACATAGCAGTTATTTGTCCCAGGCAAAAGTGCTCCTCTATTTTACAATGGCATGTCTGTAGAAGCGATGTTCGTCCATGGGCACCTCTACCCCATCAGGCATCCTGTGGCACTGCCTACTGCAAGATTAGAGTTCAAAGGCATGTGACTGCCATTATCTGTCATGACCCTGCAGGTTATATTCAGCAGTGCGGGTAAGGACTGCTGAGAAAGTGTTGAGTTTGAGCAGGGACTGCTGTGTGAATGCTGTGTCCATCTGGGGAGGGTGGCACTCAGAGTACACAGCTCTGAAGGGAGAGTGGAGTTGTGCTTGTGCCTCTACAATTTTGAGAAAAATGATGTGCAACAGTCCTGTGCTTAGAATATAAAAAACTGATGCACCAGACTAACCAAATCTCCGATTTCTGTGTGATCTTCTTTCGTGTCTCCCTGCAAAGTGACTATTTAAGGAAGAGAATAAGAATAGGATGGAGTTATATAGTGATCTCTCTGCTATATAGTGTCTAGAAATCAGAGCTGAGAGATGTCTTGAAATGGAGAATATATTGGACTCATAATGACTGGTATTCATCTCTGGATTAATATCAATCCTTTGGGCTCCCCTGATGCAATTGCCTTGGGCAGCTACAAAAAAGCTGTGTTGGTAGTGGAGGAACTAGTGCTGAGACCTGTAACAGTGTGAGCACTGCCAGGCATGCCAAACTGGGAGACTCCATCTGGGAAAGAATAAGAAGTGAAAATGCATAAATCAACTAGATCCAAGAAACTATAAATACATCAGAATAAAGCCACACAACTGTGAGACAGAAAGTAGGTGCTTTATTGGCTGTGGAACAGGTATTCCTCATTGATGCCAGTTTTGTTTTGCCGAAATGCTGAAGAACCTGATCAATTTCCCTTTGACCTCTTGTGTCCTGTGGTCTCATGAGATTGCCTCACTCACAGCAGCTTAGGATGACTCTGGGCAATGTTCTGCTACTCTTCAGTAGTGGGCCCTTGAACGGTACTGCTGCAGCCCTTTGAGCAGTAGCCTGTTCCCAAAATGCTTCAGCATTGAAGACATACCTGCTATGGTTGTCTGACATCCACTGCAGATACTGGACATGTGGTTCTGCACGTGGCTCAGGAACCAGGCACTGCAGCAGCTTGCTGGAGCCATTTGCCGCAGCTCACCTGTAGCTTGTGTGAGAAAGGCCTTGTGCAAAAAGTGTCTTAGGCGCTAAAACCCAAGTTTGATGCCTCCTAAAGGCATTGCCACAGCTAGAGGAGTGGGATTCTTACAAGAACTTAGTACATTTAATTTATTTTTTTTATCAGTGGTGTGCTGTAAAATCCCACCCTCAGGGCTTACATGTTTTAGCAGAAATGGAGCCTTGAAATTTTTGAATGTGTTTTTTGTTAAATCCTTAATAGCTAGGTGACTCCTACTTATCATTGCTTCTTCAGAGCTGCTGACATTTCCAAGGAACACTACCAGGTCAGAAAGTCAGCTTGGAGAAGCTGAGCTGCTTCTTTACCACATTACACTCACCCAGCCTAGTGCTTTATAACTCTGTCTTTAATGATTTTCTCAGCTATTTTTCCTGGTACTGGCGTAAGGCTCACTGAGGTCTATAATTCCCATGATTGCCCTTAGCACCTCTTTTAAAAGAAGTGCAGAGTTTTGGCTCTACTCCAACCTGATGGGAGAGTGGTGATTTTTTTTTAATGATAAATTGAATTATTTTGTTAGTAACTTCTATGAACTTTGATTTTTATTTTTTTTTAGAGTGTTTGTATAAATGCCATCTGGTCCTGGAGGTTTCTTATTCTTCCAGTTTTTAGGTTATGTTATTATGTCTTTCTTCTTCCTTTTGAGTTTATATCTCTGTTTTCAATATGCGTGGCTTTTTGTGTCCTCTACTACTATTGTTGTTATTTGTGGTTACACTGTTAATGTAATGTGGTCGAGGTACCCAGGTTTCAGACTGGAGACTCTTTATGTTAAGTAGCTTACATATATCCAATCCTAGAGTTATTACTTAGGGGACTTTGTGGATGGGGTAAAGATAAATTGAGACTTTATCTAACTTTCTGGCATGGGGCAAATGGGAAAAGTTTACTCAGATCAGCTAGGCCAAGGATAACCTTGTGCAAATGTATCTGAGTTCAAGAACATTGCCTGCTGGTGTCATTCCAGAGCAAAGGGGTCACAAGCCTAGGATTCCACATATGTTCTCATATTCTAGTCCTGTATTTTAACTGCAGCACCACGTTTCTCAAACTCATTCTATTTTTCTGGACAGTTTGAAAGCCTTGGATCCTGTGACTCAAAGTAGAACACCCCGTAAAGGCATCCTCCCTTCACAATCTTCTGTTTCTGACTGTGTCAGAGGAATGTGGTATCCAAAATGTCATCAGCCAATTGACATGGTTTAACAACTCACTGTCTTTTCTTGGGAGAAAGTCTAGGCTTCCCTCTCACACAGTTTGACTCCTCACCTCATCTCCTGCTGTCAGCATCTTTCTGAATAGAGTTGGCTACAAGAGAATGAGCCCTACCCTTTTCTCTTCTCTTCTTTCCCTACTCCCAGCAGGCAGGCAATATGGCAGAGTGTAGTCTCCAGTGTCCCTTTAGTCACTTCTCTGCTGTCGGTGTCATAGGGCTAGTGTTTAAGCATTTTCACGCTGGATTTGAAATGAGATTATAGACTGGTCCACTCAATTGACTTAATGGATTTTAAGAAACTAGATCCTATTAATGCAGTCAGTGCCCCAGGGTGCCTCTCCTACTGCAGACAAGATAATCTGCCATGCAAATTAAATCCTGCCTCAAGATGCAGGGCCTGCTTAATGTGATCCATTACACAGTTTACTTGTTTATATCTAATATTGTAACAGGAATAGGCTTACGAGCAGCAGGACTCAACTGAATAGAAGAGTAAATTACCAGGAAAATGAGGTTTTAGAGCCTCTCTCTCTTCCTTTCTCTCAGTCCCTCCTCTTTTCTTCACTTTCTCTCTTTCACATGTGAAAGGACATTCCTCTTCTGCTTTTTGCATGTAGGGAATAGTCAAGGAAAATAATATGCATGTGAGTAATGGATTCTGCTTTTGTTTATGGAGGTGAAAATTGGGCACTCAGACAGGATAAGGAGCTCAAAAGGATCGACAAAACCTTTATGGAGAGTTGAATCTTTCTTTAGCTCTGTTGTCCAGTCTGCATGGGGTTTTGGAATGGGATATTCTGACTATTCCCTTTACTGCAGAAATTTATGGGTGAGATTTCATCTTTCTGCAATGAAGTCATGAGAACAGACATAGGTAGCAATGGTGGATAGGAATACAGAGGCTGGTCAAACTGGAGAACTGAGGTTGAATTCAGGAAAGAAAAAACAGGGATATTTGGGCATTCTGAGGGAAAGAAGTCAGTCCAAAGAGCAGCAGTTCAGCAAGGTCACAGTCTTCTAATAGGAGTGACTCAGGTCCATATAGGGAACTATGCCAAGGATCCTTGTATAAGTGATCCTTTCAAGCACAGGAGGATGGATTATCTGTTCTCTCACTTTTATGATAAGCTTATGTAAAAGATCTTGAGATTTGGATTCATAAGTTTAGGAACACTGATGTTACATTGGAAGAGAGATCTTTTTGTATACAGCAAAGTCCCTGGCTTATCCTGGAGTTCCTGGGATGAGGATGTGAAGAAGTAATGTGGCAGGATCCTCAGCATGAATAAAAAAGAGGAAATGGATCGAAGGGTCTGCTTGAATATTTCAAATTTTAGTTGACTGCTTTTAAGAGTAGATGAAGGTTTGATTCTCCTTTGCTTTTGTCCAATGGCAAGTGAGTCTCAATTCATTTCCATAACCAGATCAGTTTCCTGATAGGGGAGTATCAGCAGACTGCTTGGAGTACATACAGACTTGTATATGCTGTCATAGAGCCACTGTCCCAACGCAGTGTGAGTGCCATGCACGCAGTGTGGCTGTGTTGCTGTAGCTGCCCTAGGGGCTGTAGGCACAGTGATGAATTGGCCTCTCTTCATATTCCTAAAGGAAATGGATGGTTGTGATATAGGAATGTACTTCTACTATGATTTTGTGTAATTCCTGTAACGGATCCTAAGATCTATGGGATTTCTGAGTGAAAGAAAAGTCAGAGTCCAAGGCAGGGGCATACTTGGAGTGATTTCTTAGGACTTGGCACAATCTGTAGTAATAGAGGGTTGGCTGTCTGCAAAGACACACTGTGGACAGACCCAGAACCTGTCACTTGCAAAGGAAGAAGGAAGGTGCATCAGGCTACTTCACTTTCATGATAGCTTATTTGATCTATTTCTGCAGTGACGGGAGTCATCTCTGGCAAGATTCAAACAATAATTTGCAATTCCTGTCATTCACATAGACTTTCTCATTTGTCTCATGCAAACCAGTTATTTGACTAAGCCTCAGTTCACAGTGTGTAGCAGCGTGATCTCTTCAGTCTTGTCTGTGCACGTGCAGCCCCAGCACGGGGACCGTGCCTCTGGCAGCACCCAGTGCTGTGTGAATTACAGCTGGGGCCCTGCACACCCAGATGATCTTGGCAGAGGGTTTATTCCCAGGGACAGCAGACAGAGGTAGGTGAGCCCCAGCAGTGTACGCGGTGTTGCACGGTCGAAGCCTTGTAAGCTGGTGCTGCCTTCAGAAAAGGTCTCCATGCCAGGGAACAACACTGCCTTGAGCCAACACTTTTACCATCTCTACTAATAGCACCTCATGCAGGAAGAGAAGTAGGGGGAGGAGGGAGGGGAACTGTTGTGTTTTTTTTAACTTAATTTAAAGCTTTTTATGAGATTTTCACAGCTCTGATCTTATCAGGGTTTGGCTATAGAAATTAAAGCGGCAATTATATTTCCCCCTTCCTGGAATGTAAAATAAAGTCTTGTGTAAAATGCATTAAAAACTGGAATGTAAAAGTGTAATTAATGTGGAGCAAAAAGCACATTGCGTCATTAACTTTTTTATTAATATTCTCACGCAGTGCAATTTCAAAGCTCAGTGCCACTCCATTTCCCCCAGTGAAATATCTCCCACTCTTTCATTGCAGCTACCTTTAACCTCATCTTTAATGGGATGACAGCAGCTTTTCTCTGGAATTACATCTCTGCTCATCCATCTGTCCCGCTAGACTCTTTCTCCCTCCACATGGGGTTCCTATCAGATTAGGGCGCAATTCTATTCCTAATGGAAAGAGAGAGGGGCAAAAGCATGAGATTTGGCATCTAAAGCTACAATGGAGATGCTTGCTTATATGGAGGAAGGCTAAGGGTTAGGATTATTCCTTCTCCTGAGCTGGAGGAGCAAGGCTTCATCTTTCAAAGGCACCGCAAGACATTTTGCTTGCAGCTCACACCTCTAGAAATCTTTCTAGATCTACTTACTCGTAGTGTGTTAAGGCCTAATCCTGTACATAGTAGTTACTAGGTGCCATCTGAGTACTGACTTAGTTTCTCTTACTTTGTTGTCTACATGCAGCAAGTATTTTTCAGTTGCTGCTGTGTGAACAGAGGATCCCTGCTTTCCCCGAGATGTCAATCCAAGCTCTTGGTTCTGCCCCTATAGCATTGATGAGAAGGTTAATGTATGGCCCTTTTCAGCGCAGTTCACTTTCCCAGTGTCAGCCAACACCACAGAAGGAAGAGTAGGGCTGTAAGCAATTCTTACTGAAATCTGGAGTTGTTTGAGTGGCAGAACTGTAGTCCAATATGCAGGAAGCAGACTGCAAGGTCTATTTGCAGTGAAATAATATGCTCATCAGCTGTAGGTCATGTGGCCTGTATTGTTTTACAAGAGAGGCCAAGGGATAAAAGAGATCTAGATTCACCACTCAATTCTTTCTCATTTTTCTGGGCTCCATTCAGCTCTGAAATGGGCAGACATATCTCAAACTTTTCTTTTGAAGGCTCCTAACAGTTTGCCTGTCACAGAGCGGCAAATTATTTGTTCCCTGGTTTCTAAGCTTAGCTCCTATCTTACTCTCATTTCATTCTAATTTGATGCTAACTTACAATTGACAATCTGAGTTTTAGTCCCTGCAATTATTGCTAGGATTGAAGCAGAAGCAAGACTTTTAGAGCTACCAGCTATTTGCTTGGTTTTGAAATGCCTGTAAGAGTTTAGCCCAGGGTATCCATGTATGTATTCACAAATGGTTCATGATATCAGAATCAAAGATTCTGCCTGTATCTCCTGGTAAAGGTGGGATGTATGGAACACAGACTGTATTGAGTAAGACAGGACATTTACTGCATCTGATGATTTTATCAGATCCCTGATGGATATTGTAGAATGGGAGTGCCCGCCCATCCATCCATCCATCCTTGCAGAATTCCAGAGCTCATAAGTTTAGATCTTACCCTAGTCCTAGGGAATGGTTGACAGTTTGCTTGCGTCTAACTTGAAGTATTTACAACATGACTGTGGAATTTTGAGTTAGGTCGTGATTAGTAAAGTGGAGGTGTATGAGTCACCCCATGTCAGAAAGGAGAAATTTGGAGAAAGGAATTTCGGCCTCTGCAAGTGAACAGGCATAATTTGGATGCTGTGTATAGAAGAGAAGCCTTTGGTGAGTCTTCAGAAAATGCTTTCACAATTCTCACCGATACTTCTATGAAAGAGTAAATGATTCATAGGGCCATGGCCATGAGTTTCCTAGCATAGTAATGTGCAGAAGAAAAATAAAAGATAGCCTAGTTTCAGAGATATTATAAAATACTCTGTCTCGGGAAAATTCCCTTGAAGTACATGATCAATGCTTTACTGTTAACTGGGCTTTCTCTAAAGATGTGTAATAGCTAATAATGAAGAAAAGTTGTCCTTATTTGTTGGCTTGAGGTAGAATCCTAAAATCCACTGAGTATGAGCTAGTATTCATCGTGATCTGCTGTTTGTCTGAAGAAGACATCTGATAGTGTCAATCAGACTTCCCATTAATTGATTTTTCAACTGCTTGCTGAACAAACCCAATGCATTACACAATGCATTGCCAATACTATCAGCATCTTAGCGGGAGCTGTTGTTCACATTTTGACTGGAATTATTATTGCAATTGCTTTGAAATTATAAAAATTTTAATTTAATGAAAACCATCTCTATGGAAATTATACTGGGTTTCAGATTAATTATGTATGTATTTCACACATCTGTGATTCTGAGGTCCTGTGCTAACAATTTCATCATTCCTTTTCTTAAGGCTTTTTTCTGCAAAAAATGTCAGGAGGTAAAGTGAGTGTTTACCAGTCATCAGTCACTTCCTCTTTTTCAGATTGCTGATTAGGGTGATGTTTGCCAGCATCCTGGGGCTGGACTTGAGGAGAACTATGCATTGTGTACTCGCCCAGTACTTTACTCCATAGTGCTTGAATTCCTGTAATCCCTTGTCAGTGAGTGCCAGCTACCTGTCAGGTGTTACTACATCAGGTACACCAGGATTAGAAAAGTTACTTACGACATCAGTGTGTAGCTTTAGTACATTCTCATAAAACTAAGTGTGGGAAGAGGAAATGTTTGGCTTCAAACATATGATGTTTTTTACACGGTGGTTATGTTATTCCATATCATCCACATTACTGCTTTTCAAAGCACCTTCTTTTTTGCCCCACGGGAATTCTGCTCACCTGTGGCCTATATAAAATAATTTAGAGATGCCTTTAAGATTTCTCAGCTCCCAAATGAACAATACAATTCTAATGGTACAAAGACAGCACAGTATCTTGGGCACCAGTTTTAGAAAATCCCCTTGAGTGACAGAAGTGCTTTACGTTAAACTGTGCTTACGGTTGGAAGTGTGCATACCCAAACTCTGTGTTAATAATATCAGTCAAAATGTAGCCTTTCCTCCAGGACCTCGTTGTCTAGAATTTGAGACAAAGGTATTAATTTTAAAATGAGGCTGAGATATACACAAGCTCTGGACTTCTGTTAAATGCCCTGGAGATTGGCTGGCAGAGCCAATACTGCTATACTGCTTCATTCAAAGTATGTCTTTATTTTAAAGTGTTTGTTGGGGCAATGGCAAAATAGAATTATCGGATACTTCCAAGAACACCTATTAGAAAAAAAAAGGTTAAAAAAGAAACAATGCGCCTTGTCCCATCATCATCTTGTTGCATCCATCTAATTTTTGTTGTGCCAAAGAGGCATATGCTGCTCTTTTCAGTATTAAATGTTATGCTGTAAAATGACAATGTCACTACCCTCTTTGAAATTGTCACTGACAGATTAATTCTGTGCTTACTGTCCTAATGCCTACAGGAGTATTGCCTTTAGCTCTTTTATTTTCATGCTATTTTATGGAGATTTTCATCTTATCTTTTTCATCTTTCAACAGTTCAGCAGAGTGGTGCTGTAGGGTGCTGGTTCATACAGGTCATTTGGCCATGTATTCCTTGCAGTTTACCCTTTGTATGCTGAAGGATGGATATTGATGGTGTTTTCAACTTTATCACAATCTACCTGCATGCTTTTCTGCTTTTGCTGGAGGGTATGTTGTCTCTCTTAAATGGGATTTACATATTTCATACTCATTCATTCAGCCCAGCAGCTTTTGCTCTCTTCACAATTGCCTTGAGCCTTTGATCATTTTCTTCTGCTGTTTTACCCCAGCTTAAAATGCCATCTGTATCCATACCATCAACAGTTTGTTGTTCTAGTAACAGCCCAAATGGCAGTCTGCAGAAACAGCATTTCTCTAAAGGAGTGTGCCGTCTGCACAAGCAAGAGCACTGTTTTTTGAATACTGCTGATGTATCTACTGTAGATTTTCAATTTTTTTTCTTTCTCCGATACTTTTCTTCTTGCAGACAAGAAAATCTATTCCCTTTTATGTTGTTAGTTACCAATTACATCTCTATAGTAGTAAAGGATTCCTCATCCTTGTCTCACAAAAATCAAGGAGTTTCCTCATTTTCATGATACTTCTGGTTATATTATGATTCATAGTTTATTTTAGCTTTTGATTTAGCAGTCAGAATCTGAGAGAGTACAGCTTTTCCACTTGTCTTACTTACTGTGCTCATTCTGTCTCCTTGTAATACATCTTTGACTCTTCTTTGGTAGTTTGGTTTCCTGAATCTCCAATTAATATATTCATTGTGTAATATTCCAGACCATACTTTTTTTGTACGTTACCATGTGTTTTTTCCCTTGGTATTGTTGCAAGGAATATTGAAAGTTGTGTTCTTCCCAATTTGTGATTTTTCTATGTGATCCTGCCTTCACTTTTCTCCTGCCTCTTATCTTGTCCTTTGAAAATGGTTGTTTAGATAATATATTGGCTTAAGCTCATATATCCAGCTGAACACTATCAAATATCTCAATTATTCTGAAGCTGGTAAAGTATTCACTTAAACATCATTGTGTCCATACCACCTTGGAGGATTTTGGAGGGCTCTGGTGGTACCCTCCTGTCCCTGCCTGTTGCTTGGTGACCGCTTTATCTGCTGCAAGGACTAATCCAGAGTCACACAGTGGTTCTGTGCTACTGGAGGTAGCCTGAAACCTGGCTTTGGGTGGGAGGTTGGACATCACCTGCAGGGGTGATAGACCTCATTGCAGCAGCAGAATGGTTGTGCCTGTCTAATACTGCAGAGCAAAACTCTTGCTTCTTTTACTGGGAAGCAGTGGTGACCAGCTACTTCACCATTCACTCTTCTTTCTCCTTCTAACCCTTGGTGGAAATCAAACTTTATGGCAAAGAGCAATATGGCTGGCTGCACCAGCTGCCTGCTACAACTCTGGTGACAGCCATACCCAGCAGACACAAAAGCTGTCCGAAGGGGCCTATCTGATGAAGGCACTAGTTGGGGATGTGCTGGCAGAGAGGTGGCCTTTTTGATTACACCTATTCTAAAGTTTATTAGATTAAAATTGCCACCTTCAGATGCACTTGGGAGCAGATGGGATGCTGGTACAGTACCCAGAGGACAGGTGGGCTGTGCTTATGCCAGGCTGCTCTTCTAAGCAGGTGACTTGCAGTCTCTGGACTAGCTGAGGCTCTCCAGGGGTCTTTGAGGTGTTTCACTATTTCTGTCCTAGCAGGAAGGAAATAGAAGCCGTGCACACACAGTGCAAAGCTGCATTAACAGCTAGGCAGACAGCTGCCTGCTTTCAGACTAGAGCTGTCCTGAACCGAGCAGTACACTGTGCTTCCAGCAGGGCAGCTCGGCATAGAGCGCTTGCTGCTGCCAAGTGCTGAGAACCTCCTTGTTAGCGCTGTGTATTTGTACTTCCTTAGCTGAAGATCAGCAACGGCCTTGGAAAGGAAGGAGCTCCTGTTTATTAGTATGGCCTTGCTGTGTAATCATTTGTGAACTGCCGGCATTTAGGGCATTATCAAAAATCCACTGGAACTGTAAGAATCTCTTGAGCTCTCTAAAGTAGGGGTTTAGTTTTCCCTGTGCCTGCAGAGTTTCCCTGGGGAAAAGCAGCAGTGTTTTCTGGGTTCCAGTGTGCAGCTGCAGATCTGAGCTGTGCTGTGTGCCAGGGTGGCTCCAGCGTAGAGGGATCAGATTGCCTGGAGGTGTTAAATATGGAACTGTCAGTGGTGAACAAAACCAAGATAAAGGGATGCTTCATGGCCAAATAATTTTGTAGCTAAACCTATCCACTGACTGGGAAATACATGTGTTTTTGAGGCCAAATGCTGGCTTCTGAGCAAAATCTGTGCTCCAGACACTTGAAAAATGTCTGGTCACTGTTTTTCATTAGTAACAGAGTAATAATACCTTCTCATTTACACCATGTTGAGATACATATGCTCAGCTCAGTAGTCCCATGAATGAGGATGGGAGACTTAAATGGTGAGAAATTTCCATTTTCCTCTTCAACACTCTTCCCCCAAAGAACCCTCAAACTGACTGAAATTATGTGGAAGAGAAAGAGGGGTTTACAGAGAGGAGGTGGCTCACTTTATATATGGTGAGTTGGGCTTTCTTCAGGTAGAAAGAAAGCTAAATGTTCCCACCCACCTTGTCACATTCAGAACTACGGGGACAATTACTGATACCTTATTTCCCTCAAAGACTAAGGACGTCTGGAAAGGAA
This sequence comes from Bombycilla garrulus, assembly GCA_013400315.1. Lineage (NCBI taxonomy): Eukaryota > Metazoa > Chordata > Aves > Passeriformes > Bombycillidae > Bombycilla > Bombycilla garrulus. The sequence continues at coordinate 1,407,137 of VXBU01004981.1, forward strand.
GGACACCCTGTCAGAACAATTCATAAAAAAAAAAGCGATAAAGTTCTTTAAAACTATTAATCAGACACACTGGTAGTTGATTAAAGATATTTTCCTTGCTTGGTTGCCAACTCTTTTAAACTGAAGAGGTAGCCCTCAAGAACTTGACTTGATATGTTGAGATGTACTTGGCTCAGACATAGTTACTGCCCTATCTTCTCAGTGGTCATTGGGAAGGCCCACTCCATCATATGCATGACCAGTAATATGAATGATGGAAATTTGGGTTCAAAAAGTGGTGCAAATGGGTAAATTTGTTTCTAAGGAATTGAGGTAAACTATCATGCTGGATCTTCTGTTAGTTCTGGCTGTTCTTGGTAGAACAAGTAGCTTCTAAAGAAACAGTCAATCTTTATGTTCATATTATCTCTTTGATACCGATCTCTAGTTTCTGCAGAACAATCTTAAAACTGAGGAATAAATTCAACACATAGGAGCTGCTTATGGTTTCATCCTGTGCTATGCTTATTCAGTGTTTTCTGGAGTAGTAGGTGCCTTCACATTCTTACAGAAAACAGGCTGGCTACAGGGTCACCAGGTCAGTATGCGGTCTGTCACAACCACCACCTAACCTTGAAATAGACTGTGATCCCCTTAGAGACACAGGAAAATGTAAAATGAAGCAGAGAATAAGCTTGGCTGAGAAAGGAAGGCTGCTAGAGCCTATTCTTATCTTTTTCCTTCTCTGTCCCAGATGAGGATCAACAAAGAACACCTGTTTGCTGACCACCACTTTTTCCCTTCTCTCTTTCTCTCCTCCCCCCTTTCTGGTCAGATACTTTATTTTCTTGTGTAGAAGTGAACTCGGCAAGAGTCTTCAGGCAAGAGAGCACAACTTATTCTCTCAAGGCAAACTCCTTGATTATCGTGATGTTGTTTCCTTTCAATCTGTGCTGAAGTGCAGTGGAAGATTTATCTATGGCCAGACTCCAAGTCCAAGTCTGTGGTGAATGCAGAGAGGATGGAAGGACAGAATAAGAGAGAGAGGAAAGGAGAAAAAGGGAGGCACTGTGACCCCTGCACCGAAGCCTTGTGAGCGTGGCAGAAACTTCTGTGTGTTTGTGTGGAATGGTGGCTGTTTAGATAAACAGATGGCAACAAATGGCATAAAATTATATACCCATAATGTCAGTTCATAACATTTTGTTCGACATACTTGATTTAATCGCTTAGCTGACGATTTTGCTTTTGGGCCCATATGGTGGCAAATGGCAAATGAACCCTCTTTACACAGCAACTCCAATCTGGCACTTTTATCACCGAGACTTAGAGAAGAATCCAGGAGGAGAGAGATGCAGATGGAAAATGAATGAGCAAGCAGGGTGGGGTACATGTATGGGAAGAGGAGGTTTTGAAGGTATGGCCAAGGGAGTGTTCTTGGGAGATGAAATTGGTGGGGGTGGTGGTGAAATGGGGAAGGGAGGGCTGCAGCAAAAGAAGTCAGGATGTGCTTTTTTTAATAACATCTGAGACATCAAACAAGAAATATAGCAGGGAGAATTGGAGAGCAAACCTGTGGAAAGAAAATACATGAAAATATAAAGAGAATGGTGCCAAGCGGAAAGAAGTAGAGAAGGTGGGGATAGTAACAGATTTTTAGAGTGCTACAAACATAAGTGAAATGAGTGCCAAACCAAGAGAACAGATTGATTTACTGGATTCTTTAAAGGGCCCAGAAACAAAGTCATAGGAAATGTACCTGAAGAAACTTGGTTTCCCTGTTCTGTTATCAATGTGGTAGTCTTGAGAAGGGCAACACAACAGTGATGACCAAGTTCCCATGGCAGGTGACTTTGTCACCAAGACTGTGGTAGTATCTGGCACGATTACTGTATATTACAGTATTCTGACTGAGCAATTGCTTTCTTCAACTTAGCTTTTCCTAAAGTTGTGAGAAGGCTGGACCTTCACTTTGAATGTTTTTTCAGTCAGGGTGTGGTCTTGCAAAATGCTGAGGACTGTAAGTTTGCCTGTCAGTGAACAGGGCAGTTCCCTCTGGCACATCCAGTGTACCTTCATGTATTCACTCTGTGATGGGGATCTTCTTTTGCATGTGCCAAGGAGAACACAGAAGAGGCAGCTTTGAAAGATGCTGCTTCAGTGACTAGGAAATAGTCCCCAATAGGATGGAAGTGACATGATCTGGCAAGACTGAGAAGTTAAAAGTCAAATGAAGCTGAATACATACTTTTTGATAAGACATTTTTCCTAGCAAATCAGCATCCAAATCTGCTTATAGTGCAGAATGAAAAAACATCACCAAAAACTCACTCACCAAAATCCTCACTGAATCCAAATAATTTGTCACAAAGGCTTGGGAAAATGTATTTCCTGTGATTCTGAGACGTATGTTGCCAGTGAAATTTCATCATGGCAAGATACATCTCAGCATAGTGATACAAATAATTCCAAAGACCAGACGAGATTTATCACAATTTAGGCAAGCTTTTCTAATGCCTCTTCCCCCTTTTTTGTATTCTTTTCTGAGCCCTGTTCAGTAGAGAAATGCCAGGCTGGTTCTGTTCACTGCACTGTGTTGACTGGTCCAGCAGTTGATCTGAATCTGATTTGCACGATACTTGTGATGGTGAAGAGGGCTAGCTGCTGAGGAGTTTATAGCTCTTTAATGGGAAAGTTGGATCCTTCTAACCTACTGTTGTATACCTCTAACTACTGGAGGATTCAGCTATAGAGACTGAACTAGGTCCAAGTTTCTTCTGAGATGTCCTGTGCACACATGGGAGTACTGAGCACTCAGTTTCACTCTATTTCTCCTGAAAGTTACTTCATGCAGCTGTGGCTGGGACCTCCACGCTGTTCAACTAGTTAGCCCATGACCAATTAGTACCAATTAGTTAAAGGCTTCTTGTTTGATTGAGACTTACTGTAGTTAAATCTAGATGTGGCTCATGTCTGTCAAAAGGTTGCGGTGACTCTAATATTTGTGGTACCTACAAACCATCTCTTTCTGATGAAAATTAGTGCTGCCCCTTCTGCCCAGCTTTCCTTTGTTCTTCTCCTGAGTAATTGAAACTGCCTCCCAAACAATGCAGCCCAGCAGAAAGCCGTGTAGTAGCAGCTGGCTGTGGACTGTGCTGTTCCCAGCGTTACTGGATCTGGTGGTGAGGGGTGCTAGGTGAGTCCTGAGTTTGCTGTCAGAATCCACATTGGAGGCTTATGGGCTTCCAGGGTAAGCTCTGGAGCTTGGAGGTTGGTTTCCCCCATTTCCCTCCCCGTCTTATGTGTTCAATTTCAAAGTCTCTGCAAACTAGTTTGACACAGCTCCCTTCTCTCTTACCCACCCCCTGCCCCCGTTCACACCCCCCAGGCTCTTTACAACTAAACAGTTTGTCCTTTTCCCAACGTTTTGGAGAATCTGGGAATGTAAGTGCTCCAATAACTCATGTCTGAGCTCTCATTTACCCCCTGCCGGCATGGGGATGCTGCGCACCAGCCTCTCAGAATGCCAAATGAGTCGTGGCTGCCGCCTTGTCCCCTGCGCTCCCTGAGGCCAGCGAACGGGACCCTCAGCCTTGCCGGGGCTGCTCAGAGACAGCCAGCTGGGCATCCTCGCCTGCTCCCGAGTGTGCCAGTTCTGGAACTGGGAGTGCTATGTGCAGGACAGGTGACTCAACTGCTTTAACTTTTTGGATATGGGGAGAGAAGGGGGACGGTTAGGTCCTAGAGCTTAAAATAGATGAGTTTTGTAGCTTGAATCATAAGGGGTGTCTTCATGCAGGAAAATAGACCTTTTAAGTCGGGTTCTGCCACTGGTATGTCACATTGTCTTGGCTCAGTCACTTAGCTTCTGCCCATCTCAGTTTCTCACATTATCTGAAGGACAGAAGAGCATTTCCTCCACCATCCCCATGCAGCTGTGGGGCTCACACTGTGTGAGGATGGTGCATGAAAACTGATGCAAAATATTTTGAGATCCTTGATTAGAGCAGGGCAGATTGTCATGAAAACCAAGATAGGAAAAGACATCAACAGCTTCTGGAAAAGTGGGGATGCTTCTCATGTGCTGGGTTTTGCAGCTGATGGACTGGATAGCTCCCAAACATCCTTTGAAAACAACTGAGGAGGATTTAGGGTTCATACTGTCAGGGTAGGGCTTGTTTTTAATCTGCAGGAAAAGTTTGGAATTGTGGGTTTTTCCTAACACCGTATTTTCCCCTCTGGCTCTGTCTACATCAGCTGCTTTTCATTGGCATTCATCCTGCAGTATATGTCTCTCCTTCACTGTTCTCTGAATACTCTGGTGATCTCCCAAGTGTTGGTTTTTGAGAGTTTTTTTTTTTTTTTTTTTTTTTTTTTTTTTTTTTTTCTTTTTTGTGTAACTGGCACAGATTTCACTACCCACCCAGTTCATTAGGCTGTGTCTGTTCACTTAAGGAGTACTATTTCCATTTTACAGAAGGAAGCATGGCACAAAATGGCCTGGGTCCATCAGTCTCCTCTGGTCTCTGCGCAAAAGTAGTGATTCACTACACAATTCTCGCTCCTGTGAACCTGTGAGCTCATTGTGGTGTTACCAGCACCGGCAGGTTATCAGCTGTATGGTCCCTGAATGCCCGGCGCATTTCCTCTGTCATCCTGCGCTCGGGCTGGCTGCTCGACTGGATTGGACCCAAGCCCCGATTTGCGTTCCGGAGGGATCGTGCCGGCAGTGAGCGCTGACCCCGGAGCTGTCGGGTTTTGTCGCCGTGAGGAGGTGGCTCCGGATCCATCCCTGCACGGCTTGCAGCCCCTCCCCGCAGGGGTGCAGGTGCTGACGGGGGTGTTGGGCGAAGAGCCTGCTCTCAACTCTCCCGGAGACGGGATGAAGCTGGCATTCCCTGGAGCCTTGGGAGAGAGCGGATTAAACGCGTCTCCCTCCAGAGCCCTCGCTTACGCTCCTCCCCGTTCTTTTTCCGGGATTCCCTCGGGAGCGGGGAGGTGCCCAGCAGTCAGGGCACCGTTTCGTCTTCGCAGCGCCGCACACCTCTGTGCTGGAGCCTCAGCGCGGCTCTACCGTGGTGTCACTCACCCTCCTTCCCCCTTTCGCGCTTCCTGCCTGTGGCCCTGGCAGGCGACGGGAAGTGCCAAGGATGAGAGCAGGTCCCTGGTGTCTCCTTTAGCTGCCATTGCAGTTAAATTAGAACAGAGACCTGCAAATAAAGCACCCCCTCCCCTACCCCCTCTCCCCGCTGCCAGAAGCTCTGCATTTCACTCAAGTGCCCACCGGGGAATTTGCCCATTTACTCTTGTTATTTGCATGATAAAGGCTGTTCTGCTGCCTTTTCTGCAGCCCGCCTTAAAAAGGCAGGGAAGTTGGAGCAGACGGGTAGGAGAGCCAGAGAGGTCAGGGCAGCCAGCCCCGAGCCCTCCGCCCCCGGCAGAGCCGCCGAGGGTGCCGCGGCGCCGTGCAGGAGGGACGAAGGAAGGAAGGCTCTCCCCAGCCCGAGGTTTTGCTTTCCAGTTTTGTTCTCATTAGCGGCTCTGTGCCTTCCCTTCGCTCCTCACAAAGACGCTTATTCTGGCGCGGAAATGTGCCCTCTGGGACCTACTGAGAGAAAAAGGGAAGGGAAAGAGGGAGGTAGACGGAGAGAGAATAGGCGGTTATCCTGGGTTGCATCCAAGATGCCTCAGCTGAATCTCAGGATGGAAGTGTGAAGGTAGCTGTAAACCTTTCTGGTTGCACCACCCCAACCATGGATTAATCATCTGGATCAGTTTCCTGTTTTGCTAGCTTTGGCCTGGCTTCTTCTGCCAGGTGTTTTTGAAATGTAATTTTCTTGAAATAAGATGAAGTGGAAACATTCTGCAGTGATATGCCACTTTCAGTTCAGTTTTCACCCTGATTCTTTTTTAGATGATGAGCCCCGTGTCCCTTCTGGCTTAGGAAAATTTACCAAAATGAAAACATGACTTTCCAGAAGAAGCACACATTTTGAGACCTAATCATCAGTCAGGAAATTGTTTGGCTGGCTTAATAGGGTAAGGGTGGCTGGTGCTCAGCACTGCCCTACTCCCATGCTTTCTGGCCTGATGAGGTTTCTTGTGCCTGTGATGAGGCCAGTGGCCACGCAGAGCTCGCAGTAGTGACACTTTACCTCTTAGCTCTTGTTGCCTGCTGAGTTGGCATCGTGAGTACTTTATAGCTGCGGAGCTCTCTCTAGCCAGCCCACTGTCACGTACCATAGTGTGGCTGCATCCTTAACAGTCTGTCTCCCTCAAATACCTCTTAGCTAAAGTGTATCCTTAAACTTCCCTGTCAGCGAGTACAACCAGCCCCAGCACTCAGTCTCTGAAGCACTCTAGCTGAGTTGGCTATAGCTTCTCTCAAAGGTTACAACAGCAGAAAACTGTAAAGGCTGTAGAGATGGCCTGGGGAAAAATGTCCAGTGAAAGGGAAAAAAGTCCTCTCTCCTCTCTAGGATGTTGAATGGTGTCATATGGTCTTTTTTTTTTTTTTCCCTGTGTTTTCCTTACCTTTTTTTTTCTTTTTCTCCTCATTTTTTTAAGTGCCATTGCTGCATACTGTGTGAACAATGTGACAAAAATTTGGAAGCTATCCCCATTTGTTGTGCTCCTTAGGCCTGGACGTGGGAGTATTGCTTGATGGGGAAATCCATATGGAATGGGATGTAGGACTTCTTATGAGTGCTATTGGACTGACAGAGTATGCAGGAAAACACGGAGTATTTGGAGTCCTGATGCAGAGATGGAGTAAGATCTCTTTGAAGATATTCTTTTCCTGTTGTCCTTTCTTTCTCATGATGCTCCTCTAGAGAGAAACAGTGTCCCAGAGCAATAGGCCACAACCTGTGGAAAATTTGTGATCTGTGCATAAGATCTTTTTGTAGAAACTTACACTTCACTTGACTCTAAAGCCAGTTGAAGTGGTCCCAAGGGCTGTCCAGCCAGGAACATCCCAAACTGGTGCTGTCTGCTGTTTCTATTCTCTTTTTAAGCAGTTTTAAAAAGGCAGATGCAGGTATGGGTGTGAGGATCTGTCCTCTACCTCAGCTGGAATTCCCTGCTGAAGAAAGCATCACTGCATCTCTAGGTTTTGAGGTTTTGCACTCTACCAATAACTCTGTGGAAAAAAAAAAATATACTGCTGAGAATTGCAGCCTTGTAAAAATCTTGCAAATATTTGAGGATGGTAAAAAAATTTAATTATTCCAAAATAATATTTTTACTCAATGTACATTTCCTTGGTATATCTGGAGCGACTTACTGATCCAGAACTTCATAAGCAGAATTTGATCAGTGCTTTTACATTTCCCAACAGGCTGCATTCTGACTGCCTCCACTGTGGGCCTGAGAACCAGGATGCTGCTGGTGTGTGGTCATGCTAGGATGTGGAATGAGACAATCCTATTGCAGAGCCTGGGACCAGTCCCATTAGAGTTTCTCACTGCTGCTCAGGATGGATTCCAGAAACAAACTCTACAAGCTTGCATTAGATTAGGGAAGCAGGTTTCTGTAAGCATGTGGCAGGTTGCACAGCCAGGATTCTGGCATCCGAAGTGAGTTCTGGAGCCAGTAGTCTGGGAGCTTGTGGCTGCTGAGGGCTAGTGCTCAGGAAAGGTTCCAGGATGAGGTCTCAGTGCCATATTTTTTTTCCACTGTAGATCAACAAGTTCAGGGTGTCTGTTCTTATGTCTGAACTTTGTATCTGGGGACCTTTTGCATTTTCAGCATAAGTAATGATACTAACTCCATCCTCTCTTCTTGTGTGGAGAATCAGGTCTACAGCCTGTTGTTTGAGTTCTTCCCAGCTGCAAAGCTCTGAATCTTCTGGAACAGGATCAGTGTGGAAATTTCTTTCACTGTCTTAGTATCTTTGCTCCCCAGGTCTGGCTTTCTCTTCTACACTGATGCCAGTGTTAAATCTGAGAAGAAACGTTCCTTCTGAGATTTGTAACTTACTTTTTGGTGGTATTTGTTGCACAGTTGACCTAATGGAGGCATTCAGTTTAAAAAAAGGAGCTCTTAATTAGTGGGTTTCTGGGAGGCCTGTCACTCTCTTCTGATGGCTTTCATCTTGTACTATTTATAGATTAAAATTCATTTGAGATGGCTAAGCAGGGGTTTTACTCACCCTGAAATGGCATGGTTTTACTTATTCACTTCCTTTGGCATCAAGAAGATTGGATACAGAGAGAGAGCATGGCTGTGTCTGGTTCTTGCACCTGGAAGGCACTGTGGGGATCATGGCAGAGGGGTGTTTCAGGCATGTCCAGTGATAGTCTGGACAGGTTCAAGTAGTCTGGCTGAGGAAGGCACTGCTGAGGGTATTGGGCAGGTCTGTCTGATTAGTGATATCCAGAAAGATGGAATCAGAATGTGGAGACTAAAACTGTGTAACTACTGGCACCTTCCACTGCGTGCTGGGCAACTGCAGCGTATTTCATGTAGCTAGGAGGTCTCATGTAAGGAGAAGCAATTCTTTATTTGAACACAGACTTTTTATGGAATTCTGGGAAAACCACTTAAGGTAGGGTTTGTCTCACCTTGCTTTAAATACCTGGGAGTCATCTCATTCTAGGATAATTACCTACACAGTAGTTACAACCTGTTATTACACAGTGAGTAACTACTTGGATATGTCAATACTCTCTCCATCGTCCATAGAGGGCCTACATAGATGAAACTATAGCTGGTTTTTATGTGGCAGAAACCTGGTGAGATGAGTCCCTCTGAGCCTCAGATCTTCATACATGAAGTGGAATGGCAGCATTGCATGGTGGAATGACTGCAGGGTTAGACAGTGAATGGCATAACAGGCTATGATCCTGCAGTGGTGGAAGAGGCAGGAGAGGAGCAGAGGAGGTGTCTGTGGAGTAGCTGACCTGCTGGTGTTCTGTGCCCTTCTGGCATTTGGCCCTATAAAAATGGGAGGGGGTTTAGATCATTCTGATAAGCCTTATGAAACCTCATTTATGTTATTTTCCTCTGGAGCCATGTTTGCTTAAGCTACATTATCTCCAGCTATCTCCTGGCTTTTACTGGACAGTGGCCAGAATATAAAGAATACAGTATTTCCATCATCATCTTGGGAAACAGTATCATAGGTAGCTCACCTGCTGGTTTGTTTAGAGGCCTCTGGAATATTTTTTCACTTTTTCAGGTTTCCTCCTGAAGTTTTCACTGCCCAGATGTAGCCATTATAGGCTTCTGCTCTCTATTTTTACCAGTTCAGATGGGAAACATTAAGGAAGTAGAATGAAACAAGAATGAAAGCACTTCTTAGCATCTCTTCCTCACTGCATTAGGAGGCCAAAGGTTATGAAAGGAGAGTTTACGCTGAAGACATTCTTTGAAAGCCCTCTGAAGCAAGTGTTCTGCTTTTTATTACTGGTTTGAATTAAGATTGATTTTCCTCAGATTCCTGGTCTCTCTCTTGGGACCAGCTCCAAAAACTCTGAGGCTCAAATGAAAATGGAAGGTGCTAATTAAAAGCACCATTTATCTCTCTTGGAAAATAGACCCCAAGAGTATGTGGGGATTGGTGGGGGTTGCTCCTGGAAATAAGCTGCTCCCCCGCTTGATGTTGCACGTGTTCAATGCTAACAGGACTGCTAAGAGTCATATGTTGGTGTCAGAGACATGTAAAAATATTATCTATGAGCCCTAGGTCTGTCTCAGCACAGCCACAGCTTTGAGGTCTCAAGTACATATGACCTTTGGCCAGCGTTGGATAGGAATTACAGGTACTGTTGTGTACCCAGGAGATGAGTGCGTGTTATGACCCCATTGTACCTGATGTATAGAGTGTCAGAGTTGAACTGGATGCTGTTAGCCTGAACATCTTGAACTCATTTTCTAGGGTACTGGCCAAACAGGGCTGTCACACTCTAACACCTTAGGACTGAGACCATCCTCTGGCTGTCTGCCTTGTTCTCCCTTTCTATCCCCTACCCCAACGAGCCTTGGAATAAGTTATGTTGGCACATTGAGGAGGTGGAGCATCCAGGGACTGATAATGAGAAAATGATCCAAAGCCTTCCTCTCCTTTGAACTCAACTGAATGCAACTAAATGGTCACTTCACTTATTTTCCTGTCAAGTAGACGTGATCCAAACTGCTGATCAGGATGATGCTACTATGACTTCACAGAGAATATAGAGCTAGGGCTGTATTAACTCCTCATTGGAACAGAACTGGAAAGTCTGGTATGTAGAATCATGGAATTGTTTAGGTTGGAGATTTCCAAGATCATTGAGTCCAATCATTAACCTGGCACTGCCAAGTTCATTACTCAACTGCATGCCTAAGTGCCACATCTACATGTATTTGTACTGCAGAAGATGCATGGGAAATTAATACAAATAGCAGTAAGAAGCCTTTCGTATATTTATTTTGCTTGCTTCAATTCATATTTTAGATGCTATGCAGTTAGTTAAAAGGCTCAAAGTAAGAAAGCCTAATTGTTGCTATTTAATGAGGTATTAAAACAGACTCTGCAAGTTTGGTATGAGACTCTACAGAAACAAAAAAAGTATGCCTACCTGCCTTTGGCTTCATGGATATCCCTAGTCTGACCATGGATGTCTAGAGTTGTTTCCATCCAGAGGTGTTTCCATCTCATGGTGATTCTTTAGGGTGCTATTTCTACCACGTTGCTTTCAACAGTCGGGTTATCCTCATAGTGCTGAGTTTAGTGCAATCTCTTGGCTCTCATTATACATACCTAGAAAATACTTGGATCATTTTGTGCAGGTAGAAGTTAAGAATTCTGTCCTTGGGAGGCTCCCAACCCATTTAAAAGAGTTCAGAGAAAATATATGCTAAAGGAGAAATATCATCCCTAATCTCCTATTGCCTGCTTCTCACTGTGGAGGCTAAATGCCTCTTGGAACTGGTGATGGGATGGGAAATTTTTTAGTTTTTATCATTGGCTGCTAATGCCAGTGAACAGAAGTTCCCAATTTCCACAGCCTAACTGGGGAAGTGCAAGAAATAAAGAGCTGGAAGCTGAATGTAGTTTTTGACCTGTACAAATGACAAAAGAGTAAATGCTCTTCTAACAGTGCCAGAGGATGGATTAAGCTCTGGATCAATGAGACTGCTAGGCACTCTTTCTCTCCAGATCTGGAGGAACGTATTCTCTGTTCTTAACCAGCAAACCGTTGCTTTGGTGACAAAAACCCCCCAAAACATGATGGCTGTCTTCTCTCTCCCTGTATCTGTTGCTGGTGACTAGGAGAAAGTGGCTACAGTTTGATTGTCATGGTGCCCCAGCAGCCAAAAGAAAATGGCATCCTTTTGCCATTGTAAGGAGAAGCTTTGCTATAGAAACTTGGCAAGCTGGTCAGAGGGGAAGTAATAAAACACCCTTGGTATCCATCAAAGGGTTAATGCCAGTAGTTTCGGTACAAATGGCATCCTGCAAGTAAAACTGCAATCTCTATGCCTGCTGTTGATTTCTGGGCTATAGCAACTGCTCTGGAATGCTTGTGCCTGTGTTTTCCAGGTCTCTGTTGGCAGTTTCTGTGGTGTACCCTGTACCAGCCCCATTGCTGTAAGGTTGGTGTGTTCCCAGAGTAAGGAATCTGTGTTCTCTAAGATTTTAGTAAGAGACACCTGGCTTACACCTGGCTTTCTGGCTTATTATCAGATTTCAAACTACTCATATTGCTTTATGCAGTTTATTTTCTTTACTAGAGAAACGGGGATAAAGTTACTGTTGCCCTTTGCAAGGCCTTTTCTTGGCCTTCCGACACCTTCATGGAGAGACAAACAATGGATGCAGGAACCCAGCAACAGGATCACCAACAGCCCAGATGCTATAGGCAGCATCCAGGAAATTTCCCTGTCTCATTCCAACAGGGAGACATTGGTGACACCTTGGTAAACATTTCATAGAAATTTGGCCTGGAACAACACAAGAGAGCGCTTGAGTGTGCTCCCCACTGCATGTCCCAGTGCCCCGTGCAGCACCTTTGGCTGTTGGAAACCAGATCTGGGCAGTGTGGAGCAGCCAGGCAGGAGGTGGTGAGGGCAGGAGGGGATGGGCGCGTGTGGAGTGCCCGTGGGGCTGCCAGGCCCCTCTCATTAGAATACATTTGTTCCACAGTATTACAGCCGGCTGGTTCTTCTCTTAGTCTCTTTGCAAGACTGCTGCTTACAGAAGGAAGAGGCAGGGACTTGGTCTGGGTCCAAACTCTGGTGCAGCTCTGCCTCTCCTCTCCTCGGTCTCTCGCTGTGCGCGGAGCCGGGCCCCCTGCTGTGCCCTCGCCAGCTTTTACAGCCGCCCTGCCTGTCAGAACAAATGGTACGGCTCAGAAAATAAACTCATCTCATTTGTATGACAACACGGCCCCTCCGGTTAGAATGCTGCACCATTGCTTTTAACAAGGCTTTAAGCTGTTCAGTTCAGAGATTGTTACAGCCCCTGGTTTATTGAAATACAAACCTTCTCTTGCTCAGTCATCCTAGGCATGTTCCCTAATGCCTAACCTAGGCTATGATACCCTCAGTGCTCTGTGCCCTGGCTAAGGATGCCCAAGCTGAATGATGTCACTTTTCTGCCTTCAGCACAGCCTGGGTCCTACATCCCGTGTACTGCTCCCTGCAGGGGTGAAAGGAAGGATGAAAAAGACCTTTATTGCTAAATAGTGCAAGTGGCTGTGTATTTCCTCCTGTGCTGTATTGTGACTCTAGTCTGTGTGCGGGGCACTATCTGGATGTGGCTCTGATTGTGTATGTGTGTGTGAATGCAGGCACTTTTCATTTCTGTATGTCTCCCAAGCTGTGAGAGTCTGTGTTCATGAGGGTCGAGTTTGTCCGTTCCTGTATACCTGTGTGTATCCATCTGTGTGTTCATGTCTTGTTTGTGTGTGTTTGATGTATTGGGTTTTAAGGATGCTTCTGCCTGTGCCTGTCTTTATGCAGCCAATGTTTGTGTGTATTTATGCCTCTCAGATATATATGTATTCCAGTGAGCATGCTTTCATAAGCCTCCTGCTTACCAGTACTGAAGGGTGTGCAAAGGTCTCATTATGTTGCACAACTCCCCTTGGTGTGACACATTCCTGCAGTTCACAGGCAGGTGATTGACAGTGTCTGTTTCTTACATGCTGCTTGGACCAGAGTAGCCCAAAAAGGAACCCCAGAGCTTCAGATGAAACTAAAGGGTGCCTTGTTAATAAGGAAGGAAAAAATGACAAGGAGATGGAAAAAAGCATTCACTATATATTTGGTGGCATGCAGCTCTTTCTAAAGCACACCATATGTTTTTTCTGATGATAAACAGAAGATCTGGTCCTCTACAGTCAAAGTCAGTGGTGGATCTTCTAGGGGAAGTGGGTGCAAAATCACATACATAGAACAAGTGAAACTGTGCATTAGGTAGAGATGCATACATGTGCTTGTAGATGGGTCTGTTATTCTTGCTTTTCAGCACCTTCACTACAGGGTAACTACTTAAGGTTCCTCTGTCTTCCACACCTACTCAACTTATGGTGGACCAAATGTGTAACTGTTTTGTCTTCTCATTAGCACAAATGCTTGGAATCAAGACACCTGCATCCTTTCCTTAGCACTAGTTTTCTATGTGACCTTGGCAAATTACTGTGTGCTTATGCCTCCTTCGTTTGCAGGAAGGGCATCTCAAAGTGGGTGACCTTACAGGATGTCTGAGGTCTGACATTGCTCACATATTTTGAGAACCCTGGAGTAAAGTGGTACTGGCAATCACAAAATATTCACAATTTAGCAATAGTAGCATTGCTGATAACCAAACATACAGTACATCCATAAGCATGTGATGGATTTCCTCAGGTAAAAGAGAATCTCTGGAGCATTAAAATCAAGTCCTGGATGTCAGTAAAACATAGGGTCTAACATGGATACAAATGAAAATGTTCGCTCCCCTGGCTGGATGATAGGTAGTGAATGCTACACTCCTTGACCAGTTGGGCTTTGTGAACCCAAGTTTCTGTCCCCAGAGGTTGGGCATAGGGTCAGAGGTTCCCACTGCATACCTCCTAATGCCTGCAAACAGGGATTTCCATGGTGGAGAGGGAGCGCTAATGGAGTGCACAGTCATTTGTTAGCCAGGGGCTTGGGGTTTGAGGAGCAGTGCACATTCCTGCTGACGAGTGCATAGACAGAGGAGTAAACAATGGCTGTTAGATTTACTGCTGCAGAAAAAGAAACCATTTGTCAAAGTGAGGATAACACAGGGACGCCAACAGCTTGAGGCCACACCTCCTTGGGATGTGACCTGGTTATCACTTGCAAACCAAGCAGGATAGGATGGAAGTTCTACTGGGATTTAGCCTGAGTCCTTTCAGAAATGCTTCCTCCAGAGAGTAGAGAGCAGAGTGCTGAGGAGTTAGCAGGGGATGCACAAAATATTTATTTATACAATGTTGTGAGGTCCTGGCAAATAGCAGCCTATGTAACAACTAGTATTATAAACTCTATACTCTAAAGCATTTTTGTCCTATAAATCAGATACTCCCAAATACAATGTAAAAAGGAGACTTTTCAGTATAGACAAAGGATGGTCTAAAGGCTTTGCTGGGCACTCTACATTATTTCAAGAGAACTGCTCTCTGCATGTGGTACAGCAGCATTGATCAGAACATTTGTGGTAATTAAAAACCCCCATAGCAAGTTTCATCAGGGACAGGTGACAGGTCAGTTAATTATTTTTAGGAAGCAAAATTCCCTCTTCAGTTCTGAATGAAAGAGAAAAGTAACAGGAAAATTAACCTTTCCCAGGGGTGATATGATATAACCATTAATATTAGTAGAATATACTTCTTTTCATCTTTGGCAAAATTTTGGTGAATAGTGATATACAGAATACAATAATTATGTGTTTGGCAAAAATTAGCAAGAGTTAGTGAAGAGTTACTTAACCTGGAGAACTTAAGCTGATTTTATAACAAAATTTAACCTGAAGCATAGATTTCTAATAGCAGGAATAATGCTGGAAAATAGAAACATTGATACAGGTTGCCTGGTGGAAAGTTAGATGTCAGAGTGTACAGAGATATGTCAGGAGCACCAGTTGTCTTCCCCTTGTATATTTGTATTACAATTCATTTGTAGTATTTTCTACATAGTTAAAGTGGCATGATACTGAAAGGGATTTGTCCCCTTGTCTTTCCACTGGAGTTACTGACTCCCCGGTTGACAAATTAAAGGGACTAAAGTTTGGTGAAGGACCAGGCTTTGCCTAGAGATTCAGCATGCCAGAGTATTGCTGCAACAGTGTTCCTTTGTATAGGTCCTGGCAGATTCAAATTGAAATATGTCACTCTTTTGAGCTTCATGACTAGGGTGGATTGTCCTGGAGCACGAGGAGTTTGATCCCACTCACACTTTGGATTGTGACTGGATGTAGAATAATGTGGGGTACTTTAGTACCAGGAGGAGCATGATCAGAGAAAAACAGAGCATAGCATAGCATGGGCTGAAAATTCTCTTACTTGTAAGGGTATTGAAAGATACCTGTTAAAATCTCAGAGAGCCTTCCAACTTCAACAAAATGAAAGTGGGAAGGAGCAAACATCCAAATGCTAAGTAGAAGTGAAGTAAGGAAGATGGAGTGCAGAGTTTTGAAGATCTGTGCCTACCTATCTTTTATGACTGTAATAATTAAGATTAATTGTCTAATGTGAAGCTGCTGTTTTGTTGTATGAGAAATTTAATGACTCCCAGAGATGAAACTTGGAATTGCTGAAGCTGTTACAATGGGATTAGGTTTTGATAGTCTTCATGGGCTGGGCACAGAGTAAACCTGAAAGCTAGTGACAAACAGGTTATCCTGGGATCTTTTATACAGCTGCAGAGCAAACACCACAGCACGTTCTGGTCCCGCAGAGCAGAACTGGCCCACCTGAGGTCCTTGGAAAGACTCTGGTGTGATGCGTGCATTTGGTTGTCTGCTGTGTTCAAGGGAGCCATGCTCACTATAACATCCCTCTTCTACAGGCACCTTCCACCTCTACCAAAAACAGGAATGAAAGAAAGCCTAAAAAGGTGAAGAAGGATTTTCATTATGAAGTTAATTAGCTTCTGAGCCAAGCTGCACCTTTTCAAGGGGAGGAATTAGAGGGATTTAATTGCTTTATCAGCCTTCTCTTTGATTTTCAGCAATCAGGCCGATTCCATTTAATTTAACTGCCACAGATGAGAAGAAAATTGATGCACTCACCTGCCTTGGAGCAGAAAGAGAGAGTGAGAAAGAAAAGTTGGAGAAATTGGCAAATATAGTGTCTGCAGATTAATGAAAACCAACAGCATTTGCTCACAATTGGAAATGATGTGCCTGCCCTGAGGTGTTTGGAGCTGTGCGTGTGCTGCTGTGCATGGTGATGTGAGACCCATGTTAATGGCAGAGAACAGGAAAAAGCGGGTGGACCTGCCCTGGGGAGAGAGGAAAATATATTTGTGAGATGATCAGGGATCAATTAATGACTGGATGTGCAGGGGGGTAGAGAAGAATGGGGGAGGCAAGTGGCTGAAGCCTCCTGCTTGCAGACAGGCAAGCGGAGGTCAATGTGCTGAGCGGGCTTGGTGTGATATCTGTTGTCATCCTCTAGCAGTGGGATGTACCCTGCACTTTGTGGGTTCATGTTACAGGTAACTGATGTTTGTTTGTTTTACTGAGGTGCAAGGGAGAGGTTAGAAACTGCAATGAAGGCTTTTGGTATACATCATGTCTTTGCTGAAGTGCCTTTCCTTCTGGCAGAATAAGATTTCCTGTTGCTTCCTTCCATGTTTCTAGAAACATTTCATGCAGGGGTGAATAAGACACAAAACCAGTGTGTTGAAAAGAATGTAAAGAGATGTTATGGGAGTAGCAGAGGATGGTCCATCAGGAAGTGATGAGGATAAAATGGTGTGGAAGGAGCTGAGACCTGTAGATCTGTGATCCACAGGATGAGAGTTGCCTTTCTCCATCTAAGGTGTGCCTTTGCAGAAGGTCTGCTGAGTTTTAGTCACCTGTTAAAAAAAAGAATTGCCTGCAGCTGTCAGTAGTCATAATAACAGTCTGGGAAAGATGTGTGGTTCTCAGACCCTCGCTTTTCAAAAATGAGAACTCCTGGAGGTGTCTAGAAACAATCCTTCAAAAATAGGCCCAAGTAACTTTGTTTTAAAGTCGTGATCCAAAATTGTTGCATGACTGTACTGGAAAGCCTGATTTTCAGTGATAGATACTTGGACTCCACAATGCATTGCTTTGGGAGGATTTTAAGGATGGCTCTTCCCTCACTTAAAAGAATGTTAGGCCAAAGTCTTGATTGGAAAACTTTGTGTCCTTTTGGTCTGCGCAGCAGAGGTGAGACTTCTTCCCAGTTCTCTGGCCAAGTCTTCATTTGAGGGAACGTAGTAAGAGTGGATAAATTAAAAGAACTCAAGAAGATGGCACTTCCTTTTTCTGTACTCTCTCTCAAAAAAAAAAAAAAAATTTAAGGGAATGGATTGGTTTTAAGAGTGTTTCCCATCAGAGAAGACTGTTTAACTGAAAAGAGAAAATCATCTCTGAAATGTCAGTTTCACTGATATTGTTTCACAAAAGTTTTTGACAGAAGCCAAAAGCAAAGGGTGTTTTTCACTGTTTTGTTTTCAAAAATGTTTGATTGTGTAATATTCATAGGGGTTTAAAATGAGAAAATTAATGTTAAAAATTATATTTTATTGAAATAAAACATTTTGATTGACCCAAATTTGTTTTTGCCAGGAAATGTATTCTATTATGGATTTCTTTTTGTGTGGATTATTTCCGGTCTCATGCTGAACAAATTTCAAAATTGAAAGTTTTTTTAAAAATGGGGATTTTCAATTTCTCTATAGTTACCAAAACTGGGACTTTCTTCTCTCCTGGGAGTCTGTTTTCTGTTTCAGGACTACGTGTTGAATTTAATGCATTTCTTATCAAATAGTACTTCTCCCACTGCTTAGACTTTGTATTATCTTTGGTGCAACCTCATTATGAGAATCATCTCTAATTATTTGTTGAAGTCCACATTAAGTTTTGATCTGAGTAGCTACAATATGTTATATCCTACTGGCACTCCATGTTAAGAAATGGCATTTTCTCAGGCAAAAGAGGGGAATTGAGGGAAAGGGAGGGTTGACTGACTTGGCCAGGGCTTTGCAGCACTGGGAGTGGACTTGGAAACACTGCCCATGTGTGTGGACCTGTAGGGAATTGCTGAACGCTGATAGCCTGGGCTGTATCTCTGTCAGCCCGTTACTAGGCTTGACATTGGTGGTCAGTCTAGAGCAGAAGCAGGAGTGTTTAGAAGCTGTCATTGCCCTTACAAATCAGTCTGTAGATCTTGTGAGATGGAGGTGATTCTTTTCTGGAATGTAACAGTTTTAGGTATAGTTTTAAGAAGCAGCAGCTTTGTGGGCTGTAATTAAGACTGTGGAAAAGAGTTTATTCTGGTGGTTCTCTCTGCTCACCCACAGCAGGTTAAATGAAGGGGTTAATAAGGTATTATTTCCCCACAAAAGCCCTGACGGTGCATTTCCTCACAGCTTGCCTGCCAGGCTTGGCCTAGCTCCGTGGATCAAAGGCTGGTTATCGCTAATATTGAGCTGTTGTAACCTCTGTCCCCTTTGATTAAAGTGGCGCTGCTGTGAATTTCTCAGTTAATCACACCTTGGCTCACAGGGTCAGCTTGCAACTTGGCAAGTTCAGAAAACTACAGCGGAGGAGAGAAAGGTAAAATGTATTATGCAAATGCAATTATGATTGAGTCTGACTCCATCCGGCCAAGGCCTTGTACAGCTGGAGAGGCTGGAGGGGGAAGAATCAATATCCCATCCTTCAATAAGCACCTCTTGGCAAAGAAAAGGGAATGGAACAGGAGAGTCTCCTTTTTTTCTCCCTGGAACTTCCCACACCACTGAGGAGAGCAGGGTTTTGAGGACCCTTAGGGCTTCAGCAGGTGCAGTGTGTTCAGAGGAGAATGTGACCTCCCAGACATTTTCCATCCCTGGGAGCTATGATTTACAGTTTTTCCTTGGACTACATTGGAATGGGAGCTCTGACAACGGGTTCAGGACCACTAATTCTGCTTTCCATTCCACATCACTTCCCAGAGCCTCAGGATGAGAGGAATCAGCAGGCATCATGGCAATGTGGATCCAATTTCAATGCACACAGTAAGATAGGTGTGTAAGTCACCAGGTGTATGTGCAGGGCAAAAGATGAAGATTTGAGCCCCAGGAAGGCCATAGTGTGGAATGTGAAAATCAACACAGTTGGCAGTGAATTAACTTAGTGAACACAGCAGCCTAACCTTGTTTTGAGGATCCTGATGGATAGGACTGCTGAACAGAAAGATGATGTCATAAGAGTTGAGCCTTTTTATGAAAATCACTCTTTCCTGTTCTACGGTTTGATTTCCTTACCTGCAGTTTATAATGTGATAGATTGCCTTGCTGGATGGAGGTGGATATGGGAGTTCCTCAGCACTCAGGATATGGGTTATTTTTTCTTTAGGAAGGTGCCCTATTCTTAGTAGTATTTCAATAATCTATACAATCAGTCTGTCAAGAACTGGGCTATCTGCAGGCATGTGGTAAAGCCATATGTACATGCAGAGATTTTAATGAGGGAGGAACACCAGGATGACATACCAGTTTTGCAACCACAATAGAAAAGCTTCACTGAGCGCTGTACTTTCCTAGCAAAACCAAGTGAAACAAACTATGGCTGTAACTCCACTTTTTGCTGTTATTATTGCATCTTCAGATGTGGTTCTGACAACCATCTATTTATAAGGTTTTAAATCCTTCTTTGCAGAGTTGCTCCATGAGAGGTGTGCAGCCTAGGAAAGGTCACAGGTGTGCTGATTGACTGAGCCGTGGTCATGAACAGTTCAGTAGCGTATTCAGGAGCAGAATCATGTGCCATGTGACAAAATTCATGCGTCTGGTGGCCCTGGCTGACTTCAACAGCGATTGTCAGATTCAGCGGGTTGCCTCCAGGCAAAAGTATTTGCTGATTTCACTGACCTGGCAGCATCTTTCCTTATCAGTACACAATCTGTTTGGATCCCAAATTAATCTTCTAAATCATCACATTCCTACCTTTCTTCCCACTCCTAGGGAAAGAGGCATTTTCCTGTCACTGCTGAAACCTGTTGTGCTTTCTGGCTGTGATAGTGAGGAGAGGGAGGGAAAAGAATTAGATGCTTCTTAGGGATACTGGTGTTCAAGAGGGCTGGTTAAGGTGGCACAGAGGGATGTTTCAGCTCTAGCTGTGCTGCAGAACCAAACTGGTGAGCTGAGGTGAGGGGAGCAGGCAGCACAGGGGCCTCTACTGCTGCAGTGTGGGTCTGAGCAGAGCACCGAGCAGGAGTGGGCTGGGCTGGAGGAAGAATGAGCACGGCAGGGCATTTTGATCAGACCCACTAATTAACTGCTTGCTCTTATTTTATTTACTTCAGTCTTTCTATTTTTGCATGATTTGTTTCCTTATTCAAGTGAAACAGTGAGTAACTTCTTAAAATGTAAATTCAGAAGTGCTGGAACTGAGTTCCTGCTGGGGAGAAAGTCCTGGAGCTCTGCTCCTGATGGCTTTTGGGAACATTTTCGTTGTCTCTTGCTCCCTTCCAAGAGCAGGTACCATTCTGCTCAGGTGTGGCATACGGTTCTTATCATGCTATCAAACCTCACAAACATGGGAACAGAACCACAATGCCTGCTGCAGTTTCAAAGGCCCCTAAGCCTGAATTTTAGTAGGTAACACATACAAGCATCTTTACATTGTGAGATTTTCCTCACTTTATGTATATCTTTCCCATGTGAGCTTCTCAATCCCTTTGGACTGTTTTGTTGCTCTGAATTCCTAATCAATTATTCTGTTTTGTGTTTTTTTTAGAGATGTCAAAGATACTATCTAGCTGGCTCAAAGGTGTGACATGCTCCTGAGAGGATTTTAATTAAAAAATGCCATTAA
This sequence comes from Bombycilla garrulus, assembly GCA_013400315.1. Lineage (NCBI taxonomy): Eukaryota > Metazoa > Chordata > Aves > Passeriformes > Bombycillidae > Bombycilla > Bombycilla garrulus. The sequence goes on from VXBU01004981.1 coordinate 1,428,105, forward strand.
TGATAAAATATAATAACAATAATAATGCTGAATTAGAGCTTTTTTGTCAAAGTGCTTTGGAAAGGTAACAGCAGTGGCACTGCTCTCTCCGTTGCATGGTTAAATTGTGTGTGGGAGAAACAATTCACCCAAGGTCATGGGTGAGGTTTGTACTAGAGTCAGGAGGTGAAGAAGTGTTCCTGGAATCCATCTCTTCTATCATATGCTTCCTTCTTACGGAAAGTTTGTTTTCCTCCAGCTTTTGTTTTCCCGTGTACTGAATCTCCCTCTGATTTTTGTTCAAGGCTCCAAGAGAAGAAGCTGGCATTGTGCTGTGAGCCAAGGATTAATAAATTTTGCTTGGGCCCAAAATAAGTGATTCAGTCTAAGCACTTGTAGATTCACTGTCCAAGAGACAGTCATGAAACACCGCCAGTGAGACTGCTCCTCAGGACTCAGGGTTCAGTAGGGCTCTGTAGAGCAGGAGCTGCACCTTGAGCTTTCTCTGTAAACTAATGCAATTGTGAAAGGGTGTGATGGGCCAAAACAAAAACTCTTAAATCTCTGCTTCTTACCCCACACACGTTATGTTTCACCTGGCAAGAGTGAGGACCTTCAACCCAGAAGAACCTTTCATCAACCTTTAAGTGGTTTCCTTTGCAAATCTGGATCATCTGTAAATGTGATCAGTAAAGGAGCTCAATGAAATTAGGCTCCCAGGTCCTTTTGAAATCCAGTGGAAGCTGAGCATCTCTAACTATGCACTTGTTAAAAGAATCTCGGGCAGGGACGTACAATGGGCTCTGGATCCCCCAGATGTGCTAGTGTGATTTGTTCAGCTGTGGGTACAGGTGGAATTTCTGTTCATTGTGATGGAGCACTTGGTAGTTTTTCTAGGCATGCAATGTTTTAAAGCCTTACGGGGCATGCAGGAGAGTTATGCCTGGGCAAACAGAAGTCATGGTGTGATGGGTCTGTGACTTGGGTCATTACAGACTCTTTTGAAGAGATATTTCTATGGACAGTTCTTTCCATGAAATACAGCATTCCTGAAGCCGCTCTGATTTGCCCAGTATACCAAAGTTACACAGGAGGTAAATGCTAACCCCTTTAGTTTAGAGGTCAACATAAAAGCTTATTCCTTATTTATTTAATTTTATTTTTTCAGTGGTGCCTGTCACTTTCATGTCCTGCTTTCTTTCCCTGCATCTTTCCTTTCCTCCTCCTTCCTCTTGTCCTTCTTTTCCTTCCTTTCTTCCCCTCAGCCCTCTACTTCCCTGCCTCTTGATTAAAATGTTGACTTTAACTTGGAATTAACCTGATTAATGTAATTGAAAGTAAAAGTCTGCTGCTCAGCACTTTGGGTGATGAGTGGAGATGGATTGAGAAAGAAAGCTTTCAGATTGAATACACTTCTCTCCTCTGGCTGTTAATTGCACCGTTTACTGGTACCTGACTCACTGACCGTCAGTGTTTAGTCCAGTTAATGATGATACACAGTCCATACTTTCCAGAGATAATTAAAAAACATTCCAACAGACACTGCTGCAGAGAGCTTTTCTATCTGTCGCAGTCAGCAGGCCCCAGGGGTTAGGGGTTCTCGTGTGTAAAGACAGAGCATTCTCTGGGCAGAACTGAGCTGGTCTTGGTGATGCAGGCATTTTGAGGAGTATCATAAAATGGTTTGGGCTGGAAGGGATCTTAAAGATCACCCAGTTTTGCCCTCTGTGTTGTTGGCAGCAATGGCTTCCCCACATGCACAAAGTGGCTTGCCCAGCTGCTGGGCGCAGACACAGCCTGCTTAGCACGTGGCTCTGCATGCCAGTCCCCTAGCTGCTGACACGGGCTGCTGAGACTGCAGCCCTGCTCCTGGGCTCATACAGACCATCACACGGGCCAGGACTTTTCCAGGTCCCCAGTAGATGATCCACCTGATGTGGAGAGCTGTTCCCAGTGGCCCATGGCTGTGGATTTCACAGCTGGAGACTGGAGCTGATGAAGCAGGATGGTAACTACTTTACATGTTGGCTTTAGTGTGTCTGTCTCTTGACTCTGCAATGTAGTGTGCGGGTGAGCATGGAGGCTCTCTGGAGCTGGGAGTCTATTTTTGTACTTCTAAAGTACTTTGCCTAAGACATAAGATTTTTAAGTAGAGTGCTCTACCCACAGTCATTTGAGATCTTATCCATAAGGGGTAAGAGTTCAGTGAGAATTAGACATTTAAATGCTTTGTGCATCTGGATGTAGGTCTCTTGTGGCACACTTTTACACCTGCAAAATAGGAATTCTCAGGCTTCCTTACAGATGGGGCACTCTCAAATTACTCTGGACAGAAATTTACAGAAAATGCATTGGCTAACATATTCTGGAGACTCACATGCACGGAAGTGACAGTAGAAAATAAATTGTCCAAATATAAGAATCCATTAGGAAGTGGACTGGCAAGGGGTGTGGTGAGAATTCTCATGTTGCTGAAAGGTATTCAGGCAAAACAGGCCATCTGTATGCCACAGTTGCCAGAATGCCAGAATTGGTAAAATATTTTTTAATGATCTGAAAAAAAACCCATATGTAAGAGGAACTTCTCGGTGTGACAAAGTTTGACATGCTGATTAAGATCAGGAAGATGATAAGGATCGTGTGAGGGACTGACAGCAGTGGATAAGTAGAGAGCAGAAAAAATAGATCTGCACACAGAAGAAATCCTGAAATAATTTACTTTGACCTCCTGAGCAAGACACATATTGTACAGTTTATATTAAGAGTAAGAACTCACTATTTCAGTTGACACTTTGTTTCAATAGCTAATCACAGTAAATTAAAACAGATGGGTGTATTTTTCATCTGAATTTGTGCTCTATCTTCTAAACCACCGATTTTTGTTAAGCTTTTTTTTCTGCTAGACTGAAAAAACCAGCCCTTTTATACATTGTTTTTTCTCTGTTCAGATACTTCTGTGTTAGACTCAGTGCAAGATTATGCACACCCAAAGCTATGATTTACATTTCTTGTATGCTTTATGCTGTCAGCTCAGGAAAAATAAGCTAGGTGTCACTGTGACCAGCTCCACAAAGATAAGTATTCAGCATGTCCTCATCCACCCTCTCTTGTCCTGCTGCCATTTCCCTTTACACACGGGCTATGTTCAGTGACCTGACTACGAGCAGCATTGAAGCTCTGGGGAAGAAGATGAGATTTTAATGAGAGGAGTGGGGTTAGTGTTTATATTACAATAGCAATGAAAGGCTCTCGTGAGATCAGAGCCCCTGTCATGATAGGATTTGTCTCTTATTAAAAAAAAAGGGCAAGCAGATAATAATTTGGCTTTGTAATTCAACTGATCTGGAATTTGGGAAGACTGTATCCTCACACATACCACATCTAGTGTTTTGGTTTTGAACCACAAAGGGGAGCAAAATGAGAACTGCAACCCTCACCTCTTGCTTGTTAGTCCAGCACTGGTATTGCAAGATCCTTCTGCATCTTGGGCAACATTTATATTGGTATTTGAATATAGGAAAAGAGTAATTAGGTGTTTTTCTATACTGTTTCCTATTTCCAAAAGACTGTAAGTCTGGATGTAGTCATAGTTTATTTTTATACAGTGAAATGAAACTCTAATAGTGGTTGTAGTAAATGTTAGGGGCTGCAATGCTCCTTTCTTCTGATCAGGTGACTGACTCCTCTAGGGGATTTTCAAGCATTTGAACCTGGCCTGTTCCAGACACAGTGTCAATCAGGCAGCAGTCAGGATACCTAGCCAGAGCATCCAAAAATATAGGGTTCTACTTCTCCATCTAAAGCCGTGTTTGGGGGTTTGTGGGTGGTTTATTTTTTTGGGGGTTTGTTTGGGGGTTTGTCTTTTTTTATTTTGGTGAGGGTTTTTTTTTTTTATTGTTCTGTTTTGTTTTTAAGTATCAAATTTGAAAAATCTCTGGGAAATTCCAACTTAAAAGAAAAGAAAAAGGCAAAACATCAGCATATGAATGAAGAGCTGCATCATGGTTCTGTTCCACAGCCTTTACCTCTTTAATGTTTTACTTTCCAGTCCTATGTCTGCTTTAGCATTTGTTTCACAAACTTTTCTGTGGTCATCCCATCTTCTCTGATGTGTCTCTCTCTGCTCTGTATCACAGCTGCTTGTACCCTTCCCACCAGCTGCAAGGATATTTATCTTTGTCCATAGCCCCAGATTGCTCTTGATCAGATTTACCCTCAAGGCCATCCCATGGAGTATAAGGAGCACTTTTGTCTCCATTCAGCAACAGAAAAAACTACTCAGAAGAGCAAAGGGACTTGGGTAGGAGACACCTAGCGAGTGTTCGCTTGTTTTGACCTGCCCCTAAGACCAGGGGTACTAACTCACTTAAGAGCTGGATAAACTTCCTCTAGATATTTAGTGAGATTTTTCTTCACTGAGTATTTTTCCATCATACTAAGAGTGCTAAGGTGAAAAGAGGAATCATTTCCCTGCAGTGGGCTGGTTTCTGCTCCTGACTGACCTGTGCCTCTGGAAGTGGGACACAGATGCACCTGAGGGCATAACAAGTGTCCTTGAGACCTGCCCACTGGGTGAGCTTCCAAAGGACATTGACCTGTCACAGTAGAGTGTGTCCTGCTCTGGGTTGCCTTGGGCTTGACCTTGATAGTGCAGTGAGGTTTTGGTGGCACCTAAATGGGGCTGGTGGGTGAGGTTTGCTGAGGCAGAGCACAGAAAGAGGATGCTGCCACGGGACCAATTGTGCTGGCACTTGTGAGGAGGCCAGGCTGGCTGTTGTTTGCTATTCCCTGCACACACACAGGGAGCCTCGTGCACTAAGTGACATCAAGGCTCATTATTTTCATCAGATGCCACATTTGTAGCCTGTTACCAAGTAAATTGTGATAAAATAGACTGGAGCAGCCCAGAGTCTGACACTCTGTGTGAGATGGCTGCTGTGTGCACAGCTTTACAGGACTGCTGGCTTCAGCATCCTAAAGAAGCAGGGAGCTCTCATGGATAGCAGAGAGTTCAGGTCAGAATCAGCTTATGATGCATCTTTTTTGCAGGCACTGTGTGCTTGGCATGAGGGTGAACTATGTCCTTCCAGTCGTTTCAGGAGGTGTCTTTTACCTTGCTCCTTCTTCTTGCTAATGGGGAAACTGAGACAAGGGAAAAAGAAGTGATTCACTCAGTCTCACATAGCAAATCTACAGCTTCATATTGTAATTCTTGCCCCTGTGCTCGGAGGCAAGAATGGAGCCTTCACAAGTTGCAAACCAAATGGTAGGGTGAACAGCAATGAATCTGCAGTTTTCACATTCTCTTTCCCCCAAGCTGGAGTCCAGATGATGTGTGTGACTTGCAGGGACATCTGAGAGCAACAGGAAAAAACCCAGCTCTTTACTGGAGTTTAGTTTTCTGTCTTTAAAGATTCTTAAAGTCTGCCCAGGATGTTCAGGTTTTTGAAGAGGAACTCTGTGTCTTTCTGTACTAGGTGATACCAATTGTTTCTGTTGCTTTGTCCTCCCAAGCCTCTGCCTGCTCCACAGGCAGAGACAAATATATTTTCCCTTCAACATATTGTGAAGCTATATTAAGTAACATCCTCAGTTTGTATGTGGAGAAACTGAGGCAAATGGGAAGCTGATCAATGTCTGCAAGGATTCTTCTGTGCCTTTGAGAGTTAGGAACCTGGGAGCAGGAGCCTCTCCAGCGCTGTCCCACTCTGCAAGATTTCTAGCCTGTTTCCGACATACACAGAAGAACTGAGGTTTTGAGGAACAAATGGGACCTTTAGTGAAAATCAAATCCCCCAGTGCTGTGCATGTACAGAATTGAACTAACACACTTTGATTTCTAAATAACTATGTTTTTACAGGACTAATAGATGCTGAACAGCAAATACTAAAATGCTTCACATGCGAACAGTATGTGTTACTTGTGCTGCCGCAGTAGAACAAGCTGGAGGTAGTCATAATGATAATTGTAATTAGAGAGTTTCTTGGGAAGCAAAAGTATTCTGTGTTCCATAATAATTTGAGAAGTTTGGCTAAACAAGAATGAAGCCATTTTAATAACAATGTAAATGTTTCACTTTGGCAAAATTAAGATTATAATAATTATAGAGTTTTCCTGTATTCTGGTGTTTTACAAATAGAAGAAAATGTTAAAGTGAAAAGGTTTTTAATAGAAGTACAAACATTTATCAGAGAATAAACCGGTAATATTTGCTTCCAGGTTTTTAGTTAAAAATAGCTTTTGCATAGCTAAATTATGAAACATGTTATTGATATGAAGGGTATATTGAGGGGTGGAGAGGTAGTGCATGAACATTTTTCCTAACTTTAGCTTTGTGCATCTGGACTCTCGTTACCACCTAACTAGCTCTTTACTGCAGCACTTCTTTAATGCTTACTGATCCTTTATAAATATAATAGAAGGTGTGCTCTACTCTCTGCCCCAAAGGTCTTACAATTTAAATTGGCAGTTCAGAAGAATTATCTCCCTATTTCAGGAACTGGAGCATAGCAAGATCAGTGATTTGCTCAAGGTGACATGGAATGTACAAAAAACCAGCACCAGCTCATTCCACCGTCCGGTTGAGATCCATCCTCCAAGTTACCTCTCACTTTGGGTACCTCTGATACCTGAGCTGCCTGGCTTTAGTGCTCTGAGGCTGGAGGTGTGAACATGTCCCGCGGCTGGGGATGGGAGTGGCCGGCCAGTTCTGCTGCAGCTGTCACTGCTCTTTGCTGACAGTTGCTGTAATCTATGGTGCCTGCTTTTATGGTGCTAATTAATCTCTTTTAATTAATGAAATCCTTCTACTTCGTGTTCCTCCCCTTCTTTTCCTCTTTGCCTCTCTTCAGCTTCCACAGCTGAAACCTACAGTCCTCTTTGAGCAGGGGCTGATAAAATCTCCAGCCTTTAAACATCTCTGTGTACTCATCTGTGGCAGTGCTGGTGGCTCCATCTGCTTTCCTCCTTTGGTGCGGTAGCAGCTTAATCTTCATGGCCTGTTATCTTTGAAGCACACTTGATTTCTCAAAAGAAAAACAGCTAAGCATTTTAGCACCCGCTGCTTTCCTTCATAGGCTGCTACATGTCATTGCTGTTTAATCATGGCCTGAGTTTGCAAACACTGTGCATGTACAAAGTACTCCTTTGAATAGACTTGTGGGCTTGATTGGGACAACACATTCAGATAATATTGCTTGCCTGCATCTTTGCACTCCAGGACTGCTTATCTTCTTTCATTTCATCCTTTAAGTCCTACTCATAACCTTTCCTCTCTTCTCAAGGCACAGGTTCTAATTCTTGCCCTTGTGCTATGAAACCTGTAATTCCATGTCAGGTAACTCCATGAGCAGAAAACATGCTTGGGAGCTGCAAGACTGGGTGTATCCAGCTTGTCCACCAAGTTATCACTTCTGGCATTCCTGAAAAAGCAAGGACCAGAGCACACTGCGTAAGCAATAACACACAACAACATATAGTCCTCATTCTTAATGACATTCAGTTCATTTTGGGACGCAGACCGCATTTCTGGACTCACAGATACAGGTCACTGCTTGACTGAAAGGTGATAGAAAATTCTAAGGAGCAGAGCCATCTGCATTGCAGAAGAAAGTTTCCATACTTTTGCGCAGTCTACTGCTAATCACAGCATCATCCTCCCCTTTGTAAAACCTGTCAGATAGTTATCTGTTTACATTTTATTCATCAGCTTCTTTACCTCTCTGGATCTCTACGTTTACAGTGCCTTTCCTCCAGCTCAAGTGGCTGATTTACATACAAAAGTGATCAGCTGTGGGAAGAACAGTCTAGCGAATCAAATAATAAGTGACATTAAGTGGCATCTAAATGACATTACTTCGATTCTCTGCTGAGCTATGAGTTGCAGTGTGACCATGCACACAGTAATTAATTCCTATGCCTCAGGTCCCCAGATGTAAAATGGGCAAGGTTCTGAGTTCCTGGGAAGTCCTGTTAGTCTGGAGTCAAAGTGAGCAATGCCTGTGCAGAAACTGTGATGGTGGGATCCATTCAAATATGTCCTCAGAAAGCTGCTAGAAAGGCAGTTACTGTGAATGGAAAGAATTATATTGTGTCTTGTTCATATGACAGAGCAATGCTTTTATATGAAACAAGGACTGCATAGAGATCCTCCACTTATATTAACTTCTGCTTTTTTCTGTTCATCCCCATCCTTTGGTGTCAGAACATACAAACACTTCAGTGAAAGGTAGAATTGTGGATTGACTCATTAGCACAGTGGAGGTCCAGCCCCACAAAGCAGTATGGGGTGATAGAGGGAAATCAGAAAAACTTCCATGGCTCATATAAAATGTAATAGTTTAGTCATAGAGAGAAAGAGAAGAAAAAAAGCATGTTTAAAGAGTGATAATAGGAAAGTGACTATAAAAAAACCCCAAACAAAACCAAATAAAAAATTCTATCTTTCTGAATGCATCAGCTCACACTCTGATTCTCACCTTCCTCATGGACTTACAGGTGTAAATCCAGAACTCTTCTGTTAAAGTCAACAAGAATAAACTAAATTTTCAGTGTATGTTTTCCATGTACTTGAAGAAAATCAAGTCACTGCTGTAGCATCAAGTCACGATTACACCAGAAACTGTAAATACACTATGAAAGGCATATGTTTTTTAATAGTAAAGGACTAGATTATTTTCCTGGTTAAAGTAATGTATATCACAGATGATCTTTTACACATCACAGTGACCCCTGACAGGCTAAATAAAGCTTGATCAAGATGCAGAATTACCTGGAAAAGGAAGGGAGTAACAGGGAGACCACAGAGACTTGGTAAAAGTTCCTTTCATCACCTTCTCTCATGGCTGCCCCTACTTAGACTGTCCCAAAACTACACCCCAAGCATCCCTTACAGAGACCTTTGCCTCTGGATCAGGGGTAATTTCAGCCAAGCAGTGAGGTGAACATACTGACCTTTTCTCCCCAAGGCCGATCTCATCCATCCCTGAAAGGAGACCTGAGGAGCAGCGTGCAGTCTCATGCCCCACCACGCTTCTCAAGTGCTAAACGAGTAGCACAGAGAGAGGCTGTGGGATCTCCACTGACACCAAACATGTTGCTGAGCTGCCAACACAATGGGAGCTGGGAGAGCTGCTGGCCTAAGATCGAATGTCAAGGAGAAGTGGCAGGAGGTGAGAAGCGCCAGGAATGCTGCTTCCCAGCTGGCTCTGGAAACAGTTTATGCCTGTGTCCATCTGCACTCAGATCAAAGCCTCCCTGAATTATTCAGGTGCTCTTTGAAAATTCTCATCATGCAGAAAGTGAAGGCAGCTTGGCTTTACCGGCTGGAAAACAAGCACTCATTGTAAGCTCCAGGGCCAAACCAAGGTTCCTGTGCTCACACAATGACAGCGGCTCCTCCCACCTTTATGGCAGCGTTCTCTCCTCCTGTTACACCAGGTTCTTACATATATGTCTCAAATGTGTGGGTTCTCAGTCCTTGCAGGCTGCAGTAGGTACTTTGCATCTAACTCAGCCCAGCCTTGCAGTCCTGAGCCTGCCTTCTCCAGTGTGTTGGGCATGTGGAGATACACGTGCTCAAGGACAACTACTGGTAAATGCACCTGGATGGTGTTGAGTGCTTCCAGCAGTACCAGTGAGAAGAACATTGAGCTCAGCCTAAAAGAATATAAGATAACAAAAAAACTGAGATTTCCAGGAGCTCTAGGGCAGTGTGTGATCTTTTGTGCTGTGCTGCTTCAAACACTCTTTTGAAGTAATTTGGCCCCAGCACTAACCCTCACACTCTGAGAGCAGCAGCACACAACACTTAAAATAGAAAGAAATGGCCTGAGAAGGATGAGATGGGGTCAGAGCTCTCTGCTGTCCTTTAAGCTACCAACAACAACTTCTGGGGAGTGAGTCCAGAACTCCTTGTATTAGAAGAGCTGTTTTGATGTCATGGGTAGCTGTCTTATAAGGAGGGACTATGTACAATCTTCATATTGCTCTCTGTGTATTAAGCCCTCTGCATATCCAAGGCTGGGATTACTCCAGCATTGTAAGCTGTGATGTCTTAGTAATATTTCAGTTGCATATTTTCTTTTAAATGTCAGCAGCAGGAGAAAAATTATTACCCTAAAAAGCAACTCTTTCAAATGTAGCTTTACTAGTCATGTAACTGAAAGGTGAAAGGGTTAAAAGGAAGATGGAAACACTCAGTCATCAATTGTTTTTTGTTTTTGGACTTTTCAGGCTGAACACTGCAGACAGTAAGCCCCATTATTAGAAAACTCATCAGCCAAATACCACTTCTCATCCTCTGCTGTTGACTAAGTTAACTGCTTACAGAGTCAGGCTGTTCTTACAGGAAAAGGTATCAGCAATAGCAGTGCTCATGATAGTCCATATTGATCTCCTAGAATTACAGGATTCTTTTCCCTGATTGTCAGTATTAGTTATATTACCAAGTCTGTGTCCTTGATGTGCATAAGTGTGGATGATGATGGTCTGCACCCTCTGAAACCCCCAGACTCTTCCTCATAAATCATTATCAGCTCCATCACAGTGTAATTCCCCGGCAGACAGTGAAGTGGTTTGACATTTACACACTGGGAACTAATGACCTGTTGTGTTTTAGCTTAGGCAGGTAAGTTGCCTCATCGTACCAGAAGATACTCTAAGGACAAATGTGTGCTTCAGAGAGGAAGTGGCTATGCAGAATGATGTTCACAGCAAAGCTGCAGTGCAGGGACACACTAACTGAACTTTTTGACCAGCAGAAAGAGTTCATTGAGGCCAAAATATCAAGCAAACTTAAAACAACGAAATACAGGGTACTCCTATACTAGGGATGTCTCTTGGAGTAAGCAAATGGAAGTCCAAAATATCTTTTCATACATGGAATGAAATCTTTATTGACTGTCTTCCTAGATGATGAAGGCAATCAGAATCTCCTTAAGAAAGTCTATGCAAGACGAAGGTAAATTTTCTGACCTGACTTATCAGGTTCTCCTCTATCAAGACTATTTCCCATCTGATTCATACTGTTATGCCTGCTCTGTGAAAAGGTAATTTATTTCTGGTCCCAAATAGGATTATTAAAAAATATTTATTTTTCTGTTGTTTTTGTTATTTATAGTATCATGGCAATATCTAAATGACATCAGCAATACTTGTGGTTTCAAAGAATTCACAATTCCTAATACAAAGAAGCTACAATCCACTGAAAATTATGCTAGTTAGATGTTCCTTTCTGAATATTATCTGCAACTTCAGAGAATTAGTTTGTAATATGATCACTTTTCTGAATATCTGAAATATGATGTTTTTGAAGGCCAACAAATGACAATTTTATATTGAAGTTTCACTTTTTAAATTCATTGTTTTCCCCACCACATTTCAGATGAAGCACAGGGAAGAAATGAACAGAACTAGCAGTGCTCCCTGAGGTCATTGAGTTTGGTGTTATCCCAGTGGAAAATGACTGGGCTTTTCTGACTAATACTGTATTGTAATGATTATAAAAAGTGAAGGGAGTGGTTACTTTCTCTGCATGCATGCTAATACTTGCCCCACAGGCAGCTACCTTAGAGTCTGTGGCAAAGATTACTGCAGACTCTACATCCTGCAGATCAGCTAGAACCATCTTTGCCCATATAAATTACTCATTAGATGAAATAAAAGATTCTCTTCCTTTTCTTACATGGAATTAAGGAACAGAAAACTTTTTTTCATCTAAATTCCTCTATAAAATGTTGGTCATTAATAACAAACAGATGCTGAAAAGCACTCTTAATCACCTGATTGAGAAACACTACCGTGGCTGGTTATGAAAGGGATTTGTAAGGTTAGGAAGTCCTTTGTCAAATGAGATTCCTGATCACACTGTATCTTCCAAAACACACTGACGTTTACCTATGACTGAGTAATTACTGAGAGAGTGGAGCTGTAAATAAAGATAAGTATGTAGATATAGGTTGCCATTAGATCAGATGTTTGTTTCCTGTCTATTGTTCAAGATATGTTCTTTAGAGATATTGTTGTCTCAAGGACAGGACAGATCTCTCTCTCTGGCTTGTGAACTCTCTCTTAAGGAAATTGACACAGTTATTCCAATTTATCAACTAGACTGAGATGCTGTAAGGTGGTTGTGGAACTGTAATCTTGGAAGATTGCCTTTGGGATAAGGATGGGTATAAGGAAACAGCCTAGTGTAGCCCTCCAAGCCTTAGAAGGATCTGACTGTAGCTCCAAATCAGAAGAGTATGTTTTTGTAGTTTATGGTATTTAACTAAATCTAATATGCCACAGCAGGGTGAAGAGCAAAATGGGGTGGTGGAGCACAGAGGTGGACTGTACTGGGAGGTTGTATAGCCTTTGTTGTTGTTCTTAAAACAGGCCAGACAGAAATGTTTAGTATTTTAATGGTGGTTGGTCCTGCCTTGGCAAAGGCATGGTCTTACCAGTCTCCTAAGGTCAACTTCAGCCTTGTTTTCTGCAATTCCGTGAAAGGACGGAATTGTTGTTGTTGTTATTATTCCTGTTCCTACCATTTGAGGAGCATTTCTCAGAGATCAGGCATTGCCTGGTGCAGTACTTGTGTGTGAGAGAAGGATGGTCTTGCCCTCAGAGAGCTTGCAAATATGAGCCAAGAAGCACCGGCTAGTACGGACAGCTGAGGGAATACAGTCCGGAGCAATGAGACGCTATTGATCAGCTGGATAGGCAGTACTCATCATACATCAGCAGCCTAACTGCTGTCAGATTTTTGCAGGCATCATGGCTAAGGAGAGTTTGAAGGAGGATAATGAGGAAGCTTTGCAAATGAAATCTCTAGGCTCCTACCATCTCTGCTCTAGAGCTGGGCAGCAGCAAGATAATGGTTTGCCTCCCACTTCTGACTGTTCTTGTGTCCCCACCTGCCGCTGCCCACTCTCACTGAGGGCACAAGTGGTCCTCTTCCAAACATGCTTCTACCCTGTATTGTAGCAGGATGGCAGGAGACAGAGCCAGAAAAAGATCTGGCCCTCTATCTCACATGCTGTGGGATCTCCTCCAGTGACAAGAAGTAAAGTTGATGAGTCTGTATCGAGACAGTGAAGTGACCCCCGTGCTGCTCCACATAATTAATAAATAAAGCACTGGGGGAGTTTTTGCCATGCTGGCTGCTATGACAGGGCTGTCTACGGTGCACTTAAGCATTAAATGACCAATTTCTGTCAGACTAACTTCCCAAGCCTCTCTCTCTCTCTCTCACACACACACACACAAAGCTAGCTTCCTCGCTCCCTGCACTTGGAGTTTTTCAGCAACTGATGGCTTCTGGTTCATTTCTGTGGAATTAATTGGTCCCTGAATGAATTCTGTTGACAGGGCAATTTATCATGTGTTTGGGTTGACAGTGTTGGATACCAGTAAAGGGGGGGAGTGGTGTGTGAGTAGGATGAGGGGAGATGGACAGGATGGGGGTGGGTGGGAGGATGAAGAAGAGGAGGAGTAGAAGAAAGAAGAGGTAGAGGAGGAGATTGCTTAAAAAATAAAATGAAAGAGGAAAAATTCTATTCCTTTTTGGCACTCTCTGTTACAACTCAGGGCAATGGATAATGCACAAGCACAAGAAGGATTGGGAGAGGAAGGGAGTGCCACTTGTCTTCTAATGGGAGTCACGACGCTGCTTTTCCACAAATAGCACCATGGCTTGGGAGGAAAAAAAGGGAAGAAAAAATCCCAACAATAAAAGCTCATATTTGTTCTGTGGTGTCTTTGGGGCTCAGCTAGAAGCCTCCACCTGTAATGCCTACATCTCTACTTCTCCCTCATACCAAAGTGAGTGGGGAGTTAGGGACACATCTGGTTAACCATCAAAATCCTGATAGGTGCCCAAATACTGCTTCATTAGGTACTGAGTGATGTCTAGCACCTCATGATGCATTCATATCTGTCATTGTCAGGGACATCTAAGAGGGAATCACGTCTTGCAAAACAAATTCTGTGGTTTGGGTTCCCAGTTTTCTCTCTGTATAGGTTAGAAAGGGGTGCCTGGTCCCATATATGTACGGATGATCCCAGGTTGTTACACCATTTCACACTGTCCAAGACTGAGACAATGCAGGGCTCCCCAACATAATTAAAATTACATCATCACTACATTTTCATTAAAACGTCATGACTCTGGCATACGGATTCAGTTTCTGGTCAGAGCAGTGTAGATGGTCATTTCACAGCTTCTGAACGCAGAAGAGTGGGTTTGCATGTACATGCATGTACTGCAACATGGATAATGCTAAAACCAACCAAAGTCAGAAAGAAATTAAATTTGGGTGTAACAAAAGTATTTGCATAAACATTAAATGGATTTTCAAATTATGTATCTTCTAGGAATCTTCGAGTGTCCTACTATAGACTGGCCAGGGGAGATAGGTCTGTGAAATGTTGGTTGTGCGCATGGGTAGAGGACAGAATTCATTATCTTCATCTTCACCTTAGTCTCCTCCTGTGGACTTCTCCATGGGATGTATCAAAATACTCAATGCTGAGATCAGTGCAAGAGTTACCAGTAGTCTTCCTGCTCATCTCATTGCAAGCAGCATTAAGTCAGAGCTCAGCGTTTCTGGAACGACCGTCCAGAGCCTTTTGCTGTAGGCTAGGGGGACCTGTCTTGGTTTTGGAGCACTGTGGCTCAGTTTACCTGCATTCAGTCATCATCTTTGGCTTGGGAATCAAGGTTTCATCAGTCCAGCTGTCAAAATGAGTGCCCATATCATAAACAGCCTGGAGACAGAATTGAATTTGAGTGGCAAGCCCCAAGCTGGGGGTGGTAAAACACAACAGTGTGTGGTAGATGGTGTCTCTCTTATTTTGTTCGGTCATCTTTAAAGCAAATACAAATATAATTCTCATCTGGTAAAGACTATGCAACTGAGCTTTGAGAAGACTGAATGCTTGTTTATGGTTGTCTTTACCCTGTCTTATATTATTGTTGTTTTTACCCTGGGTTGGGTCAAACCTCTAGCCTGGATCCTGCTGGACAAAATATGAGCATCAGAACTCCCAGGGTGCTAAAACAAAGTAGGTTGGGTCAGGAGATGTAAGAAGCCAGTAGGTATCATAGTACAACTGCAAAGGATTTGAGACAGCCTTTTTGTAGAGCCCCGAAGTTTTCTGCTAGTTAGAAAGACATTTAAAGTTACCGTGCTAAGAGGAAGTGTACAGGAAAGAACATAGGAGTTCTCTCTTTTATTTGGAGTGACTCCACACACAGATATAAAGTCTAAATTCTGGTTATGTATAGAGGTATTTTTTTCCTCCTTAAAAGTAAGATTTGTAATATTACAGTTTAGAGATATGAACAAAAACTAAGGACATATAGTTTGGTGGCAAAGAACTCTGGAACATACTTTGATCACAAATCGGTATCTAAAAATCTCCAGCACCTATAAGTTGATACCAGGTAAATTTGACCAGAAAAAATACGCGTATTTCCAACAGTGAAGGTAATCAGCTGTCAAAATATTACAGTTAAGGGTCACTGTATTTTCCAGCACTTCAACCTTTACAGTTGTCCTCAAAAACAGATTCTCCTACTTCAGCTCCAGCTATTGGACCCACAGCAGGAATTAATTCAGAGCAGCCCTATGGGCATCTCATATCAGAGGCCAGACAAGATGATCACAGTGCAATAGGAGTCTCCTCTGGGGTGGCTGTGGCAATGAACTTGAAAACAGCTATCTTAAAAGTCAATGCCCGATTCCAGTTTCACTTGCACACTGTTTACATGAATGTTACTCTTTTGACTTCAGAGGACTGACTGACAGTAGTGCATACAGAAGGCAAATCAAAAAGTGGCTATGATCAAGCTGTCCTGAGCCAGTGAGGTGAACACGATATAGGACACATTAAAGGAGTAAACACACGTATTTTCTCCTATAACACTGAATTTTTGAGACAGGAACGCTAACAATTTAAAAATTATCCCTAAAAATTGAAAAGAGAGAGTAAATCCTGAAAAAATACAAAATTTTCTGCATTTTGAAATACAGATGAAAAAAATCCTGCTGCTGAAAGGCAATGATTCAAAACTGAACTCTACATAAAATAGTGGAGATGAAATGAACCAAAATAAGCTCCAAGAAGGCTGCAATTAGAACTAACCAGGATTTAATACATAGCTAAAGCAGCAAGAAAAATTACTTTAAAATATTCAATACACAGCCAGCCCCACAATTAGAAATGTAAGCCAAAGTTGCAGGCTGTTTCCTCCCTTTTAATGGTATTTCTGTGGGTTTAGAAGCATAAGAATGGTAAGACATGCTCATGTTTTGCCTGGCTGACCATCTCCAGCAATAGTTTCAACAGATTCTTTACGAGAAGGTAGAACAGTGCAATGGGCAGACAGAGGAATCTCCTGCACTTTGTTGTAAACTCAGATAATCTGCAGAATGCTTGTTGAGTGCTCATAACCCTGGATTTTTTTTAATGTTTATAAAACTGTCCAGTCTTTTCTGGAATCTTGGTAACTTCCTGCTGTTGCAAATTCAGTTGGTCAAAATACAAACTGGTAGGAAAAAAATTTAATCAGCTTTTAATTTGCTACTTTGTAATTTAATCAATTGTCATCTTTTTCTTGTGTTCTTGTGACCTGCAGAGTCTGGTTCTGCTAAGGGAGCCCGTGGCTTATCTTCTGGTGAGCATTCAGGAACCATTTTAATGACTTCCAATTAAGAGTCTTTCTGACATCAGGGGATGCAGAGGTCAAAGAATGCCCTGAGCAGCACAGCAACAAACCATGTGAAGCACAGATAAAGGTAAGAAAATGTCACAATTATAAATTTGAACAGAAAATTCCTGAAGACATGAAAAGCATTTGACTTTAGAAGGATTGTTGAGTGAATTGTGTAGCTAAGATTTCTGCCTGGAGCCCTGAAGAACTATGTAAAGATTCTTGTATACTTGGTGGAGGAAGTAATAACAATGCTATGCCTCATTTATGTGGTGACTAATCTGGAGGAGGTTTACAGAAAGTTGTAGATGGTCTAATAAGAAACAAGAGGTTTTTATTCATGTGTGACTTGTAAGGGAGAATTATTGTGGTTGCTTGAAGATAAGAGATCCCCGAGTGCCTTGTGGTGCGCTTGTGATTCACGCAGGAGATGGCAGTGGTCTGCATAGCAAATTGTCTTTAAGCATCTCTGTTTATGGCTAGTGAAATGAAATTCAGGGATCAACCTCATGGCCAAGTGGATCCTCAGTCAGGAGCAGAACTGACAGATTCTCGCTGGCATTTGTAGAGCCAGTCTCTGTTTATAGCACAGCACAGGTAACTGGTCGTACCAATATTGCAATGTTAACTGAGCTTTACAGGAACTCTCCAATGAGTCTGAGTGAGTTGGCCACCATATAGACGAACATCCTGTCGGATTGAGAAAAGGTACAGAAAGGACAAAAAAGGCAAACTCTCATTGTTCAAGTTGAAAACCATAATTGATTGTATATACAAGCTGGTTGCTATCAATATCATGTATTTTCAAACACTGGAGTCATGCCTGAATTCATAGCAGAAACTTCTGTGAGTAGCAGTCTGCTACTTTGGCAGCCCAGAGAGTAGTGTGAAGGAGTTCTTTAGCACAGTGTTTATTCAAGAGACATGAAGTGCTCCATGGAGGAGGTATGGCTGGTGGTTTTGGTTTAAACTCTTTCCCCTCCTCCTTCTAATGACCATTTTCTTCTCTCTTTGGCTTCTTCAGTCTGGGCTGTATCTTAGGTGACTTGTTCACCATTTAAATAAGAGGTTGACAAAAGCTCATTTTGGGGGAAGAATATAATACAATGGAGATTGATGAGAGAAATAATACATTGCTATTATTTTAGCTCTGCTAACCAAAACTAGAATCCTTCAATTTTTTTCAAGGTTGATCAGTTTAGGAGCAAGCCATGTTAGACAGAGTGCCCACTAGTTTTGGGTGCCAAAGGAGAAAACGGTGTCAGGAAAAATGTTTCCTGTCTTTGCTAAGCAAAGCAGATGATCAGTGGCTTACAGATTTACAATGCTTTAAAAAAGGGTTAACGGGACAGAGCGAGAGGACCTGCAATCACAACACCTGTGTCTGAAGAGGAGGAGCATAAGGGTTTTCTTGCATCTGTATGACTGTTTTCAGTATGTATCTCCTCTGGTAGCAGCATGGGGTAATTCAAACTGAGACTCTGTTTTGGCAAATTAAGAACTATCCTGGAGCATGAATCAAACTCATTAGTCTAAGCTTTCAGCTGCCTTCTGAGGCTTTTGGTTGGTCATTTAACATGGGCTCTGATGCTCACTGCTAACATACACACATAGATACATATTGCACAAAAACCACCTTCTGGGTATAATCAACCAAATAATCCAGGCTCAACTTTTCTGTGTTCTGAGTGGTTGTGCAAGGGAAGAGACATACCAAAGCTTTGATTTTCCTGAATTAAACCTTTGTAGTTCAGAGATGACAAAAAATCCCTAGTACCTTTGCCAATGTATGACTCACTCATAGGGAAAGGCTCCAAAAAGCCTTCCAGCCACCTTAGAATGGAACACAAAAAAGATGAGGCCCAGCCCTATGATATGACCTTGGAAACATCTTCCTTTCTCTGCAGACTCTTCACCTTGAGTCTCAAATGTTCTGGTGTCTCTCTCTTCTGAAGGAAAGGATGATGTCTGTGCTCAGGCTCAGTTTGGAAATACAAACAGTTCTTAGAGCAAATAAAAATTTTATTTAAGTTTTATTGTATTATCCAAGCAAAATACAAATGAAGATGTAAAACATATGAATAAACAAACAATAATGAGTCAAAACAGGCAATCCATTCTCAAAGACAAAACTAGAAAGGCACATTTGACAATATTGAAGGTGTTGATAAAGATGGTGACAACTTTCCAGAATCAAGGACTGTTCTGAGTTACTTTTAATTGTGCTTCCACTCTCTGTCCTCTCTTTTGGTGGAAACTTCACATCTGGCACTCTAACCCAGAGCAGGATTTTCCAGGAAGGCAGTAATTCCAGAGAATTCAGCCCCAAGGAGAAGATATATTCAACATCAACTGGATGTTCCACAACAATGGTATTTTGTGGCCTTTTCCCAAAAAATATTTTGCTGTTCAAAGTTTATTTTGTGGGAGCTCTTTGAGACTCCTGGAGGGGTCCAGAAGGGTACCTGCTGTGCAAACACAAAGCAGCAAGAGAATTTCTGTTGCAGATAGCAATATCTAAATCTAGTGAGAGTGATCAGATGATACAGACAGAAGAGGGACCACAGAGTATAATTTAAGTTTGTTCTGATTTATAATAAAACCTAAAAGGAAGTTGAATGGTGAATATGTAATCTAGTTGGTAGAAGAAAAGGATGAGATTTTTTCCTAATCAACCTAAATTCCTAAGAATTTTCAAAGAACAGCAAGTTAAAAACAAATTAATTAATTAAAGCTAAGGTCTGAGTAGATAGAGACAAAAATATGGATGTATTTTCAGAGATCTTTAAAAAAATTCAAAAAAGCTAAAACTGAGTGTATAATGTGGAACTAAGTGTCCAAACACTTTTCAAAGTCTTGCAGTAAAAATACTGAGCTGTGTATATTTACATACCTAGCTCACATTTGGACCCTTTGGAAGAGCTGGTCACTACTGCAGAGACTGAGCCTCTGGAGTATTTTGACAAAGGTAAAACCAAATAACAAGAATTATGCAGTTCAGAATACTGGCCAGTCTCTCACAGTTGCTGGGCAGTGAACCATCAAAGCAGTGTCCTGGGATGGGAATAAATCATGGAAGGAATTCCTCTCCTGCATGCATCCACAACAAGAAAAGGTGCTCATGTACAGGGAAAGTTCGGGGCTCTTGGTGATTCTGGGAAACCCGTGGTGTTTGGTTAGATCCTTGAGTATGGATTACATTTTAGAGAGCTGCTTTTGGTAATCTTGGCCAAGTGTCTCCCAAAACTTTGAAATTAATTAACAACTTTATGGCCATTCTTTGGCCTGTTGGTGTGCTTCTGTGCCTCTCTGTTAGCACTTTATTTCCACAATGAACCATTATAAAATTTCTCTTTTATTTTGTCACAGTGTTTTCCAATTCATTTGCTTCAACATTCTATGTATTACATGTATGTCCTCCCCAGCCAGAAAATGATGCATCAGGCAGAAAACCTGTGTTGAAGATTCATTATCTTTTCTTTCAGTTACTTTCTCAAGAATCTGTTAAAAAAATAGCTAGGCTAATTGATGATGGTTCCCTTTGCTTTTATCCATACCTGCATAAATAGCAGGAGGATCCAGTGTGCTGGCAGAGCTGGTGAGATTTGTGTCTTTCCTTTGCTGTCAGTGATCAGGTGAGCAGCACTGAATGAGTCACTTTCCCTCTCAGTTTTGTCTAATGATAAGTAGGCTGGTGAGGACAGGAATGATGCCTTACTGTGTGCAGTACCTAACGCACAGAGTCATTGTCGCAGTGTCTGCAGTGATATCAATATCCTTCATAGTCACAGTTTGTAATGCTCCTTTGCGAGACTGCAGCCTTTGGCCATGCTGCTTTGTGTACTCACTCAGTGCCCTGTAACCTGCCAGCTAAAAGCAGTCTTGTTGCAGCCTGTTCAAGACCTCAGACACTGAAGTACAGATTGTATTTTGACCTTATAAGTGTAGCCCAGTAGATATGGATATGAAGGCCAACCAGTATCACCTGGTCAATATTTTACCAGAGTCATTTCACATGAAAATCTGTACTTTGTATGTCCAGCTTGGCAAGTCTCAAACACACAGTAAATAAGAATAATTACATGAGCTTTAATGTTGTAAAGAGTTTTTTTGCAGTTTTAAGCTTTTTGTCTTTTGTTTTTGAGCTTGTAATTGATATTGGATGGTAGAACCAAAAGAACTCACAACTGTTTTAGGGAGGCTGAGATTTCAATCTTTTATCACATATCCTTCTTGGAGCAAAAGCACAAAACTTTGATGAGACTTGAAAGGTAACTGTGAGAAATAGTTATGTAGTTCTGATTTTGAGAGAACTGTTTGGCTACTGCACTGCCAAGATAATTAAAAGGATACCTGCAAACAGTGTAAGTGACATATTAAGGCAGAGCTATTCTGAACAAAACAAAGCAGAAAGAGAAAATATAGGTACCTGAGATGAGGTTTGTGATGAGGTGCTTAGGAGGCACCATAAATCCACCATCAAGCAACAGCCCTGTGGAAGAAAAAGTTTCTTGATTGGTTCAATGGCAACCTAAAGCAACTATGCAAATGAGAACTCTTCAAAAAATAATTTAAAATCAGTTTTTGGAAAGCAAAAGAAAATATTAATAAAAATTCCCCCCCCCCTTTTTTTGGCAGACAGAGTTCAGAATTTTCCAGTGAAAAATGGACAAGTTGAGATGTCCTATGAAGTTCTGCTCTCTCTGGGGATTGTTCCCAGAGTATCATCAGCTCCTAAGTGCCAGCTCTTCTCAAGTCCCATGGTGTCAGCTATTGATCTTTGCTGCTATTTTATTCCCTCTTTTATGCCTTTGTATGAAATACTTCCTTTGACATGCAAGCACTTTGTAATCCCCTTCTTTCCTAGCAGACAGGTAGAAATACCTTCTCTGCTTCTCCTCAGTGGGTGACCAGATAGGCACGGTGGCACAGCAGCTTTGGAACAGGGTTTGGAATATGTCCTGTCTCTCCTCTGTGGTACTGTGGCTTAGCTCCCAGAGCCCCAGGGATATAGCATGTCACATTTACTGCTTCTTCTACATCCTTTTAGCCACCAGAAAACCTGCAGTTTAAGAAATCAAAGAGCTTGCCTAAGATGTGAAAAAAGCATTTCCTGACAGACAAAAGGTGATGCCAGTTCCTTGCCTCCCACCAGTGCTATGAGGAAGGAGCCAAGCTGCAGATTGTACTGAAAGTGAGATGGGTAAACTCCCCCCTTTTCCTTTCCCATCCCAGCTCCAACCCAGCCCCCAATAAGGCTTCATCTCTCTGGGAACAGAGTCCCTCTGAGCATGATGCTGAGCCAGAGGAGTGACAGGTGCCTCCTGATATGCCTAAATGAGAAGAACCAATCGGAGGAGCCTGCCCAGCTTTTGTTGTCATCTGGCTTTGCTCACGAAAGATGAGTTTGATTGACAGATGCATCAAGGTTCACAGTTTATTGGTTTTTGCAAAAGAGCCAGATCTGCCAATTTAGACAGGGGAGTGACACAAAACTTTCCATCTAAATGGACTAATTTTACCACAGGGAATTCCCAGGCAGAGCGCTCTAAGGCAGGCGCAGTCCTGTTTTATTTTTTAACAAGGACTGAATGACAAATATAAACGACAGTTCTAGGCTGACAGAACATCAGCATTTGACACTTCACAGGGGAGCGGTGAAATAAACAATAGGCAGAGAAATTGAATTAGAATCAGATGAGAGTCAGCTAGAGAGGGAGAGAGGAGGGCCTGATTCTCTACCAAATCATTTATAAAAGAGCAAACTGAATACTAAGTAGCTATAACATGCTCACATCCTGGTTTATTAGCAAATTTAACCTACTAGCATATTATACTTTCTTGATGTTAATGGGTCGCTGGACAAAGGTGGATGGTAGAGAGTGTACAAGAAGTTTCTGTTCATGATGGTGCAAACATCTTGTGCTAATCTTACCCTGCTACTAATGGCTACCAAGTTAGAGAGCAAAAAGTATGGCAAGTTGATTTAATTTCCCTCCTGTGCCCTCTGGCACATTGCCTCCAGAGTTCTGTCCAGTTTCTGGTATTCTGGCACTCTACCCAGCTTTGTAGCTTTGGATTAATTCTTTTACTACTCTTTTTTTTTCTCTGTGACTTTTCAAGTTCAAACAGGTAATTCAAGGCATCTTAAGGAGAATGATTCTGTGCAGAGTCTGTCTGGAACTTTTGGAGTGTGGACCATATCTGCTTGAGATAAAAGGCTGGCTCAGCTGGTAGCATTAACAAGCTATCATCCTATTTCTACTCAGTTTTGATCAGGGGATAGGATATATAAACTTTCCTGATGGATTAGGCAGCTAACTGTTAGCTAGATGTTGCTGGTTAAAATTTGGGTTCCTGGATTTTATGTCATGTTCTGAGATTGGAAGCATATCTAGAGAAATGATTTTCAGTCTTTTTCAATTAGCAAACAGTGAGAACAAAAAACAAGCAGTTGAAGAATAGCTGCCTGTACAGTGCATCTATGTGCATAAGCTCACCTTTCCCAGTTGCATTAAAAGCATTTTCCTTAAAAATAAACTAGTGGTTTTTAAAAGTGTACACTAAAAACTACTGGTCTTGATGTTAGAGAAAGCAGCATGAAACTAGGGGGCTTTGGATTGATTTGCTTGGTTAATGATGATTTGACTTTCAATATGAGTCTGTGAAGTATATATGTAGAAGCGGCCTGATTATCTGTGCAGTGCAACTAACAATTGCTGGTGTATTAAGGAGGTTCTAAATGCAGCTCCGTGGTTAAAACAGGATTTGCATGGATGCCGACATGGAAAAAAAACGCTCATTTCTTCTGTGCAGAGAGGTTCTCTACCTGTGTGAAGTTTCACCCTGTTCAGTCCATTTGAGGGTTCTCTGTAGGTTTTGTTTGTCTTCCTTTTGTGGGTGCTCAAGAGGATGTGTTCGAAATTAGTCTCCGGTTAAAAGTCATTATAGAATCATAGAATGTTTTGGGTTGGAAGGAGCCTTAAATATCGTCTCAGTCCAACTCCCCTGCAATGGCCAAGGATGCCACCCTCTAAACCAGAATGCTGAGAACCCCATCCAATCTGGCCTTGAACATTTCCAGGGATGAGGCATCCACAGCTTTTCTGGGCAACCTGTTCTAATGTATCACCACCCTCACAGTCAGGAATTACTTCCTAAAATCTAATCTAAATCTATCTTTCAGTTTGAAAAAAAAGCCAGTACCAAACAAACCCCCTGAAAACAGTTCCTTACAGCTTTTCTCCCAATGGTCAGAAGCCAGAGATGGTGACTTCAGTGGGTCAGCATTTGCTTACAAGCTCTGGCAGCAGGGTTTGTAACATCAAAGTTAGGATGCCTCTAGTAAAGCTGAATGTTGCTTCCTTCCTGAAAACTTCTGTTCCTTACTAAAGGGGACTGTGGAGAGCAGCAAAACCAGTAAGGACAGAGAAGGTCCTTTGAATGTGTGGAGGAGAGGGAGTGGTGTGGAGAAGCCAGTAGTACCTGAGCGTGGAATGTGGGGTGCTGGATGCTCTCCCCAGTGCGTATAAGAACCATGTGGGGGGTTATACCTGGGAGAGTAGGAGGAAGAGAGTTTACAGAGAATCCACGTTTTCCTCATCCTGGGCAATATCAGGGGACAACATGCCTGGGGCAGAGGTGTCAAGGCACAGAAAGGGATCTTGAAGGAAGGGCATGGCAGGAGACAGGACTTGCGAGAAGCAGCTGAGGCTGACAAGAGGGGTATTCCTGCTACACGAATAAGAACCAGTGGAAAACAGTCCTTTCCATCCTGCTACTACAGAATGAATTTCCAGGTAGAATTTTGAACCTGAAATTATCAAATAGACTTTGGATCACATCTTCCACCAAAATGTCACACGGGAGAAAACAGGGAAAAAACCCAAGCCTTTGATAAGCTTTGGTGTCAGACCAGGCCTGTCAGCCTTGCCAGGAGTTCCTGGCCACTTCCAGGTCTTGTGACATTTGAGCTGCTTCCAAAAGCACTAAGCCACAAAGTCCCTGTGATGCAGGGAGATGCTTCCTTTTCACTGGAAGTAGATTTCTGACTCTTATGGAGGAAGAGGCACCATTAATAACGTAGCTGTAGATGTCTTGAGAACACTGAAACTGGAAGTCAAATACAAGTTCTTTTGTATTTATTTTATATATATGTATACAAATACACATATATACAAAATGGTGTTGTATGCAAATTACACTCTTTCTAATGTATCCTGTGCTTTTTGTCTGTACTTGGATCATGTTTTTTATGTATGAAATGCTGACAATACAAACATTCTCTGCTTTACTGCAGACAGTGCCTAAATCATGTAAGTTAACTGTCCTGAGGATATCCCCATCTTTTTTCTAAAGCAGAGAAAAATTTGTATATGGACTGTTTACTAGGCATATCTTCATTAACTGCTACTCTTTCAGCGAGTGGATCCTTCTCTTAATATTTTAAAGCATTCTTCTTTGGACACAGACATCATTGAATACATTTAATAGATTACAGTTTTCAGGATAACTATTTTCCTTTAAAACATTGATATTATGTTTGCTGTTCTTCCATTTTTGCCACTCCCCTGCTCCTTACAGTTTTTCAGTACTGATTGTGTATCCAGTAAATTAATCCGCTACCTAAATGAATACCTTGAGATGTGTATTATCTTTTCTTGCCTACACTCATTAAAGAGTGTACTTAAAGAAGGTTGTCACCATCTCAGAATGTTCAAGCTTTTCTTTATTTTCTTGTCAGGGTAATCATAAAGAGGATTTCTTTACTTTGTGTTGTATAAACCCTCAGAATATAATTTTCCTGTTAGGAGACAGACTGTGGTGCTCTTTTTAGTTTTATCACATAACATTTTCACACTGAGAACTCCCATTGGTTATGCAGGATTATTAAATGAAGATAATATTAGTTTGAATGGTGGAAGTAGCTCTTTCATGCAAGTATTTATTTTTGCAAGATATATAAGTTCTTGAAAGTTGCAAAAGTTTTGCTGTAGTTCTACTGCCAGTTATGGAGACTTACACAGGAATGTCAGGGTGAAGATCTCTGGGCTGTATTTTGTGATAAAAAATAGATAATCATACTAGTTTCTAAATCATTCTTGTAAGATTATTTTACCAGGATGAATTTTGAAAATTCATTTTGCATTTGTCTGACACATCTATCGGGTGATTCTTAGCCTGTCTTTCACCTCTGACAGTGAAAGTACATTAATAATTTCCTTTGACTCCAGTCAATTTAACATCTAGGATTCATCTATAAATTTGCTGTTTGATTCTTATCACCTAGACTTTGGTAGAGAAAGAGAATTCTGATGCATAAAAAGTGTCAGAATTGGGGAATCCAGTTTTATTTCAATTTTGAGAGCAAGCCTTTCCCTCCATCACATCCCAGGCCTGTCTGTCTTGCAGGTAGCAAACCCTGGGAACTTGAGGCCTCCAACTTCAGGAGAGTTTCTAGGCAGTTTAATTAATACTGCAAAGGAAAAATAGAAAATAAAAGGAAATACTTTAATTCTCTGATGAGCAAAAGTATTTGATTTCATGACAGCACTCGTGTGCAGACTGTCCTGAAGATGTACATGCACTGGCAGAAAAATGGGGCCAACTGGCTTTCAAGAGGTGTTTTGAAAATATTTTATAATGACTAAAAACTGTAGGAGCAAAATCGGTTTTGTCTAGCCTGACTTCTTCCTACATTTTCAGTCTGCTTCTATGACCTTAAACTGCATAGGACTTCCTGGAAAACTAATGCTTAACTGAGGAGAAATTAACTGAATACCTCGCTATTTGGTCTGTTTACAGCATACTTGAATACAGTGCCCAGCTGTTTGTTTGGTGGATGATGAATAGCTTGGAGAAGGGGTTATTTATAACTTTACTTCGGGTTTTGCTCCCCAATTGCCCTAGACAGAGTTTCCCAGTTGGGGCTATGAGGAAACAAGCTTAAAGGGGAAGGGGACTTTGGGCTTTACCCCAGATGTTGTGGCTACCCAATAGCATTTTGATTTTCTGAACTACCTGGGGGTACCTCATGTGTTATGGATCATTGGGAATCAACTGAGTGAGATCAATAGAAGAGGGAGTCCTGCTGGCAATGCACAGGAGTGTGTGGTGGCTGGTGGGGGCTCAGAGGCTGGATTGTACTGCAGGGTGTTGCAAGCATGTGCAGTGCTGTCCATCATGCAGCGTGGTGGTTGTTAAAAATCATAATGTTGTTTACACAGTGCCCAAAGGGTGCCAGGTGCAACAAATGTAATATCCCAAAGGCCTCATGGGGAATCTATTGGAGAGTGAAGTGTTGGGGGAGTGGGGAAAGAGAGAGAAGGAGAGGGAAAGAGAAACAAGCCAGAAGCCACAAAAATGACATAGAAAAAAAAATTGCTTTTATTTCTCATGTGCACAAAAAAAAAAAAAAGAAAAGAGTCAAATGGAACTGAAGTGATGAGGAAAAGCCAAGAGAGGCTGCAGAAGCCTAGAATGGATGTGACTCTGCACCTGGCACTGGCCCCCTCCCCCCTGGTCTCATGTTTAGCTTAGCCTGGAGATCACCAGCAGAGCTGCTCTATGGTTACATTTGTTATCAGTTCTGTAATTGTCGGTTTGGTCCCTCCTGCCTGCTTTGCAAGTCTGCCACCATCCTGGGCTCAGCCAAGGAGCACACTGTGGTATTTGTGGGTCCCTCAGAAGCCCTCACTCTGCCAGTGCCAAAGGGGGCAGCTCAGCTATGATTCTTATTTCTTTTTCCAGAGGGGTGCTTTTCCTTAGGGTCAAAAGGGTAGAGTTTTTCCAACAGTTCAGTGAAATAAAAAATTCCTTTAGGAAAATGTTAATAAGCATATATAATTTTATACTCAAGAGAAGAAAGACAGGGCTTTTCCTTTGCCTGTTTAACATCCTCACGTGAATGTTGTGATTAATTTCAAAGTCTTACTCTGAGTTTGATTCGTCGCTACTGATGGGTCAGAAAGCATGCAAACTTCTCCCTGTTTCCACAGCAGGTTCATTGCCACCAACTCTCCCCAACAGATTGACAGGCCACAAGTGTCAGCTTTACTGCATCCACCTCATGCAATCCTCCCCACATCCCACTGGGCCAAAAGAACGTGAGAGCTTCAGAGAGCAGGACTCAAAGGTACTGCCCAGTTTTGAATGCCATGGTCCCTGTTGTTTCCAGCCAAGCACAGCATTTGAGATTTCATGAGATTCTTCCCCCATGATCGAGTAGAAGCAGAGGAGATCCAGTCTCACAACATTTCTGCTTGGTCCATTAGATAAAGCAAACGTAGCAAAAGAACTAAGAATGAGCTGAGTAGAAAGAAGTGAAGGGAGAACTAAGGAAAAAGAATAAAGAAACAAAGAATGATTTGTGAGAAAAAGGAAAAAAGAGAAATGTAATGGAAACATTAATTATTATTCACAATAATGCTTAACATTTTGATAGAATTTTCTATCCAGAATCTCAAAGCACTGAGCCGGTGCTAATTAATTCAGCTATTCAATCCCCCTGTGAACTAGAAACTGTTGTTATTCCCATTTTACAGTGTTGGAATTGAGGTGTGCGGGGAAATTGGACTTGACAAAGGTTTTCTAGAGCCACAATTAGAACTAGGAGGTTGGAGGTCCCAGATACCTGCTCTCATATCAATAATGCTCTTCCCTCCCTGGATAGAAAAGTGCATTAGGAATGAGAAATAACAAAAGGGTGGGAAAGAAATTAAACTGAAAGAGAGGGTATGAGGAGGAAATGTGAGAAAGGTAAGAGACAGCAGAATGGAGGAGAGGTTTGTGTTATAAACTTAAATAGATTTTGCAAAATTATTTCTTCCTCCAATCCTTTTCCTTTTCTTCCTGTAACATTTTTTTAAAGGAAAAATAATTAAAATCCCCCACCTCTAGCAAAGCAGCTGTTGGCCTGTTGGGGAAAGGGTCCTTACAAGGTTTGGCTGTTCCCTCAGGTTCTGGATTTGTGCTGTGCTTTATTGAACACATTGTTTTGTTTTCAGTGAGCACAACGAGACTTGCACAGTACACACAGCGTGTTCCTTATCTACAGGATGAGACGAGGCTGTTTTAATAACTACCATGATGAAGATGGAGATGAACTTATATACAAGAGGAATTGCCTTCACATTACACACATTATCTTCCTACAAAGCAGCAATTGTTTTTTGCAAATAACATAATATTAAATAATTGGTAGAATTTTTGCGTTTCCTGCATAGTCCAGTCTAATGGAATCTAGATGAATATTGATGGTTTTCTTCTGCATAATATCACCACATAAATCCCCATGTCAGCTACTAGACT
This sequence comes from Bombycilla garrulus, assembly GCA_013400315.1. Lineage (NCBI taxonomy): Eukaryota > Metazoa > Chordata > Aves > Passeriformes > Bombycillidae > Bombycilla > Bombycilla garrulus. The sequence goes on from VXBU01004981.1 coordinate 1,457,093, forward strand.
TGGGCTATAATACTGCTTTACAATGCATCCACCGACTGTAAATCAAAACAACCAACACAAGAAACTCTTTGGCAAATGTAATTCAGTACATTCGCATGAGGGTCTACAGATGGTGGTGGAAGAGGATTAGACTGCCCAGTCCTTTGCATAATTCTGCTTTCCTTTGAATTTTCCTGGTCAAACTACATGCTGTACTTATGAACTTTCCAGACCAATACAATGCCTGGTGAAAATCCTCTTTTACCAGTGGAGTTAAACCAACAATAGATTTGGCCTTCCAAGGGTCAAATCAAGCCAGCCATGAGTGAGACAACTGAATCCTGCTTTCAGACTCTAGCTCATGTCCTCAAGTTTAATGAAACACTGTTATAAAAATCAGAATTTCTGAGCTTCTGGCTTCTCTCGACCTGGGCTCTGGGCTGCAGGTGGCCAAGTGTGAGGTGTGACAGTCTCCTTTTCTCTAACTTCCTCAGGAGCTTCTCTTTGCTGGTCCTGGGATTTCTTGCCTCTGCACTGACTACCTGCTGAGTGAATCTGGGTGGTGCACAAGTAGAGCGGAGGTTGTACTGAGAGACTAAAAGAGACCATTCTAACAAGGTTCAGCATCTATCTGATGTCTGTGAAAGAAAACAGAAGGAGTGGTGAAAGCATATTTTTAGAAATTGAACAGAATTTTCTTCTCTGGTAGAGTAAGATCACACAACAGGCCAAATTCTGATCTTGGTGACAGTGTCACAACTCTGCTATTTGCAGCAGGTTACTCAGAGGTAAGATGTGCAGAATGACACTTTTAATAGACCAGGAGTATCCTCTTTGATTTTATTCTGTACAGGAACAGATTTTAGCTCTATATCTTCTATGTAAATGCCCCCCCAAATACCTTTATCATTTGGGCACCTCATTAAAGAAGACACAGGCCTATAATCAGCTAAAGCCATGCAAAGGCTGAAAAAGTTAGGTGAAAGGGGCCTTTGGGATCAACACAGCTGTTTACTGATGGTGGATTTCATAAATACAAGTTAAACTTGGAGACAGAATACCAAGTCCACTACCATATCTCCTCAGAGGCTTGGAACTTTGGGTTTTATACATGATGTTGGCTGTACAGATTGCTCCACTGTTCACTTTTATGCCCTTTGGGGGTTTTATTCTCAATCCTATCTTTGTCCATGGACAACAGCTCACGAGTTTTGTCTGAAACCTCTCTAAAACAACAAGGATCTACTTTGGCAGACTTGGTGCCCTGGGGACAGACTATAGCTGCCTTCATGTGTTCTTTGAGTAATTTTGAGGAAGTGTCAGTGCAAGGAACAGTTTATGAGTTTGCTGACAATACAGGAGTAATAAGCATTTCTATTGACAGTTAGCCTTTTGCAGAACAGTGTTTGTCCATCACTTGGGAACCAAAATGAGCAGAGAATCCCTAGAGAATCATCAGGTGAGCATTTGGGAGAAGGGGTAAATATTAGGGTGCACAATACAGGATTGAAGATGAAAAGATGGGGCTGTATATTTGATCTGGCTGGTAGGATGCAAGCATATGGATTTGAATGGGGGCCTATAAATTAGTAGGTGTATGAGCAGATGGGTGGGGAATCAAAGGGGGCCCATATATCGGGGCTATAATGGTTAGGAAATTAGGTGTTGGGCACATAATGAGGTGCTTGTCACCAGCAGTGGAGATCTGGGTGTTGGGCATATCTAAAATTGCAAAAGTTGGGATATGGGTGAACTGAAGTCGTCACAGGTACAGAGTTTAAGGTTAAAGGACTGAAGGCTAAGGACTAGGGAACCAAGCAATTATCCCAGCCAATCCTGAATTTGTCCATCTCAGTCTCAGCTGTCCAGAGGGCAATCAGATGGGCCCACATGAAGCCCCACACTTTCCACCACACAGCACAGTGAGAGCGTAGCTGGGCTTGTTTTCTTTGTTTGCCAACCAGTGACATGGAAAACGTTTGTTGCCTCAGAGTGCTTTTTTTTGTCGACTGATGTATTTGGTAACTTTGTCAGATGTGACTTGTCCACACTGCTCCCCAGAGACAGGATTTGGGGAAGGAGGGGGAGGAGGAGGCGACTGGGTGGAGCTGACATCCAATCCTCTCCAATACCATCATCCCATTGTAGTGCAAAACAGAAAGGAAACAAAACCCTAGAGTGAAAGAGGAGCATCAAACGTCAGAGGAACTCGTCTGCCATTCAGGTGGTGGGGAGGGATGGGACTTGGAGTTTTATTTTTGTAGGGTTTTTTAATTATTATTTTGGTTTTTTTGTTGGTTTTGTTTGCTTGGGTTTTTTAGAAAATTGGGGATTTTTTTGTTCCTTTTTACAGACCTTCATGACAAAGCATAAAAACACAGTTATATTTATATATCTATTTATATATTTCTTCATTTCGTCGGTTTTTTTGTAAATGTTGCTCCATCCTCCTGTCTGAGCTGATTGTGTGTCACAGAAATTGTGGGTGTATGTTTAAGGTTCCTCCCAACTCTGGCCTGCAAAGTCACCACCCATGAGGTGCAGCCAACTCTGGGGGAATCCATGCTGGAAAGTGGGGATGAGGTGCACAGAGAACCCCTCATGGGGTGCAGATCTTTACTTGGTCCTTTCTTCATTGCCAGATGGGCCAGGTCTCTGTGCTGCCATCTCTGCTCTAGCCAGACTGTTCCCTCTGTCCTGGGAAACAGGGTGAGCATCACAGGTTACACACACTCAAGAGTCCACCACAGAAGAGTATATCTTTGGGGAACAGTGTTTCACAAGTGGCATTCTCCCCTGTTTCCCTGGCCCTTACCGCTCCCAGAAAGGGGTCCTGTAAGGCAATGGTTGGCAGCTGCATTGCTTCCCAGTCCCCCTGGAGTCCTGGAAGCCGAGAGGACTTCTCATGGCTGAGCTGTATGTAGGGGTGTCGGAGGGCTCCTGCAGGGGAAGCCACCTGGCCGCAGGCTGTTCCTGGCGCGGGGGGAGCGGTCGGGGCGGAGGGCAGGGGGAACGAGGGGTCTCAGTCTCATGTGGTGAGCGCTTGGTCCGGCGCCTTCGTGGCGAAGAGGAAGGAACTGGACTCTGGGGAAGAACGGAGAAGGTCTCTTCACCCTTCCCATGGATGGAGGGAGGTGATCAGACAGGTACAATGTGGAGGCCTAAGCTGTCGCCCTGCAGTTTCATGTGGTTTCCATGGTAACTAGTGGCGGTCATAGGCAGCGGCAGCAGTGGGAGGTGCGGAGCCCCGGGATGTGGCACTATAATAATAAGGGGAACCTGAAAGTTAACACAGGAGAAGAATGGACTGGTTGAAAGGACAAACAGTAAACAAAACAAAACAAACCAAAAAACGGAAACAATCAAACTAAGAAAAGAAATAAAGGACAACTGAAAACAAAAAGAAAGGTAGAAAGAAAGAAAAGCAAAAGAACCAAAAGAAGAACTTGGAGGCTGAGCTCCTAATGGGATTAGGGAAAGGCAATCAGTGGAAGCCAAGTGAGGGCCACGCTTCAGTCAATAGATGCTGCTGTGGCCTCTGGATAGGGCGCCCCTCTATGGGAAGGAGATTCTTTTGCATCCTCTGACAATCAATAAGTAAGCCCATGAGCATTTCTGCTGATTTTGGTTGGGGTAGAGTTAGTTTTTTTACAGTTACTGGTAAGGGGCTGTGTTTTGGATTTGTGCTGAGCACAGGGTTGATTACACAGAGTTGTTTTTGTTATTGCTGAGCAGAGCTTACACAGAGCCAAGCTGATTTGCTTCTCATACTGCCACACCAGGGAAGAGTATGGGAGTGCATGGGAGGTTGGGAGGAGACACAGCTGGGATAGATAACCTGAACAGGCCAAAGGGATGTTCCAGAGCAGATAACATCATGGTCAGTATAGGAAGAGAGGACGAAGGAGGAAGGGGAGATGTTTGGAGTGACACTGTTTGTCTTGCCAAGTAACCATTATGAATAATGGGGCTCAGCTCTCCTGGAGATGGCTGAACACCTGCCTGCCTATGGGAAGGAGTGAATTAATCCCTTATTTTGCTTTGCTTGTGTGCTTGGCTTTTGCTTTCCCTACTCAACTGTCTGTATCTCAGCCCAGGAGTTTTCTAGTTTTTATCCTTCCAGTTCTCTCCCTGATCCTCCTGGTGGGGGAATGAACGAGGGGCTGCATGGGGCTTGGCTAATGCCTGGGACTAAACCACAACAAACAAGCAGCACAAATATGCCACACCTGATCTGTAGCCACAAAGTAAGTGTCAGGGCCAGAGGTTCTGAGTGTACCTGACAAAGTGTAATAGGTCACTTTAAAACCAGAAGGGGAGAAATGAAACAAAATTACTGTGTTTTACTACTTGGGATTTGGGTCACATTTGGCATGAAAACTCTTTAGATGGTTATTGAATGTGTGTTAAATAGTGATTGATTATTAGGATCACATTTACTAAAGTTTAACAGCACTGGAATAAAATGTGCATCTATTATGCAGCTGTTAAACCTCAGTAAATACATAGGTAATAATCACAACTGATATATTTTACACATAATAAATCACTTCCTATTCCCCTGCAAAGAAATGTTGTATTAGAAGCTAAAGTCTTGTAGGAGTTTTTTTTCCCCTCTGGAAAAACCCCTGACCATTTCTGAGCATATCAGTGACTGGAGATGGATATATACACCTGCAAGAGAACTCTGCTGGCTATCACAAATCTTGTGATGCAGCCTGTCTCCCACATTAGTCCAACTGGTCCAATAGGAAGAAATTCTATGGGATTTAAAGATTTCCCAGGAACTGACTCTGGATTTAGCCTGGGAGAAGAATGAAACCTTATCTGAATTTTTAACCAGGCCTTGACAGTATGCTGGTTGTGGCCTAAGAGTAGCAGAACCCAAATTTAACTTTTGTTGTAATCTGGAACAAATTGTGGATGCAATCCATGGAGAAGCCAGAGCTGTGCTGGAGTTCTGAACTGTGTAATGAAAGAGGAATCAGCTTCAGAACTGATACAAAACATGCATGAGGTATATACCCATTTCAAACTGGACTAGAGAGTGAGGAAAAAGGCCTCTCACCTGCCCAGATACTTGAAAACCCTCTTCAGAAACAAACAAACAAAAGAAACAAAGAAAAGTAAACAAAGAGACAAACAGAAGGAGCGCGAGGCTGGGGGTGTGCTGTGGGAAAGAGGTACTCACTTAGTAATGCAGGATTGCTGAACCGCCAGGCCTCGTTGTAGGTCGTGTACTGAGGGTGGCTGTAGGGGTTCCCTGAGAACTCGCTCCCTGGAAGAAACCAAGGAAGGTGTCAAATACAGTTAGGAATAAAGATTTATGTCTGCTATTCCATCAGTGTGTACGTAGCTTCCTTGTCTAGCTGGAACTCTTCCCTTCAAGTCACTGCAGTGCCTGTTCAGTGCCAAGTTGCTTACCCATACCATTAAGCATCACAAGATTGACTTCTTCCCAGTCTAGAAATCAGTTCAAATTCAATAATACAAATAAATTATTAAAGCGGGGTTTTTTTGTTTCCTTTTTTTATTGCCTTCTGTCTTCCAATTCTCAAGCTGCAGTAGGACTCCATATGCAAGCTTTTATGTACTTAATTATCAGCTTTCTTATGAATAGCATTGAAGGCTCTCCAGTAGTGTTGAGACAGCAGGCATGAAATGTTGATGGCACAAGCTCACAAGAAACTCTTTGGAACTAGCAGTGCTGTTGATGGCAATATGTATTGCTAAGTTTTGGGGGGTTTTTTTATTAGGGTATTGAGGGTGATGGCATATTTGTGGAGAAGAGTATCATTCATTTTTGGAAATGTTCTGAGTTGGCTGTGCTTGAATACGGAACAAAATGGAAAACACATGAATCACTTTCTTTCTTACTCTGATGATAGTATTAGTCAGAAAAGTGATTCATACATGATTAACCTCTCCTTTATGCTTAGTTAGCAAGTTATAGAGAAAACTTGCTACATTCTAGCTCTGGAAAATACTTTTCTAATGATTAGCACTTTAGGTACTGTGCTGAATCTGAAGGACAAGTTGTGCTACAGCTCCTCTTTTCACATTAGGAAAATCTGCCCAAACCAAAATATTTCCAAGCTTTGTGATGTAGTAAGACTCTGTACCAAGATCTGAATGGTGCAGTCTTCTAAAACACTCAGTTTTATTGTGCAGAAGGAGCTGAGTCTCCCTGTTTCATAGAAGGCTGTTCAGGGTATTTGGTAAATGAAGGGGTATGGTGCTGCATTCAAAATAGACAAATCTCCCCAAACTTAAACATGTATCATTTCCATCATGTATCATGGAAAGTCATGGCATGATCTGATCATAAGCTCAATTTAATGTAGTAACAACAGACTGTGGACAATTGACGCCATCTGAAAGGCCTTATATGCTTAAAAGGCAGTGGAAGACTAGTGTGGGTATTAGCTTCTGGTTTGCACAAAGGCAGAGGTGGAATTGTTACAGCAGAAGTGTTTGAAAAGCACCTGGAGTTCCTGCTAGATACCATGGAACAGGAAAAGAAGGCAGTGCAAGATGGGATGGATGCCTGTGATACAATTACCAAAGAATGTCAATTAATTATGGCATAATCTCTGCAAATCTCCTCTCCCTGGAGTGTTAAGGCCAAAACCACAGATTCTCAGATGGTAGAAATAAAGTCTCTTCAAGTTAGAGGATATGTACTGCTTTAAACTTGAGGAGAATATTTCCAGCAAGGTTTTTAGAGGTACTCAGAGTGATAACCAAAGTAGTCAGTGCAAAAATAAGTATGAATCAAACCAAATCATCATCCAAAGGAATTTTAGTCATAGTAGCTTTTAGTTTCAGCATAAAACCTCATTTTGTGTGATATCTTGCTAACTACTGTTTTAATGATAATAACTCAGCATAATTCTATAGCTAGAAACATTCTATGTAGAAAAGCTGACAACCACCTGAAAAGATGACCATGAAATGCACAGTCGAGATTTTTCTCTAGTGAATTGACTTATCTGTGGAATATACTGGAATGAGTTTGCTTTCCAAAGAAGGAGAAAAAAACCCTATCCTCATGAGAATTTCTTCTTTTGAAGTGCTTCATGAGACATAACTTCACTGTATGGAGAGAAATTGTCTGGTATTTCAAGACTTTTCTGTCACTCCCTGCTGAGTTGACACCCTAAACTGTTTATAGTGTTGCTAAAGCACGGGTTAAGCGCAGGAGAAAGAGCCACAGCTACGGAGCGTGGGGAGGAGGGAGGGCAGCCACTGGAAACAGTGTTTATTGACGAGGAGTGAAAGCATGCATGCAGCAGGATAATGAGCTTTTGAGCTCAACTGTGACCAAGAGGAACTGAGCTATCGCCTTCCCCGATCACTAATGAAACAAGTGTAATTTCCTCATCAACATTGGATTCTGTTTAACGACTCCCTGCCGCTGCCGTCCCCAGCCCTCTGCAGGCTCCACACTGCTCTGTGTAATCTTCAGTTCCTCCAGTGGATGCTCACTTCACTAAAACAGCTTGCAGAAACTTGACGTCCTTTCTGGGAAAGAGGAAGATTTGAGACAGGGATCAAAGGTATTCTGTTACCTTTGTAGGAAACTTCTCTCAGATACGTAGGTTAAGTGTAGCTCAATACCTGATTCATCTTTCTGTGAGTGACTAACCCCTGCTTTTCTAAGTGTGTGCTCAGGATCACTGGCTTTCAGCCTTGTTTACAGCCTGGGACCTGAAGTTACAGGAAGGGCAAATGCAGGAATGTGTATCTTGTCATGTCATCTGCATAAACCTCTGAGACATTTGAATTTTCTGGCCACGTTGCATGAATGCAGTGCTACAGGAGACAAGCTTTTCCCTAGCCTATGTGAGTAGAAGTCTAGTGAAAGGTTGTCATGGGTAGAACATAGAAGCTTTGATTACCACTGGTTAAACAATTGTCTCAGAAACAGTTTTCCACTGGAAAATACTGACTCATTGAAATGGAAATGTTTTGCTTGAGAATGTCAGCTTCAATAGAGTTTTGGGAAGAGAAGTTCTGAAGTTATTGCAAATTGAAACAAAGTATTATGTTTCAACTTTCTTGTTTTGTTACATTTTGCCTTTCTCATTTCATTTAATTTCCTTTCAATTCTTCCATTATTTTAATATGTCTTGACATCTAGAACATGTTAATGTTATTGAAATGTTTCATCCTGATGTTTGCAAATTGAACTGTTGCAAGGTTCTGACTCCTCATACCAATGCAAGATGAAAACAAATATCAAGGAATCAGAATTTTGAATGGGTTAGAAATCTCTGGTTTCTGAACAGTTGCGTGTTTAGCTCTGCACCTTTATTTAGAAAAGACAGAGCCTCTTTGCCATGTTTACTCACATCTGAACAATAGGTTTGTTTGCGTGTTAGTATGTTTCTTAAGGTAATTCCTGAGTAGTCATCTTGTCAGCTTCTTGTTTCCAGTGTGGTTAAAGCACTGGCCCCTGAACTTTCTTGGCCTGAGGGCACATAACAAACGATTGGCCCTATTGTATTTGATTGTTCAAACTGAACTCCTAACAGAGCTTGCAAGTCTGCACGGAGGATTGATCTCAGGAGGCCTAAATTCTGTGCAATCTGTGTTCAGGGAATCTTCGCTAACGCTATTTCTCGGCATCTGTATTTAAATCTTATTGGTTTAGTCCTCTAATACAGACATGATGAGGCATGAAGTGAGCCTAGCAGGTGGCAGGTTCAAAACAAATAAGGGATATAGCTTTCACAAAATATGTACTTAAGCTACAGAACTTCTTGCAAAAGGTTTCTATGCATGTTAAAAGCTTATATGGATTCAGGAGACATTTTTTACATTTGTAGAGGGAAAACCTATCAAGACTTTAATATTAAATAGAAAGATACTAAGTCTGGCTTAGAAAGTCTCTTAGCTGCAATGTGTAGGCTGGGAGATCTTTCAAGAAAGTACCAATACATGCTTGCTCTACTCTTACGCCCTTCCTCGTATTTCCCCTCTTGGCGCCTGACTCAAAGTCGTGGCTGCAGAGCTCTGCAGAGTGACCCATTAAAGCAAAGTCTTCCCAGGAAGCCTCTTTATCTCCATCTTGTTGGCTTCAGTCACACTAGAAAACAGGAAGAAAAGAGCTTCCTGGCTGGGTCTGACCAGTGGGGTACGACTGAAACAGCCAGAACCTGATGCTCTGTTGAAAAATGCAGTAACTACAGGATGCCCAAGCAGGCCACTGGAAAAACTCCCTCTGATTGAATGTTGACATCAGATTTAATGTGAAGATATCCATTTGACCAGAATATATATATTTTTTTTTTAACTTTGAAGTATAACTTAACTTTTTTCTGTATAATTGTGTTCCTTATCTTTTCTTTCTGGAGGTTTTTGGGGGACACTACTGCATACTACTTATATGCAGCCTCCACATCAACGAGCTGAAATACCCTATTCTTGGATAAGTGACCCCTGATATTAGTGGTCTTTAAATTTTTGTGCCAGTTTAGAAGACAGTATCATCCTTGCCATGAAGACATTAAACTTACATAGCAATCACTGAACAGTTTCTACTCAAAGAGCCAGCTATTTTGATATTATTAATAATTTCTATATGCTGTGACCTCCTCTAAGTTTTGACTATAAATGATCTAAATATTGTCAAATGAATTTACCTACTGTTACTGGGGGGAGTTGTGTGGGGGTGTTAATTGATTTTATATTGTCTTAGAGCTTGTCTGATTCTGGAGCCAAACCATCTCCCTGAATAATTTAGTGTAGGACACGCCCTCAAATTTGCCACTGGGACAGGTTGCCCAGAGTAGTTGTGGATACCCAATCCTTGAAAATGTTCAAGGTCAGGCTGGATGGGGCTTTGCACAACCTGTAAATGTGTCCACCCATGACAGGGTGGTTGGAACTAGGTGACCTTTCAACTCAGGCTGTTCGATGATTTGTCACTTAAAGATGTTTAGACTTTGACCTGAGAACATTTCCTAACAGTTATGTTTTCACTGTCGTCACTGAAGTTAACGTTCATTTAGCTGGCTGTTCTGAGATCTGGATGAGGGTAAGTTAGGCTTTCCACGTGTAAGCCCTGGCAAATCATATGATAGTCATTTAAGAGCTTTCTGTACTCAGCTTTCTGCTGCTTCGGTTCTGGACTCATCTCTTCAGAAGCAGAGGCTGCAGAATGGGTTGTGTACTTGCCCCTTAATCATCACAATTCATAACCATAGGCCATTAAAAGCAGAAATCAGTGGCAGATGAGTTCTGAGTTACCATGTCTGAGAGAAGAAAATCCTGCCTCTTCATTTATCTGCTGAGGACAACTGTCATCAGAGGAGAGTGGGTAATAGAGCCTGAGGTAATAAACTCTTCAATTGTCCTAGAGTAAATGGTCCTCTTTTCTTCTGAAAGAGTGGGAGATTCCATATGCTGAGATAAGATATTTCTCCAAAACATTGGGTATCAAATAAAGAGTTTGTCTGTGGATGTAGGACTAGGTTGATAGTTTCTTGGATTGGAGACACTATTTTACAAACAGGAGGTTGGTAAGTAGTTGGTTGCTAAGAGTGAATAGTTAGTTTCTTGTGAAATGCTGTTAATAATTTCTGAGTTCTTAGTTAAGTTTAGTCTGTATAGACAGTAGGTCTTCAAATACTGCAGGTATTAAATCACCATTGATAGTTTTCAGCTTGATGCCATGGCTTTAGACAGAAGGTGAGTTGCCACCCTTAGTTAGTGGATAGGTGAGTATCTTGAGCCATGAGCAGTACATAATAATCTGCATGGGTCATTGGAAAATAATTACAATAGTTAATGAATACTAGGGTTAATTAATTACCAATTAATTGCCACAGGTTATAGCTATCTAGCTGCCCACAGCAGCAGTGAATCAGTAACTAGGGGGAAGGAGATATGTTATAAAAAGGGTTGTTAGTTACATTGGTTGTAGGCACCTGATGGTTTCTTTATGAAAAGAATAGCTCTGCATGTCAGCAAAGCAATAGCCAAGCCAGCTGTGAAAGCTCTCACAGTGCTGGTAACTGTGCAAACATGTGTGCACCATTACTGAGGGTTGGCAGCTGACTTACCAGGAACCATTCCTGCAAGAGTTGATGTTGGGTAGCTGCCTTGTCCAGTTGGGGGGACATGGGGTGGGTAGCCAGGCAAGGTGGTGCTTGCCATATCACGACCTGGAAAGGGAGAGAATCAGGACAGGTGACCAATACAGATAAGAGCTTTCAATATTGAATAGGTATCACCTCTTGTCCCACTGTCACACAACTTGATAGGCAACTACTGCACAGCCTTCTCTTACATGAGCTCTGTCCACCCACTGAAAATTCTGGGTGAAGATTGCAGCACTTTTGATCTTACAATGTAAGGATGGATGTTAAAACTTAGCTTTGATAAGGCTCAAAAGAATTTGGTTTGTTTCATTATAGATTTTGGATTTTTTTAACTAAATCAAAATGCCCCTGATCTGCACAGAGAATGGCAGCATATTCATTGCCAGAGTAGCTGAGGTCCTGTCTATATGCAGTGGATGCAGTTCCAAAACTGTGGTGATGTTGCTTTAGGGTGTGATCAATGTGCAAGGCACTGGGAAGTGATCCAAGAGTTTTCTGTGCCTGTCTTTCTTCCCACCTTTGCCATTCACCTGCTGATGATTTTAGACAAGTCACTTTACCTCTCTGTGCTTCATTTTATGCTGCAAACTCTTTGGTGCAAGGGCACACTTTTAGTGCATTTGCACAGTGCTTAGCATGAGACCAATACTGGTTGGACTCCTTCCAGGTGCTGGTGTACTAAACATAATAATAGGATCATGCAAATTAGTTTGAGTCTCACTTCATTTTTATCACAGGTACAAGTTTTTGTTTGTAATACTTTAAGTTGTGATTTCTTTTCACCACCAAAGAAGTAGAGAGGGGTGTGGACTGGGTGTATGATTGTAGTTTATTTTTCCTCTCCTAGGCAGTGCAGCTGGGGGCTTCTTGGTTGATGCCAGAGGCATTTCCTCATTTGGACTGGTTAGCCTGAAAATGGGCCAGCCAGAAGGGCATTTGCTGTTAGTGCTTATTGCATTTAAATGAACTAAAATAATCTCAGAAGCTGCTGGGAGTTTCAAGCCAAAGCAAAACAAAACAAACAAAGAAAAACAAAACAAAACAAAAAGCTAAATAAATTAAGATAATCTTTCCCCCACAGCTGCTGAGAGATTTACAGCTCAACCTCCAACACTGCCTACTGAGATGTCAGCCTGTTCCAGGCATCAAAAGCCTTTCACATTCCCTAGGTGAACTGTAGCTCACCAAGAAGTTTGTGCTGTTTGTTGTTCTTTTGTTAAATTTTGTCTCTCCTGTCTGTTCTAACTGGAGGGCAAGAGTCTGCTTTGCCTTTAGGAGTGACAGGTTAAGTATAGCCCATTAACACCACTGGAGTCACCGGAACCGTGCTGGGATATGCCAATGAAAGGAGTAGAAACGCTGGTGCAGCTCTACTACCAGCAGAATGGTAACTGATAAAAGCAGGCCCTGGAACAAGCATGAACCTTGGCTGGGGAATCAGAAATAATTAACAGTTACAAGGCAAAGCAAAAACTAATAAGCATGGAACATTAACCTGAAGGGAGGAAGTTTCTCCGGGATGAGGTAGGCTAAACCAGTGTCACTGCTTTCACAGGTCTTGAGTAAAGATTACTGAGGTGATTTACTCAAGAAAACAGAAATGCAAGTTCATTCTTTCTCCCTGAAGAGGTTCCTGATCAGTGGCTGATGTTCCTAGCTTATGTCCTCTTAGACAGCAGGTGAGCCATTTTCCAGCCACTCCCCAATACTGATAAAAATAAATGCATACTGTATCAGGGATTAATATTCCACCCTCTTTTACTCTTTTATCACCATCATTCCTTTAGTGACTTGTAGCTGTATGTTAAATGGTGTGAATAACACCTATATCCATAGGTGTTTTTTTCTCACTTTGATTTAAGGCAAGAAATTTTTATGCTTAAAATTCTTGTTCTTTTAGTTTCATTTATTGGCTAGCCTGAGAAATAAGAACAAGTGATGAGTGAGAAAACAGTAACACTGAAAAGTTAGAGATAACATTATGTAGCTGCAGGCAAAATTAATTCATTTTGACACTTTCGTTCAGGTGGGATCACATATACACTCACTCTGCTACTTGATGTGTGCACACATGCCCTGGTTTTATTCAGACATGAGCGCACAGAGGTTGATATTCAAAACTTAGCATGGAAAATTTCTTGGGAAGTGATCATCTGTCAAAATCCCACTCTTGAAAAATAAGATAACAAACAAGTACTGTATCAGTAACATCAGCAAGAGTCTCACAGAGAAACTCGTAAAATGCTGTTACATACAAACAGGCCCCTTCCATAACCTCTTCTCTTTACAAACAGGTAGACAGGATTATCAAATACTTGTACTGAAGGGCTATGGCAAAGCTAGCTCATAACAGGCTTCCAACTGCAGCCATTCTCCCTGCTGCAAGAACCTTCTGAGTGAGGAACAGCACCTGAATCACTGTGACATTGTTTGCACTTTTGAGCACTTTGTCCCACGTCTAATTCCCTGTGAGTCCTTAGGCACTTGACTCTTGAGAAACACAGAGCCTTCTAGGCTAGAAGATGATCATATATGACAGTATCCCCAGATATCTCTGCTGTTGGAGAGAGAGTCAGGAGACTTCCTGGCTTAGGAAGTGCCCAGAACCCAGAGGCTCTTACTGGCTGCAGTAAAGTAGGACCAAGACAGTCTTATGAACACAAGTCTTCTCTGCTGTTACTTGCTGGTTTTCTACATGGAGGTTTAGAAATGGAAATCTCACATGACAAGACAAAGGAAGGATATTAAGTCAAAAGAGAAAAATAATATAGGAACATGAATGAGGCAGAGGTAAGATATGTTTCTCAAGTATTAGGAACTGTGGTCTGCACTAAGACTTGTCTGTTCTGAAAAAGCCCAGATTACATCCTATGAAAAATGATCAGTGATCGCCAAAGATGGTACCCACTATTTCGCCCATTCTCAATGCTGAGATTCTGCAGCAGTGTTGCTTCTGTCACCTTGCTCAGGAGTTTTCCTTAGTACTTGCCTGAAACTTGAACCTTTCTCCTTATCTTTCCCTCCTGCCTGCTGCTCATAAATGCTGGCATCTTCTGCAAGCTATTTCTTCACTTCTTCTCTTCCCCTAAAGGCCACCTACATCAGCTCTGTATTCCTTTTGGCTGAAAAACGTGATCTCTTACACATCTTTCCTGTTCTTGACATTCAGACATGACGCTGGGTTTCTTAGCTGCTTGGTCTGCTGCGTGAAGGCACCAGCTCACACTGACACTCCCAAACAAGGTGACTCAAGTACTGCTCACAGCGTAGCTATGGCAGTGCTCACCAGCTGCCCGTGTCTGGCTGACTTAGAAGCTGCAACCCATGCTGAACAACCCAGGCAGGCCCAGAGCTGGGTGGGATCTTCACACTGCTGTCAGCTACCTTAGGCTAGCACACCTTGTTCTGTGCCTGCAGTACTCAGGGACATTATGACAATTGAGGCAACACAGGATTTTGCTGTTTGCGTGTTTCTATGCGAAGTCCCAAACCCAATGCAACTGGGACACCCAGTCGCTTCTAGGTAGTTACAGCTTCTTTTCCTATTTTATTCTAGAAATGAAGGACAGGCATGAAAACTTTTTGATTCTTCGTGGAGCTGAGAACATATGCTGCAGATGCAGACCTTTAACGTTGTTGCTCTGGTTCCCACTTGCACTCAAAGAGCTTGCAGCATTTACTGGCCTCCCCATCAGACGAAACTGAACCCCTTGCCTACAGCATCCCCACTCAGTTTGTGGCCAAGGCCGGTTACCTGCTATCAGAGGCTGGCTGCTGGACTGCCCAAAGTGGGCACCATGATGAAGGAAGGCACTGTAGCAAGGCGTGGACGCATCGTCTGAAAGGGCCATGTGGAAGGGCTGAAGATCAGCCTGCCCAGAGCCGACCGGCGTGGTGGGGGTGAAAGGGGTGAGAGAGGCTCCATGAGGCTCTTGCTTTATACTGAGGGGAGAGGAGAGGTTTTCTGTGGTAGGGTAAGGGATGGACACAGACAGACAAAGGGAACAGGGGAAGGAAGAGGAGGGTGGGGAAGGGAGGAGAGGAAGAACAAAATGGGTAAATGAAAATGGAGTGGTTAAAATCTACAGGGAAATTAATTTTAAAACAAAAATAAAAACAAAAAGGCTAGGAGTAGATCAGAGGAGCCAGTGCTGAGACAACAGCAGTAAATGTGCCTGGGGGCTAGGCTTGGACTGCGGGAATGCCTCTGCAGGGCAGCAGGAGATGAGGAAAATGGAGTGCAGTGGCAGAGGGGAGGAATGGAAGGCAAGAAGAGAGGCGAGGGAGGGGACATGCAGGAGGAAAAGGACAGGAACAAGCATAGGTTTGGGAAGAAGAATGCTCTGAAGCTTTTGTGCTCCCTTTCCTGCTGCTTTTTTGTTGCTCACCAAGGGCATATGAAGATGCTACACTTAAACAGTTTGGCCCAAGGAATCGCACCATTTTTTCTCTTCAAACCCAAGGTAACCTTCCTCAGGACAGTAGCCTTGCTATAAGCATCTATTAGACAGATTGCTGGGTGTAATGGCCAAAGCTTCTCAAGCCAAAGTTCATAAAAGCTTGATAAAAATGGTATAGCTGGAGTTTGAGGCTAAGATACAAGTGGACTGTGCAATTAATAGGTGGATAGACAGATGGATCAATCAATTGATCTTGTTCACAGTAGCACATTTTGGAGATTTAACCATAAAAGCAGTCAGGACTGACTCTGATTGT
This sequence comes from Bombycilla garrulus, assembly GCA_013400315.1. Lineage (NCBI taxonomy): Eukaryota > Metazoa > Chordata > Aves > Passeriformes > Bombycillidae > Bombycilla > Bombycilla garrulus. Next base: position 1,472,896 of record VXBU01004981.1, read on the forward strand.
TCCCAGAGTGTAGTTTTGCCAGATAGATACCTTGACAGAGATACATAATGGAACAGAAGAAATATGGGGCACTTATAAAATGTCTCATTTTCATTGTTGTTTGCATTGGGCTTCCATTTCTGATGTGCAGATTTTCACAGGCACAATAGATTCAGCTTTGCAACTGTTCCTAACTTGGCTGCCAAGTAGGATGTTTGGGAATTGGAGAACCCTGTGACCTAAAGCATGGGTACTCCAGAACACCCACTGCTGTTGGGTTAGCAGTAATAGAGTCCTGTATTTGGATACCTGAAGCAAAGCATGGATGATGTGATCAGATCCAATCCAAATTATCTAGCAAACCATCCATCCTCAGGTAAACAAATTCAAGCCAATAAATGAAAGCCATCTCTCTGCTGTGATGGCAACTATTGCCAATGGCCTATGAAATAAGTTAGTTCCGGTGGTTTTGATTTATACAGAAAAATAGAAATGTGACATATAATTAGGCCATAAATCTGACTTCATTAATGTAGAACTGACTTAATTAGCTTTAGGCGCCTTGTTGTGAGGCTGTAGTGCTCACCTAGACAATAAAGGGCTGGGCAATTTCTCTCTGTGAATGCTGTTTTTCCTGAGATATTTGTTTCCTTAAGATTTACTACCTGGCAAAAATGATAGTTTGCCACCTGTGTTCTCCTCAAAGTACTTCTAACATGGGTGGCCAGCAAAGGTCTCTCATCACCAAGACTTCTTTGCAGCTCATATTTCAATTAATTGGGAAGGACCAGTCCTGGCCAAAAGGGATACTTCCTCTTCATTTAGTTTACTAAGTGAAGTCACTGGTAAGTGAAGATCATAATTTCTTTTCCCTTTTTGCTAGGAAGCTCTGTTTGGCAAGGACCTTTTTTGGAAGATATGAGGAATGGAAGTTGGAGTATCTGGATTTTGTTTTACAGTTAATTCAAGTCCCCAAAATAGGCAGCACATCAGCACCCAGCTTCTACTTTTTGCAACCATACACTGTCCTGTCCCACTAGTGAGCCTTCATGTGCCAGAGCCAGTCTCTGTAGATTGAGAACCCCCCTAAGCTGTTTTTCTCCTGCATCCTCTGTCATCAGATGGCAAGGAATGCACAGATTTACTTTCGGACCAAACAGGAAGAATCACCACCAGCATTCTAGGAGTGCTTGAAGCCTTTATCCAAATAATCTTGATACAAGAATACAAGATTATTTGTATTAATAGATCTATCTGCAGGCAAAGGGCCAAAAGTTCCCTGGGCTCTCATAGGCTGTGAGTGAAGCGATATTTTTCAAGGAAGCCATTTGACAGTGATAGGTAAATAAACTAGGGACACTTTGGTCCTGGGCATTTTCCATACTTCTTTTTCAACTCTCTTTATTATACAAGAGACAGCAGGTGCGGGGAGCTGCTGAGGAGGAAAGGGCAGAGAATAAGACGAACATGTAAGCGTGGGTGGGCAGAAGCAAGAGGTGCTATGGGCAGGGGTTAATCCTGTTTGCACAGCCCCCAGGCACGTTGGGTTTCCTAGTCCCTCCCCTGCTTTATTTCTCTTTTAAGGCATGGAATTTTCAGCTATAATCCTCCCTAAACCACAGCATTTTTCAGGCGCTCTGTGTAAGTGAAACCATAATCTCTGGTAAAACAGACCGCTTAAGCTGCTGTAGCATTAGGCCAATCTGATCCAGCCCCTGGATTTCCGCTCTGCCCAGCCACCACTGAGAGGATTTCAGCCTGAAAGACTGTGTAAAGCCCTTGCAATGGGAACAACAGTGCTAGGCCTTGCCTTGCAAAGCTAGGAAGGGTTAAGGGACCAGGAGCTATTTGTCCTGATGTTGTGAGGCTGTTAAAACCCCTGTCAGACTCACAGTGGAGATGAGCCCAGCCCTCTCTTGAACACATCAAGGCTTATCAAGAAAAATTCCTCGCACCTTCCAGAGGCATCACCACTTATGCAGTGTGGGGGGGGGATAGTCAACAGTAACATGGCTAAGAGACTTGAACACAATCATGCTAAACACTCTTCTCTCTAAGAACAGTGGAAAGGAGGCGAGGATAAGGTCAGACAGCGAATGATTGCACAACCAAAACTCAGACTTTTATGTGTCTATTTATCTGTCTGTCTATCTTTCCCTCTACACTCTGCAACTGCACAGACATAATTTATATCCCATGTATCTTTACTGATGGATGGCATTTACCATTTTTTACTCCTTTGTTGTCCAACTCTCCACTGACTAAAAGCACCTGAATTCTGTCTCTGGTATAACTCCTGCCACTGCTATGCTGGAATAATTGCTGGAGCAGTGAATTATAGCTCCAAAGCATGTCACTGTATACGAAATCAATTGATTGATCTATCTATCCACCTGTGAATGGCACAGTCCCATTTTTCATTGTAAACACCTCAAACTCCAGCTGCATCTTTTATGTCTTCAATTTTGATTTTTTTCATTCTCTAATTCTTTCACATTTGTAATGGAGAACTTGCCCCTGCCTATCCCAAGTGCCACTACTGCCAGCAAGCTGTGGAGCAGTGCCATTTTCTCTTGTCTGTGTTTTGTTGGGAGTGTTCCTCAGTAAGGCTCTTTCAGTAAATCCCAAGGTATATCTTGCTCCTAAGGCTGGAATACCAACCTGTTATCAAATGGGAAATCAGAAATCTATTCCTGCCCCACTCTCCTTTTTCTTCTAAAAGACAAACAGTATCCTTGTTTACAGGTGGCAAAAAAATATTGCCCACTGTCATGGTGGGGGAATTTTGCAAGTCAGCAGGGCAGGGATATAGCTGGAAACGTAGCAGAGGACAATATTTTGTGAACCACCTGCTCCTCTGTTTCTGACTGGACTTTCTGAGTTACGGTTGGTTTTCTTCCATTCTAACCCTCTCCTCTTATTTTGGCGGAGAGCAAGAACTGGTGGTCTCTAGCCTAAATTCCTACTGCGAATGAAGGGATTTTGGCCAGACAGAGTGAGAGGAAGATTCACAGCTTTGGCTTCCTACAGAGACTCATCTCAGCTTTTATCATGCTCTCCCCTGCTGAAGGGAAGGGAAGCGGGGTGGAAGGGGTGGGTGTTGGTTGCAGGACTAGATAATGCTGCTTGTTTTTCATTGCCAGGCTTCCTGGAGGATAAGCTATCTGCATCCAGTGCTCCTTTTCTTTATAGTACATGAAGAATACCACGATGGCACATCCATACATGAGGGATGGCTTTTACACACCCACTCAACACTGCTTAACATCTTGACAATGTTTCCTGTTCTTTATCTTTTCCTGAGGTCTCTATCAAATATTTGTATGACCCAAGTGCCCCACCCTTTACAACACATATCCTTACAGCTTTGCTTAAGGGATCACTCTACCTGAGCCCAGAGAAGAATACTCAAGTTTGTATAGGAACCCTGTGCCAAAGCTGAGTCTTAGCTCAGGTGTTTTGAATTCTATCCTTGTACCCACCTCTGAAACACATTTTTCTGTATTTATGTTCTCTGTTCCTTAGAAAAGTTTCGTTGTGGTAAATAGAATGGGACTGGGTCCTCAAAACTCATGGACTGGTGAGTTTACATTATAGGCAGTGGAGTTACATTGCTTTCTCCTATGTGGGAATCTTGCCTCCAATTCCAAAAGCCATACAAAAGACCAGACAGGGCTCACACAGCATATTGTTTGCTTTTGCTTACTGCCATATCAGAAGAACCACTTTTTCTATTCTTAGTTTCCTAGATTTTCTGTTGCAAGAGCATCTTGCAAGTTACACTGAATGTAAATATTTTCCTAGTTATTTTCCTTCTTTGATCATAACAGACCTTTGCTAGAAGAACTTAAATGTGTGCCAAGATCAATCTGCTTCTCATTATACCTTTCTTGTCTTCCTACTGACTAGAAACTGAGCCTTCTGTGTTCAGGTTTATTTTCTCTTTCTGCACACATTCATCCATGTTCTTAGCCCATTAAATTGTTGAGTACATGTTTAAAGAAACAACCTTGGACTGCTTTTCCCTAAGACCCAAAGCTGTTGTGACATCACATCCCATGCCAAATTTTGTAATCTATTTGCCGTATTTTTTTCATTAAACTGAATGTTATAAATCTAGATTTTATGTCTGATCTGATCTTATAAAATATGATCTGATTTTATGTCTGGTCTAAGTAAACTAACCTGCTGTATGTTACTTTGAAGAGAAAATTTTATATTCTTCATATAAAGTAAAACATGAAGCTTCCAGTAGACCTGTGTTCTGGACTTACTCTTTGAAGCTACTTAAACACTGAGTAATCACTTGAGAACTCCTCTGAAGTCTATTTCATGCGTCTCTCAGTACATTTGTTTAAAGACGGAACTGAAGAAGGAAGATAGCTTTGAAATCCTGGTGGGAGGGGAGAAAGACGTGCATGCAATTTGTGTACTTGACAAACTGAGAAGCTCAGTGGAGTTTATATCATCCTCTTTCTTGAGTCCCAGCCTGGTGGATTTGGCAAGTTCTGCCTTGAAATGTAGCAAGTGCTTATTCCTTGTTGTTTTGCAACTTGAGTGTTACTTCTTAAACGAGATGCTTTTGAAATATATACTGGGCAATGCAAATAGAACCTGTTAGTTTTTCATGCAGTCCTCATTATTAGTAACTCCAAGGTTTCATCATAATGGTATTTTACTGATCACAACATAGGATAGATCTTCCTTGGTAGCCCACAGCAGTCATAAACTTAAAAAGATGGGACAAAGCTAATTACTCTAAGCTCTCAATTTCTCTGGAAGACTGCAGTGGGCAATTTTGGTAGTACAAGAAGTGAGCCTAATTAAATCCAATACAGCTGATGGACACCAAAAGTTATTAATGTCTGCTTAACTCAGGTATAAAGTACAGTTTTTGCTATACTGGGCAAATGTCTACATAAGAATTTTTATCAAAATCATATTCATTGGATCCTTCATTTAACCTCAGCAGAAAAGGCAAAACTTGAATTGCTGGAAAGACAATATAATACAATTTTTTTCTATAAAAAGTCCCCTATTGTCCAGCAGCATAGAGTGTGGCAGCCTGCAGTGCTGTCCTCTTGCTGAAGAAAATTGGACTGGGAATGCCAATTCACTACTATTGTCATTTTATGACATTATTTTCATTCACTGCTATTGTTCACTTAAATGCTAATTTAAGTAAAGCAAAGATATTATTTCTTCTGGCCCCATCCATTTCTGTGTTCTTCAGTTGAATATGCCTTTAAAGCCCATCATCTGCTTTCTTCAGCATCATAAAGTTACTGTCAGTGGAAATTCCACTGAATGCATATAAATAGTTTATGTGATTCCTTCCCCTCCACCCCCATTCCTGTCTGTTTCAGGATCATTCATCTGACCATCTATGACTCTCAGCCATTTGGTCCCAGAGAAGAATAGTAGCACCTTTTGCTTTTACAAATTCCTTTACTAGATAAGAAGATATTATCTCTTCTTAAGGAGGGGAAACAGTTGATCAAACTTGAAGGACTTCTGCTTTTGCCAGTTCCTCATCTTAAATATGAGAGGCTTTCTCACAGAAAATACTACCTTCATTTTAGCGAGGCCGGATGGTAACAACCTTGTAGTAGATGCATGAATGATTATAATTTTCCATTTTCACAGCATTGGAGCATCCAGAGATGTGCCCAAGAGGCTGTTGGTGACTGCAGCCATGCTGCTGAGCGGGGTCAGTGTCTGTGGGATCTGCCACCACCAAAGCCAACTTGGGCCTCCCAGCAGTTTGCTAAACAGGCTTTTCTAAGTCAGAGTAGTCAAGCCCTGGCCAGGGCCATTGCTCGCTGGTATCAGAGCCTAAGGTAGACTGGAATAAGACAGGAATTTTTCATCAGTACAAACAAGGAAAAGGGGAAGGAAATACTTCCCCTCTCACTGTAACATTATAAGTAGTCATGATTTAAAACAGCAAGCTGGATCAACTTGTTTTACATTGCCACTGTGAGGCTGTTTTCTACAAGCTTGAATTTTATGGGAGGTAACAAATATTTTGACAAATACAAAATTCACCCTAAACATACTTATTTCAGTTTTTGCTAAGTAGATGAACTGCATCATGTGCACATTTATTTAAGCAATTATGTTGTTTAATATAATTTGTCTTCACATATTATTACATGGCAAAATAGTGAATGATGAGTCCACATTATTATTGTATTAGATTATTAACTTTTTACTTGTTATCTGTGTCAAGTTATATTTGGAATGAAATTAGAATTAAATTAAAAACAGTATTTGTAATTATTCATGCTAATTAAATAAAATGACCGTAAGTTCCCTGAGTTCCTACATATGTTAGAACAGAAAAAAAGTAAGCTTTTCTAAGCAGGTTTTCCATTTAAAAATTATTTGTTAACTGGAGGAAAGGATAGCTATAAGGAGGAATTTGGAGTGGTTTAAGAACCCTATTTTAAAACTAACAGATTTCATCCTTTCATGCCAACTCTAATTCACTTAATTTGAGAAAAACAAATGTTCTTGATTTTTCAAATCCTGGCTTGTTTCTTCAGTTTAATGACCAGGTTATTGAACTGAACAAGATTCTCCTAGGCTCACTCGCTAATCTGAAATTAAGGAAATAATATCTTTTCAACTTGTAGGAGGCTAAAGTTCTCAAAGGATTGTTTAGCATTTCAGAATTTTTTTCCAAATGTCTAGGCAGTGATTTCTCCATGATTAGCATCACATCTTTCCTGAAAACTTTCATAAAAATCAAATGCTGTTTGAGTACTACTTTTTTTAATCTTCCAGGAATAGAAAGTATCTTTTTTTGTCAGTAATTCCAACTTTTTTTGCATACATTCATGTATGAATTAAAAAAAAAAAAAAAACCTGAAAAAATCTGATCCTATGCAAGAGAGGGAAAGTCTGGAGGAAAGTAAAATCCATGAACTTTTTGGTTTTGTGGTGCCTTTGTTTGATGAGTTGCCATCAGGATTTCTCACTCCCGATGATATTTATTACTTTAGGGGAAAAATTATTTCCCAGAGAGAAGGAAACCATTTAGGACATGATAGCTGTTTTGGTGGGTGAGATGACTTTAAAAGTTCTCTATTTCTTTTACTAGGTGCTAACTGTAGCAGAGAAGCACTCATAAACTTCCTCACAGGTAGAGAAGGGGACACATATTCCCATTTCAGTCACAGTAGAAGGTCCTGAAGTGGGCTTTTTTTCATCTTGTGTTTTGCTTTTTCTTTGTACATCTCATGGATTGTAGTGGGCTCACAAACAAGGTGTATTTAGTTAAAACTGCTGGGATTCAACTAAGGGAAATTTTTCTTCACCTCTGCTGTCAATTTATAATCCATGCAGTAGGTAAATCCTCCCCTTTATAGTCTGTTAACAAGCAAGTTTCAAGCCATACATGAAAAGTCCATTGTGCTTTAGTACTGCCACTCTGTTGGGTAACTCCTGGGCTAGGTAATTGAGTTGGAAAGGGCTCTGTTCCCAGACTATCAATCTAAGTCCCCAGAGCTCAGAACTTGCTTTGAAGATATCTCACTTTTTTTGCATGACTATTCCAGCAGCTGTGACTTCTGGTGGTGCTTAAACATGGATCTTAACCTTTGTTCTTATTGATTTCAGGCTTCTGTGAACACCCTTGTGCTTTTAAAGTACTCCTATTGCTAGTGCCAAAATCCTGAGGTTCTTCTCCACTCACCTCTTGGTTGTTGAGTACCTACCTAGCTACTGAGTACGTTCCAAACTCAAAGATCCATTGAAACAAGTGAATAAAACAAAGCTATTGAGATTTTCTGTGTTTACCTAGCCCTGTACAGACTTATACTCATCTGCTTTGAGTTTGTCTTCGATAGAAATGATAGAAGTAGAGCGACTCGTAAGTCTTCAGAATGGACAAGGATCTGGTATCATACAGCTATGGTTTGGAAAGACCTAGCAAAACTTTTTGCTGTCTGGGAAGACTAAGCTAGAGAGATTTGCTTGCTTTAGAGCTTGTGAAGCTCTAAATCTCACATTGTGAAGTGACTCCACACAGAGTTTGTACCCTGAATGGGTAGATTTGTTTCACATTTGTTTCAGGTTATCACCTGAATTCACATACTGCCCAGGGACAAAAGTATGAAGCATTTCAAGGATGATACTATAGCAGCAAAAGAGGCAGCCAGCAATTAAATTAAATATTACTCCAGTATCCCTTCCTGGGTGATCCCAAAGAAATCTGCATGCCTCTTCCTTAATTTCCTAGCTGAGGTACATCAGGAGGCAGCACTGAGTTCCTCACCTCTCTGGTCCTTCCTGAAAGCATTGCCCAGCCCCATAGCAAACATATAATGAATCATTCATCTTTAATAGATTATGCAAATTGAGAACATCAGGTCGATGAAGATCAATACCTGCAACCATTTAATTGCCAGCAAAAACATTTTAAGAATGAGCATTATCTGAAGTCTTTTCTTGGGTAATGGCACCATTAATCCAAACATTGGATCCTGGCCTAAGTGTATGGGGAAAATTCTCCGCCCCTCTTCTGCTGAGGCCTTTTAGGGCGTTAAGGGGCTTTTTCTTCCCCTTTCCATTTCCAGTTTGAGTTTCTCCATCATTACCACCAGTGAACAGCTCCCAGTGCTAATAGTTCTGCTTTTGTTACTCTGCACTGATTGAAATGTCGCATACAGATTGAGATGTTAGTGCTAAGTTGCCACCTGGGAATGTCAAGCTGGGTCTGAAATGAACTTTTCTCACTCTTGGATCCAGATGGATCAGATGGGGATGTTCTCAAGCTGAGCTGGGAGTGTAGCAGGGAACAGAGTAGGGGTAGCACAGGGTGGGAGGAACATGAAGAAAATTTTTTCCTCAGCCTATGGTCTTTTCTGTGAGACCAAATCTGTCTCCTGCTGTGCCCTTGTTAGAGTCACGTCCAAGGCTTGTGTAGTGTCCCACCCTTCAGGAAGCCTCCTCTCACATTAACAGCCTGGAATGCATCATCTTCACTTAGGCAGAAGGACTAAAAAGAACTATTTTCATGGCCTCTTTGAATCTTAAACTCTGACTGTAGACACGTCACCTTTACATTTAGCTGCGGGAATTTGCCTTGCTCTCCTAATGGCTTTGCCTCTCAAAGACAAGAAGATTTTTCCTGTAAGAGATGTGGATCTGCTAAACAGTACATGAACACCAGCTGAGTTTTGCAAATACAAAGAAAGGTAGAACACTTTTGCCACAGCTAAGCCACTTTTTTCTGGTTGGCTAAGAAACTGCATGGCTACAAGGATTCTGAATCACGCCTGATAGCTGTAAAAACCATTAAAAAGGTCTCGGATGTCATGCTTTTAGACAATTCCTGAATAATATAGTTCATCTCCCATGTTCTCCGCGAGATTTTGCAGACCTCACACTGGATATCTCATGTGTTTGAGTTAACAGTTACAAATCCTGCCTGGTCCCAAAGTTCTTGGTAGCCAAAAGCTGCAGGCAGCAATATGCCTTGCTCAGTGTTTGCTGAACAAGCAATGACTGCCTGCCTCAGCCAGGAGCTGCTTTGACATCAGGGGCTATTAGCTGGGGCTTCTGCAAGAAAAAATTGACATACACACTCCAGTGCTCTTGATTCTGTGCCATCAGAGGACACTCTTTGGTCAAGGGACTAGAAGCTTCTTCCCTTGCTAACAGGACTTAGATCTCTTTGTCATGAGTTGTTTCTCAGCTTCTGCCAAGAGCTTTCTAGACGGGCTACAAAAGTTATTGAGAAAGGGGGATATACCAAACAGGGGCAAGTCACTTGAGCCTTTAGCTACCCAGGAGGAGATGTGCAAGTCTGGTAGCTATGTGAGCAGCCACAATGGCTACCAAAGCCTCGAGAAGAAGGGCTGTGACACCAGAATACTTCCCTATGGCTCCAGACACACACAGGACAGGCAGTCTGACACCAGTATCAGGGCAGTGTGGGAGTGACCCTTGGCCCCAGGCGAACCTGTGCCACTCAGGTTCTGCACGTGCCACCAGCAAAAAGGAAGTTTCAGTGAAGTATCTGCTACAGAGATTGTCTCCTATTTCTCTGCATCCCGCTTTGTCTGCTTTCATGTGCTTCAGTTTCTACTCTCCCAGACGCACCTGAGTTTTATGTGCCCACATATGAGGAAAGGCTGTGAACAAAATTTTTGTCAGCTTTCCTAAGAGACTTATGGGCTTAAGAAGGAGAGAGTTTAGCAGTCACAGTTCACCAGATCTCAGTATTTAATTTGCAAATGCCTCTTCCAGGTGCCAGGGCTGAATAAAACTTAAACTATTATTTCCCCAAAAGAAAACCAAGTGGAGATCATGGGTAAGCCATGACCCTGCTGTTCTCAGATACAAAGGGAAAAAAATCACAGCGCATGTTTGGACATTTTTGTCCTCTACCAATGTCTCAACCTTAAGCCCCATCTGGGCACACAAGTTCGTGATTCACATCTGGGTTTGCCTGTCTTTGATCCACACCTGGACACATCTAATTGTACCCAAAACTGCCAACACTCTGAATTTCAAACTTCTATTGAACCCTTGTGTTCTCCACAGTCTTTCTGTCTCTTTCCTTGTTTGCCACAGAGGGGTATCTTGCATTAGCAGAAAAAGCAGAAGCTAATGGTGATGAGGGAAATAAATAAAAAGCTTGGTTCTGCTGTTTGGTCAGGCAGCTTACCGGTCACCACAGGGTACGTCTGGGGTCCTGACACATTTGTCCCCAGGTCTGGGTTAGCAGAGGTGGATAGACTTGATTTGACTTCATCGAGACCAGGGGTCAGAGCTGGGAGGGAGTACTCATTACCCTGGGGAAGAGAGGAGAAAGACAGCTCGCTATTGATGTGATGGGAGAAAGGGAAGGGTGTACAGATGGGGGGGAGGAAGAGGAGAGATGCAAACCCCTGCACAGATGGAAGAGGAGGAGGAAGAGGAAATGGAGAAGATAAAGTGACAAGAGGGTGGAGAGGGATGAGGGGGGGCATCCTAGGATGAACTATCCCACCCGCCTGCTTGATGCTGTGAAGGGGAAGAGAAGTGAGGGATCTGGCCTGTTGTTATCTGTGGAATGGCTGAGCCTTCGTTCGGTGCTGTGGGGATGGGGATGGCTGTCTGTGCCAGCCCAGGGGAAAAGAAAAGGGAAATCCACATCCCCTCCTCTTGGCTGAGAGGAGGTGCTTGCCCTGGTGACAAGGACAGCTGGGGCATAGGACTACAATGACAAGACTAGGACAGGCGGGCTGTAGGAAGCAGCCAGTGTTGGCCCACTGTTGCCAGGCTCTCTGCCTGGGTCGCCTGTCTCCCCTCCACTGTTACCTCTGTCCTAGCTTTTTAAAAACAAAGAGGCCTCATCCCCTGCCTCTGTCACTCTGTGCATTGGGGTATGAAATTGGGGAGGGGGGAGCCACATGGCTAACAGAAGGGTGGGAGGGGGAGAGCCATTGAATCTGAAAGGGTGTCCTGTCCGAAAGGCTCTGGTAATTGCCTTTTTATTGTGGCAGCCTCCAGACCAGACGCGGGAGCTGGAGAAACCAGGAAGGCTACAAAACAGCAGGAAAAGTTGCTCTGATTAATATTACGTTAAATTAAAACTGATTTTCTGCTCTTTCTCCTGCGTTTTTTTCCATGCACTTCCCCAACCCCCTCCCCACATCTTCCCCTCCTCCAGCAGGTTCCACGCGTGCTGCCCCCTCCCCGCCCCTGTCCCTGCTTGGCTAGGACTGCCTAGTCATTTCCAATTCCTTCTTGTATTGATCTTCCTGTAGAAATCAGTTTTGTAATTAGCTGCAAATTAGGCCTTCTACTGGGGGTGAGCCTGCCCCCTGATTTATCACCAGAGTAATTCGCTGTGATCGGAGAGAAATTAAAATGAACTCAATTAGGCTTTGGATTTGCTTTATGGGCCCTGCTCAGAGTTTCAGGGGGAAAAATGACTGTGCTGGTGCTTAATAGTCTAATGAAAGTAAATAAAGGTTATTCATTGTAATAAACCCAGGGACTCTGGGATGAAGGGAGTCCACAGCCAGCCTCTCCTTCTCTTCCTTTGTTGGTTTATGGCTTGGGGCGGTTTAAAAAGACTTTTGATTTTCGTTTTATTAAGACAAACAGCTTTTGGGATAAAAGGCCGGGAGAGCGGGGGAGTAAAGAATAGGTGGGCAGAGCTGCAGAAGTGTGGAAAACTGTGTTGGAGATGAGAGTCAAGTCTCAGCTTTGGACCATGAAGGAAAATGATCCATTAAAACCCAACCCTGTGGCTCGTTGGTCGCCAGTGTGATCTCAGGGTGCAGGAGTTTCTGTGCAGTGCTACCTACCAGTGAACGAGGATGGGGGCGTAGGCATGTTCGCAGCAAGAACAGGCTGCCACACAGACAGGAGTGTGTGCAGAGGGAAAAGTGGTCATGGGGACCTAGGGAGAGCACAGTGTGCATGTGTATGGCAAGCTCATGAGAGGAGATAAAGCTTGTGCATACACGAGCATCAGCACAGCAATACAACGAGACAGGGCTGTGAAAGGTATGTGCAACAACAGGTCAGTGTCAGAACAAGGGACGGAGAGGGGCAGAGGGATTTTGGTGAGGGAATCTCCCTGCCATCATCCTCTCGGTGCCTACGGGCTCCCATTACCAGGCCAGGCCCTCACCTGCTCAGATTTGATGTGCTCTGATGTTTGAAAGACGTCAGGGTAAGAAGGACGCTCAAAAACTCGATCTAAAGCTTCCAGCTGCTGCTGGGTGAAAGTGTCGCCACGAAGGTGCTTCCGCAAACTGTCCACGCTGCTCTGGGAATCTCCATTGGGAACTGAGCCCTCGGATACATCTGCAGGGCACAGACAGAGAAAACAGGGAGTTAGCAGCACCCTGGCTTGGATTGGTAATGGATGCAGGACAAGGACAGAGTGGGAAAGAGTGAGGCTGTGTGCCTGCACCCAGGTAGCTGTGCCACTCCTGAGGGAACAGGAGGCTGCAGGGGTCCAAGAGGAGCCCTCTCCTCTCTGATGGAGTGGCCAGGCTGCTCTGGTGGGTTCTGTGGGATTCTCCTGCCCAGGATGAGTGAGGCTGTGGAGAATGGTGCTTAGCTCAGAGATGAGTTTCGGTTCCGCTGATTTTCAGTGTTAAAAATTGCCAAATCTCCACTGCTGAGCATAAAATGGGAGCAAAGCACAGCGATTAGCATCGCTAGAAGACCACTGGAGAGGCAGTTCACAGAGAAACAAGAGTGCTAAGGATGGACTGTACTGGAGAAGACTGAGGGAGCCTGCAATGGGAAAAAGGCTCTCTTACAGTTTGGAGGGGAGCCAGTCTCTGTTGTATTTCCCCAGTCCTATCACTGTTATCATTTCTTTTTCATCTGATCCTATCCTAGATGAGTCTTTCATTCCCCTCAGATAACAGGGAAATCTGGTTTCTGACTCCATGTCTCACCAGAGACAAATCTCTCCCTGTGGGGCAACTGTCCCATCCAACATACATTGGTTTCTGTCCTATTCACCTATGTGTAGCATGTGATTTATCATGACCCATACCTCTGCTTTAAAACTCCCTCAAAAATGACGTGAATCTTTGTCTCTGCCAGTCTCCCTTCTTATCCAAAATGAATGATTGTATTACAAAACCTAGTCCTGCTCATTGGGAATCAGCCTTCCTGGTATTACTTTGTTCTTAATAGGAATGTAGCTGCCTTCTGGTAGAAGCTTCCCTAGAAGCGCATCTCTGTCCCTACAACAGCCATCTGACAGTCCAATCTCGCAGCAGTGCCCCCACCATGCTCCAGGGTGTCTCTATTTCTGTTGTGCCATTCCACATCTCTTACAGCCCACTCATCCCCTGTGCTGTGAGTTCATTATAAATGCCCTGCCCCATCCAAAGTGAATTTTTTCCTATGATAAACCATCTGATCACCTATCTGGGTTTGGGTTTGGTTTGGTTTTTTTTTTCCCTTGTTATCCCCCAATTTAAATGAGGTGCATTTTTCTCTGTTATAACCCCTTTTTATCTCAAGTGAGTCTCCTGCTATTAGCATCTGTCATATCCAAGGTGAATCTGCCTGTTATAACCTCCTGTCCCAGCTGAAGTGAATCTTCCTCTGTCATAATCCCTCATCTCATCTGAGGCAAGTCTTCTCATTATAATCTCCTCCAACTGTGCTGAGTATCTTTCTGCTGTCACATTCAGCCTAGCTTTGGTGTGCCTGTTATAATCCCCTGCTTCGTCCATGCTGATATACCTCCATACTCTCCATACTGAATCCTTACTCATTGTGCTTCATCAGACACAAGTCTGACTGCCTTATCACCCTGACTAACCTAAGATCAGGTTCTCCCTCTTGTGCTGTAATTATCTTCCTGTTTTTTCACTAATATGACTCACACTTAAGCTTTTCTGGGTGGCCTCCATTCTGTGAATCTCAGAAACATGCTGTCTGTCAAGTAACTGGTCAAGGGTTCTGTATAGACCTTCTCCTTCCTCCATGCAATCATGGACACATGATGCTCCCAGGAGCCTGGAGTGACATTCACTGTGCAGCATGCCACTCCACTGCTTCCTCTTTTAGCCCAAGGATAGTGCCAAGATGGTATTTTCCTGGCACAGTTAATGCCCAGCTGGTGGCCCAGAGTTATGACTGAGCCAGCTGCCTTCTGGCTATGAGATATATCCGTTTATAGGTGATTATACGATATGATATAATCAATAGTGCATTATATACAGTAGCATAGTACAGTACCACTCACAAGACCATAGAAAATATTACATATTGATTTGTCCCTGCCAGCAGCCTTCCCTCGAGCAGCGTCTTCTCCCTTTCTTTTCCACCCCAAGCTAGAGTAAGGCTATTTACTGGCACTGATCCTTGGAGTTTTCCCCTCTCACTAGGCTTATTTGCCCAAGAGAAAATTATCAATTTCCCAAAATCTGGAGTTCATGACAGATTTTACTAACAAAACAAAGAAGGGATCAGGCTTGGTGGACTGCACACTGCGTGGGTCAGGACAGTTTTCATGTTTTAGATGGACTGGGCTGTTTCTGCAGGGAGTGACTTTCAAGAGGACTGGAACTCTGGCCTTCCCTGTAGAAAGCTGGCACAGAACTCTTGGGTCCAGACTCAGAAAAAAAATGTTTCTGTGTCAGCCTCAACCTGTCTGCAGCCTGTGAAGCTGTTTGCCTTTGAGGATCTTTCCACGTGTCAGTCAGTGTGTATGATTGTACACACCATGATGCTAATACACATGGGTATTTTTGCAGTAGATAACTATTCAGTTATTTTTTAGATTCTGCATCACAGTACATGCCTGACCAGGCATTTGGCTGTGGCTTCTGGTTTTGGCTATACTGGATTTTCAAGGATGGCAGCCCTATACTCTGCATCGTGTTTGGTGTGAGTGGACAAATGTACAGTAAAACTTTTACTGATTGTTATTAAACTAGATTTTACCCTTAGTGAGTTGCCCTGAGTGGTTACACAGATTTGTGCACACACGCACAGGTATTTGCAATTCTGTCTTCCTTCAGAGCCCTGTGCACATGTGTCTTCTGCATGTGCACAGGCCATGCCTTTGTGTGAAGAAGCTGAAATCACAGCTTTCCTGAGTCGCTGTAAGAGTCTCTTTTCCTTCATTTATTCAGAGGCCCTTCAGATCTTGACAAATCTGTCACTCTAAATTTGCGAGAGATTATGGTGCTCTCTGCCTAGCACGGAGAGAGGTGATATATGATATCTGCTGCCCCTATTGATTGCCTGATCTGGTGGCAGAGGGCTGGCGAAATGAACTTGAAATGAACATCATGCCTCAACTCATTGTGCGTATAATACACTACTTAATCCCACATTTTTGAGCCGCTATGGAATTCAATTGATCAATCATGTCCCTCTGATAGTACTGTTTTAGGGGTTATTGCTGCTCTGCTCACTGACCTTTCTATTTATTTATTTATTTATGGCAGAGTGTGTGCCTGTGCATGTACACACATAAGTGTGTATGTGTATTTGGGAAACCCAGGACCAGCTGATGAGAGACGATCTGTACAGTCTATGGGAAATGAAAGATAAGGATGAAGGAAAGAGAAGGGTAAAGAATGGGGTTAAATAAGAAATAAGAATGATCAATGCAGGGAAATGGATAGAGAGAGGTGCAAAAGTTGTAAGGAGAAAAACAATGCTTTAATTTAGGTGAAAATTCCTGGAGGGGAGAGGGAGGAAGGAGAGGGATGGGCCACTCTGCCCTAGCCTATGCTTTAAAATCTGCAAAAGCAAAGAAACTTTTGACAGAAGCTTGTAGGGTACCTTGAGGTGAACCTTGTCTAAACAAATTGCAGTAGTATTTGGCTTAATAATGGTAGGACACATGAATCCCAAACTTCACAGAGCAATTATATGAATTGTGCAAATATATTTTACTTATGAAGCAGAGGAAGTTTTACAGAGGTGATCCTGAAGGACAGATTTGTATGTCATGTGTTGCTAATGTTGAGGCATTCACAGTCCCAGATAGTTTTATTTTCTTCAAAACTAAATGATTGTAAGTCCCCTGTATTTGTCTTCTGGGGTCAAAACCTACAGAGGACGCGTTTTCGTTTTTTTCCCTGGAACTGCAAAGGCCAAACACTTATATCTGGTTTTAGATCAAAGTTGCAATTCTCATCTAAGCGTATGACTCTGTAAGCTGGACTATCAGGAGAAGTTTCAAACAGTGTAATACACAAAGTATGAGAGCTGACAGCCATGTGGGTATGAGCAAAGGTGGCAGAAAAGACCAGAGAGAACTTCAGGGAAGAGATGGAATCCATCAAAGGGCTGTGGGTACTAGTGAAGAAAGAGCTTAAGGGGGATATTTGAATCAGGAAAGACTAGCAGATGCCATGAGGAATGGCACTGTGGTGGGCAACAGTCACTTCAGTTGATGAAGAACAGTGCTAGGAGTAAAAGCTTGAGGGACAGGGATTTGCCAAGAAAGCAGATATTGGAAGGGGTCCTGTTCAAAGGGGTAAAGGAGGGCTTTAGCTGCTGGATGAATCTGAGGATGCCACCTGGGTAACTGTGATAACTGTACTCAAGAGGAAGCAGCACCATCACCTTTCCCAGTTCCCTTTTAGTGGCAAGGGAAACCTCTCTTTTAAGTCTTAAGAATCTTAACAAACAGCTTGAGAGGCTAACCATGGCCTCAGCCACTGTGTCCCTCACAAAGGTGCACATTGCTGTCAGTGTGATCAGGCCTTGCACGCGTGACCGGAAATATCTCTCCTCCGGGGCACAGCCCCTCAACACAAGACACAGAAATGCTCCACGGGTGTCACACAAGTATTCTGACAATAACAAGGAAATGCTGTCCCAAAGAACAACAGAACAACCTTAATTACGTCTGACACAGGGAATATGCCCATTAAATAATTCCAAAACAAAGAGACATTCTCAGGTATGGAAGCCACAAAGACACCAAAATGTACAAGTAGCACAAAGTAGCGTAATTCATTACTTCCCTGGCTACAAGTGACAGACAGAACTCTTACTCAGGGTGGGACAGGACCATCTCAACAATTAACTCAGAAGTGTTGCTGACATAAGAAGATCTTTGTAGCACAGAAACATCTAGGAAGGTCATGAGAAGCTGTGCAGCTACCACACAAACATGGTGATACCGCTTTCTTTTAGGGAAGGGGCTGTACCATCCCTATGACACGTCTGCCTGCAGTGTCATGGGACCCTGATCTCAGCTGGGCCCTTGCAGCTCTACCAATAAAAATCGCAGTCATAATAAAAGCAAATGTGACTGGCATGAAAACTGCCAGGCAGGTGACACAGCAGAACCCATCTAATTGTCAAAGGCTCCAAGGGAAGCACAGCTGTCTGATGTAGTGGTGCTGAGCTGGCTGCTGCAATGCTGTCCCTCTGCACCAGCAAGGCAACCCTGTCCTCTCCTGCAGCCTGCTTGCTCCATCCCTGCTGGAGTGCCTAACTCAGAGCAGCCCTCTGCCGCTCCCTGTGCATTTGTGGCTACATGTGCTGCCCCTTCCCAAATCACACTTTTGCGTTAATACTGCTCTTTCCCTTTTTCCGATTTCTCTTTTTTCCCCCTCTGATGTGTTCCCGTGTCCCCATGCAGCCTGGGCCTGTCAGACAGCTTTCCTGTTCATCCCGGGGGGCCTTTCCCCACACTGCCAGTTGTTGCAGTTTCAAACTCAATTGTTCTCCTCGGTACTGAGGCAAATGGAGTCATTAATTACCTTCTATCGGCTGGGCCGAGTTCAGAATGCGATCGATAGCAGTGCTTGTCATTCACGGCAGCCAGCCCTGCGCAGACCCTCGCCTTGCATTCAGCGCAGCTCTGCGCAGGACCCCAACAGAGCTGGCCTGCAAATGCTGGGCTCAGCCTCCCACTGGGAGTAGCAGATCTCCTGCATCTGTGTCTGAACTGACCCCCAGCCAAGAGAGAGATCAAGGACAAAGACCTTGTCCTGAGGTAGTAGGTCACACATTTTCAGATGGCCAGGATTGTCGGGTACTGATATCCTGATCTACGCAAGCTGATCCAGTCTAGCTGTCACAATGTTTCTAAAGACACTGTTTGCATCCCCAGTAATTATTAAACTAATACTGTACTCCCCTCAGTAAGGACAAGCCCAAGGACTGGCAGTCCTAATCTGGTGGTCTTTTCACCTATGTAACTTTCTTGCTCTATTAGAAGTTTGGAAAAGGAAGGCTGTAAATTTTGGGTTACATTCCCTTCCATGAGAATTTTTGTGGTCTTTTAGACGGTGTGAAAGAAGAAGTAATCTCTAGATGGGTCAGTTCTCTGTTTCCGCATGTCGTAGTGCTGCAAGACTTTTGTACGCTTTGATTGTGATAACTGGTGGGGAGAAAGATGAACCTCAAATTCAGATGGGAAGGATGCTAAGTGAGTGCAGAATAGAGATGATGGAGCATGGAAGGGGCTGGCAAGGTTCAGGAATGCATAGAGAAGGAACCTATGGGATCTATGCTGTAATGGTGAAAGAAGATACAGTACAAGTCAGGTTATGTACAGTATCCTGCAGAAATAGGGATAGTGGGACATAAATACTGGAGGATTATCACCTCAAGGAAGACCATCAGCCTTTGTGAACTCCACAGTTGTTCAGACTCCTGTGTCCATTTGCCTCAAGGGAATCCACAAACCTGAATTTCAGTATGCTAATTGATAGTACTGTGCTGGTCCATGTGTCTCGTAATTTAAGTGTGTCAGCAGCACATAGACTGTGTGTATTTCTCTCTTACATGCTCCGGCTTAAAACAGAAAGGCTCGGAAACAAAGGATTTTACATTTTGAAATGAGGATATAGCTCACATGAGAAATTGGTGAGTAAGGAAGGCTGCTCATGCAGGGAAGTGAGTCTGACTGAGGAAGAGTGAGATGTGTGCTGGTGCTTGACAGCAGTGCTTTTAACACAGAGGTTGTGTAAGACTGAATACCCTAGATGGAGCAGGGACAGGCAGCGCAGCTTTAATACAGGGCTTCCATGAGCAAAAATGGCAGTGCTCAGTGAGAATGTAAATGTAATGAATTGTGTGTGCAAATGTGTAATGAAGTGTGTGCTCAGATCTGTCTTGGATTATCATGGGAGTATGCAAAATGCATTTAAGGAAGTGAATGTGTATATGCATATGAAAATCATATGTATTTACTACGGTACCTAAGTGTATGATTGCAAATTTGGACAAGAGCATCTGAGAAACTAAGTCTTTGTTGGACAGCAAGAATCAGCACATCCAGCCTTACTGAAAATGCCAGCAAAAGTCTTTCCAGGTGTTAGGATACAAGCAGCTGTCTCAGATATGTATACAACATGTACTACAGCATATGTGGGTGTGTAGGTGAGGAGTTTTATCCTGGGCCATAGTTTCCTAGGTCCAGTATCTCTTACTAGTGCTATTAGGCTTGACTGCTAGACAAATAGAAATGCAGCTGCCTCAAGGATCCAGCACACCGGCTTTGTTTATGTTGACAGAGTAGCAATCAGCACTCTCACACGGTGAGCCAGATCCTCTGGTCAGTGTAAATCTGTAAGTCTCTAGCATTCAGTAGTTATACTGATTTACACATCCTAAGAGTTATCAGAAGAGTTATCCTGATTTATGCTGCTGTGGTGTCCACAACATTGCCTTTAGTGCAGTGCCCTCAGGGACAGCTGCTGCTGCAGGGAAGCAGGGCTCCAGAAGCTATGCTTTCCCTCTGCCAGAGAAGATGATTCCCTTAGCATCGTTGGCATGACTTAACTCTCTTCTCTCATCTTCCTAAGCATGTTTGTTGGGGAGCTACTTCTATGCAGGATCCCCCTTGGTGAGCATATAGAAAAGGGTGGCTTTTGTTAGCTCCAAAGGACACAAGCAACACAAAAAATTACATCGCATGCAGCCCTAACTATGCTTGTTTAGAGAAACTGCTTGCATTTATGAAGTCTTTGGTGCGGAAAGCAGGGTTGCAAATGACTGCATCAGAGCGACAGTAAAGGCCATTAATTTCCTGTTATGTTTTCCTGTGTTGGGGGCTTTATTAATTTAATTTTACACTGTCGAACAACAGCGAGTGCTGACACCGCCACACTTGGAGGGTTTTTTTTTTTCCTCAAGCAGTGCTTTGCCTGACATGCAAATCAACACTGCTATCAGGACTGCTAGACACAAGGCAGGGAGCCCAGAGCTGGGCTGTCATCATCCAGTTCCACCTCCCAGTTTCTGGGAATCCCTGAGATTCCAGCAGAAAGCACTGAGAGGATACCAGAATGAAGACTCAGCAGATCTGGGTCAGACAATGGACACTTCTAATGCACAGTCTAGGAAACATAAATTCCTCTTTAGACTGCTTGGTTCCATTGGATTGGTCCCCTACTAATATGCATCTTAATACGTCCTTTCCTTCTGTTTCCCTTGCTCTACACTTTCCCTTCCTTTCATTGCTCCTATTTTCTCCTCATGCAGACTTTTACCTCAACCTCACCAGTCAAAGGAGTCTGTATCTGCCCCTGAGCCAGATACTTGTGAATCATGTTATTGGAAGCTCTTCTGAGTCAGCACTAAACCAGTATTCAAGCAGAGTGTTTTTAGAGCTGCCATTTTTGACGTGCCATAAAACAAAGACTCCAATCACTCAGAGTCATTAAAATTCCCATGGCATTTTTTGCAAGAGTGCAGACATTAACCTGGCTGTCCTGAACAAAATCCAGCCTGAGTGATTACCCACAGCATATCTTAATTCTCCTGTGGTTTCATTTGGACATGGCACAGCAAAATTTCACAGTTGATGCTCTGTATTGTTCAACATCTGCCATGGTCCACCTGAGAGTCAGACACATTTCAATAGAAAATGAGATCTTAAGAATGGGAAGGTTAATAAACAACATATGATACAGGATGGATAATTGTGAAATGCCATGCCATAAAAGAGCTACAGGCTTGCAATAAACAGCAATCTGCTCGAAATGCCACCATGCAAAATTTTTTTTGAATCCTCATTCCTATATTAACTGTAAACCATTAATAAAATAATTTGTTATCTTTCTGCATGAGGTCATGTGAAGGCCATTATAGGTTCATGAAGGAATGTATACTGATATGAGCTCTATAAAATGTATATTACAGATATGTTCCAAATTGTAAGATGTAGTCTCCGAACAAGGAAGAGTCCAGCCATGGGCAGCAAGCAGTTTCACAAACAAGTGAGGTCTCTGCAGAGAAGAGCTATAAGTATCTTTGAGGATTAGCAAGTGGAGTATTGTTTTTTGTTTGCTGGGATTTAATGAAGTTATCCCAAACTCTACAACAGTTCTGATCTTCCTGGAAAGTCAACCCTTTTGTTCAAGGCCTACCTCTTCTCAGACTACATGCCAAAAACCAAAGCAAAAGAACACCAGGTCCTTTGGGAAACCAGGCATGGAAGTATACCTGTCCTTTATAACAGCCTTTTCTAGAGCATTTAAGAGAGAGGTAGAAGGCACTCAAGGTTTGATGGACATTTCATGCACAATAACCACTTCATTAAGGTTTAATCAGATGTCTACAAATCTGTTCCAATGTGGATCCCCTAGCATTAAAAACAGAATAGCTCCTCTGACCAAAAAAAAGCAGGGCCGAAGAGAGAAAGAGATCCTGATCTGATGCACATCCAAATGGAAACTATGATACCCCTGACCTAGCTCCTGTTCTGCACTGTACTCCGAGTGTTTTCCTGTACCTGTTGACCTCTGTGGGAAGAGGCCTTTGTACTTTGAACCTTTTGGGATGTAAGCAGTAGGATGCTTGGATGAATGAAGGAAAAGTGAAAGGAGAATGTGGATCTAGGCAATATTTTTAGGCCCCTTAAAAACTCTGACATTTTAAAGGGCCTTAAGATAGGCCTAATTTGCTTTTGACACCTATTTAAAGCATCCTTTTTTTTATCTGATTGATGCTTGGAAAAATCACCTTCAAAGAGCTATGGATGGAGACAGACAGAAGACATAACATGTCTGGTGTGTCTCAATAGATAGATACAAATATGTATCTGCAACTGCTTCTTTCCAGCCATGTACTACTACCAGAGTTGTTCTTCATATGCAATATCCTAGACCGTAGCATAGCCTCTGCGGGCCAGCACAAAATGCTGTTTTTTCAGGTCTTGCTTGGCAGCTACAGAGATAGCTGGAGTCCTGAAAGTCGTAAAAGCATCATAAAATGTTCACAAACTGCATTTTTTTAAATGCAAGGTCTGGTGACAAAATTAAACACACTGTTTTTTCTTCATTTCTTTCTCCCCTCCAATCAAATTGCCTCCTTGCCTCTCATCTGTCCAGCCAAGATTGTCATGGGCTAATCGCTTGGTGAGATCTTGTTGTTCCCCCGGGATCCAGTGAAACAAGACTAGAGGATCTGATACTATCTCTTAGGGAAGTAAAGAGCTTCTGCTTTCCTTCCAAAGAGCAGCAGCAGCAGTTCCCATTTTGGGAGGAGGGGTTTCTGTGGCCCTGACTGAGAACAAGGTGCTTAGTGTTTTCCTTTAGCACAAGAAGACACTCCTCTGTAGGAATGATTTACATCTATGAACAGCAAGCAATGTTTAACGTTACATTGATGTAGACTTGGGAGTGCAGAGATAGCCAAATTAGGAGCTAATTGGTGCACTGGGGATTGACTGTTGGGTCTCTTTGGCTGCTGGATGTGATCACAAAGAGAGAGAGAGAGAAAGAAAGGGAGAGAGCAGGAGCCATCCACCAGCCAACGCCTCTCTAAAGGTTGGGATTCCTGAGGCCGCTGCTGTCTAGTGCTGTCAAGGTCAGCAGGTTCAGGTTCACTGAACGGTCAGGATGGTTTGAATTACTGGCACTGCCTGCCGATTCCTCCACTGATCGTGATCTGTCTTCCAGCACCAGCTGCGGGATGATGCTCCCCAGCCATGTGCTGTGCACGGTGTGGGGCACAGGGAATGTCAGAGAGGCAGATGCTCTTGTTAAAGGATAAGTTTTTAGGAAGATTTAAGGACCCAAGGCAATGCTGAAGAAAGGCACATGCTCCAACCACCGAGCGTGTGGAGACCAGGTTTCTAGAAACAGCCATTCTGGATAATTGCACATTCGTATGTGCAAGTCTTTATGTAAACAACACTGCTTGGACATTTTCTCCCCAAACACACGTAGCTGTGACCAGGCTAAAGGGCAGAGTAGCCAGCATGTTCCTACAAGGCTGTCTGCAGAGAGCGCCAGAAAATGCTCAGAAAGCTGACTGCCAGTGTGCCCCACAGGTGGGCTTGGAGCCACTGAGGAGACCTCACCAGAGCAGGTGGGGAGAAGCTGTGTCTGCAGAGGTAAGAGTTTGCATAGGCAGGCTGACAGATGTGTGCCTGGGGTGGCACCAGTGCCTACATGCGTGTGTGTATGTGTCTATGCTGTACATGTGCTGTCCAAGCAGCCACAGCAGCAGTGATAGCAGAAGTATGTGAGAAAGACTGTTGCAGGAAAGAGCAACAAGAGGGATTTAGAAGACAACAGGGCTGTATGGAAGTCTAGTGTTTGTCTCTAGACAAGAACATCTCCACAGACATGCTTTACTTGCTTTCAATGGAGTTGCACTACAGAGAAATCTGGCCCTCTCAACCTGGAAGCCGAAATGCTTACTCTTGCCTCTTATTCTGAGCCCTGTTGTGTATCTCTGTGAGTCAGTCAGTTCCTGTGCTATAGCTGCAGATACACAGCTTTTGTACTCACACCTCTGTGTCTGCTTGCCACACACATTTCTACACCTGTTGAAAACTCTGTAGGGCTGAGAATGCAAGGGACAGCCCCTGCCTGGTCCATACACAAGGCCTCTTGCACAGCACCCTCAATGCTCTCCAAGACATGGAAGAGGTCAGGGTTAATGTCACCAATCTGCTACACAGAAGGGAAGCCCCATCTCCTCTATGCTTAGCACAGGTATTCTAACAAGCTCTGTGTGTAGCCTGCACCAGGAAGTATGTTGTGCCTTACTGTCAGCTCGCTTCAACTCCTCTCCCAGTTCCCTCTTCCGCTGCAGAGCAAGGGGCTGTGGCAAGAAGGGTCAGAAACAGTGCCCAGTATCATGCTGGTTTACATTAATGAGATACACACAGTGTAATCCAGCAACGGAATCAGCTCTACAAAAGGAGGTAATAGCAGGCTGCCATGAACAGAGCAGCTCAGGTAATTGGTTTATCTATCTAGAAGCAGTAGTAGCAATCTCTGCACAGACAGAGTAGCAGTAAAGTCTCTTCCTTAAGGCTATTTCCTTTGTCTTTTCAATTGCTTGCACATCCATGTGAGATAGAGAGAGAGAGGGGAAGAGAGAAAGAGCTAGAGAGAGAGAGGGAGAAATGTTAATTTGTGAATTAATGGCTTTTCTCTGCGGAATTGTAAATTCAAATGTCACCTCACAGGGTGACACTACGCTGGGCTGCTGAGGAAGCAATGATAAGATCCCCCCATCCCCATGCCGACATATACCCGCGCCCCTCCCCTCCCCGAAAGATAGCTACGAAGTGGAACATGCTACTTTTAATTTGCAGTAACACCACAGCAGAGGGATGCAAGAATGACTGCTTTCCAAACCTCTCTTCCACAACAAGCTGGGCCACATCTTTCCCTTTCTACCTCTACCTCCTTCCACCCCCTCTTCAACCCCTCCCATTTTAAACTGTGTCCAAGACAACACATTATCTCAACTCCCCCCACCCTGAACTAATCAAAGGATGAGCTAAAGGAGGGCTCTTTAGAATGGATGCCTCTGCAACCCTCTCCTCTCCTGCAATAATCAGGTGAATTAATGACCCTGAAGTTAAAGTGAGCGCTGATACTCAGGCGTTGTGCAGTGTAGGGGAGAAAGCCTTCATTGTTTTCGAGCAGGAGGCGGGCAGCAGCAAGGGAGATTCATGGATGGAGATTGAATATGCAATTTTCTTTCACCTTGCCAAGAGCTGCCCCTGGGCTGTGCCTGGCCTAAATTTTTTTTTTCCTCTTGCCATCTCTGCCTTATCCGACCCTCCCACCTCCCTTCCATTCTTTCCAGAAAATTACCTTCAAAATTGATTTCCACTTTTACAAACAAATATAATGGGAACATGAGGGGGGAAAAAATCTTGGGCTGTGATGAATTAGGGCTGTCAGGTGCTTCCAAGTCTCCTTTGTTTTTGTTTTACTGCCTGTTAGGTTCTTTGTTTTTCCAGCAACTGGGAATAATGCCCCTGCCCACATAGTCCCCATGGTCCATGGCTACCTTCACAGGATATGGCCACCACCTGATGCCATCACTGTGTTATCCCTGCTCTCCATCACTGTGAGCAAATAGCCACTGCTAACAGACTGCCCTAGCTCTTCACACCAGGACACAACTGATCCCGTGGAGACACTGCATGTCCCACACTGCTGGTGACCTGGGTCCTACAGCCCAGGTACAGCTCGGTTGATTTGCCTCTGTTCTTCTTCACCCTCCTCCTCCTGTTTTCCCTTGCCTTATTCAGCTGATGGACAGATTCCAGCTTTCCCTATTCTGACAGATCAGCCTGGGTCGTTGGCATGTCACCGTGACCCATGTTTTGTCTCAATGCCATGTCACCTTGATTCCACAGTAGATTGCCCTTTTGTCTCATTGCTGTGTCACTTGACCCCAAACCAGTGTCATCTCTCACTGTCATGGTATCCTCATCCACAGTTATACCAACAACCCTCTAAAATACCATTTGCCTGCACATTGCCAGCTACTTCTGATTCCTTTTGCAGTTGATCCACTGCGCATTAACCTGGGATCCTTGTGGATTCAGGCACCATTCTCCCTCTGACTCCCATAGTCTTTGCATCCATGAAAACATATAGCAATCACCTCCATGACTGCAGGCAGCCCCGATGTAAAACTCATCTAAAGTGAACACAAAGATCCAGAGAAGCGGGCATCTAACAAAACTGGGGAGCAGCCTTTGCTGAGGAAGAATCACGGAGGAGGCAGAGATGCTGGGAGGAGTTGTAGCTGCCTGACTCCTGTTGACACATTAGCTGCATCAACTCCTCCCAAGAATGAGTCAAAAAGTGGAAAAAGATCTAACCACAGGCTAAACACCCGCAATAAACAGTCAGAAAAACACACACTCATAGTACTCACACAAATAAATGTAAAGAAAAGCTCTATGCCTAAGTAGCACTCACAAACCACAGCAAATTAATATTAAAGACACAAGAATGCAAACTGGGACACACAGAGGTACTAATGCAGGTGCATGTCAATTAAATATAATTTCTGAATGAACAACTTACAAAAGTATATGTACACTAACTAAATGAAAACCTGTAACTCAAAGCAATTTCCTAAAATAAACATGTACAGAATAAAAGAATGTAAACAAATACAAAATATTTACATAAATAAACAGCCTTTATACAGGCAAGAACAACCAATATGTATATATAAACATATACATAACATACGCACAAATATATAACCTCAATGCAAATACACATCTGTACAATCTATATACAGAAGTGCACAGCACTAGCAGGCTACATATTCATATCCAGCAACCACAAAGATACAGTGATACTCCAAGTATGTAACAACACATACACTCAGAATATACATACAAATATACAACATTCACATATAGGCTCAAAATGTGAATACAAATACCTCACATTCATAGAAATACATAGCACTAATACTGAGCCATACATGCCCAGACATCCATCTGATCCACAGTATGCATCCTCCTACTAGGCAACATTATACACAGCTTAACATACACATTTTCCAGGTTTCCATAGGCATGCACAAAAATACGGGTCCAACCTGCCACTCACCCCAGTACATAAGCACAGATAAGTAGAAACCAGTGATCCTAACACAGAAATACAAAAAACAGACAGGCGTGCATTTCTAGAGACACAAATACACAATCAGTGATGCACACAAGTACAACTGAAGCCAGACCAGCTTGTCTTCAGAGAATACCAACCCCTGCCAAACTAAGCAGCAGTATAAGCTTTAGAAGCAGGGCATTCTGTCCAAACCACTTTCTGTGATGTAAGCTGTTAACTCTCCCTTACCTGACTTCCTCCTGAGCAATGCATATTCCCCAAACTCCCAGCGTGTGTGCAGACATGCTCATACAAACACACATATCCTGTTTCTCCTGCTTACAGACTGACCTCCAGATTCCTGGTTCAGCAGTCCACATTTCTGCCAGTGCTGTGCTGCTTATTTATTCATTTTCTTCTGCTTCATCCAGTTTCCCCCTCCTCTCTTTTCCCATACATACTCTCCCTTTTCTGACATCCACCTGCAGTTCACTTAGAGAAGTGAAGGATGAGTAGGTGCTTTTCTTATGTCCTTCCAGGGGTCTCACTAGCCAAAGACCTTCAGGAGGGAGAAGTGGGTGATTACCTAGAATAAACTCCCTCTTCAATTTATATTTTCATCTAGAATGGCACAGAGTGTTACCTAGACTTGTGTGTATAAACACAGTGAGCCTGGTCCCCCGTGAGTGCCCCTGTTTGCAGAGATACACCATTGCTGCAAGCTGCCAGCCACTGCAAACTCAGCCCTGCTGCATGAAACAACACAGTCCCAGGAAAGCAGGAGAAAGACATTGTGAGAGTGTGAAAGACTCCAGAATCTGCTCAGCCCATCTGCACAGCCATAAACTGCTGTGTGTGTGCCCCACAACTCTGTGCGATGGTTAGAACATGGGGTTAGCACCTGAGGCAATATAACTGCATGTGTCTCCAGTGTCATTAAGACTATTGCTGACCTGCAATAAAGCAGTCATATAGAATAACACAAACAAGTCAGCTGTGGTGACAAAAAAATCGCCCTGTGAAACAATGCAGGCTCGCCACAGACAGTAGTGCTGTTCATCACCTGCAGGGGTCCAAATACACCCCGTTGTCTTCAACAATAATTAGGGTTTGAGAAGAACAGGAATATACCTAATATGCCCAGAGATGAACACACATCAGGCTATGACACAGTCAAGTGGAATGACTCACTCATATTCTTTGCAAACATATGCAGGCAGCATAGAAAAATGAATGAATGCATTTCCCCACAGGACAGTTCCGGGCTAGACCTGTGCTCTGGTACAACCCCAGCACAAGTAAAGCATCCCCATACTGCAGATGACGGCATAAGCACACTGTACGTTCTGAAATGACCCCAGCATGCTGTGGAACACTAATAGCATACTTCATGAAAACACACCATTCTGAACATTGTGCTGCAGTGACAGAGCTGTATTGAATTCACTGTCATGGCCAGGTGACAGTCTGTTTTCAACCAACACGTTACATCAGCTGCAATAACAACTCTATGAACTGCAGTGACAGCACAGTAGAAACTGCACCAGTGAACCAAAAATTACCATATCGAACCAACCTTACTGCATGCCATGATGCAAACATACCACAAGAAACAATTCACAGCTGCTTCCGTGAAGAGTGTAATGGCCTTGAGTGTAATGGGGCAGCAGAGCAAGTAGTGATACAGTTAATCTCATCATTAGTGTCACAAACCCACAACCTATAGTGATAGTTACAACAACAGGATAACCAGAACCAAACTGCCTGCAAACACATCCTGGTGCTACTGGCAATGACACAGTCATCTGAAATCAAATTATCCCTGCCACTCTGAACAACGAAAAATGGGATCATACTTGTAGTGGCATACTCAGCTGCTGTATATCTGCTCAAAAACTTAGACAAGTTACATGTCTCTCTGCTCTGTGCTACTTTCCACTTGAAGAAAATTTTGAACTCAAGTCTTTAAAACAGTCTATGTCCTGGGACAGTATTTTAAAAAACAACTTTCAGTACGGGGACTGTCACAGATATGCCTACCTCACACTCGACCATAAGGAGGTATTTGTAATTTCCCAATATGAAAATGAAATCATGGCGAGGTAGGAAAAGTCCCAAGATAAACACTGTCAAAACCCTGCTCTGCACTCAGTTCTCCCATTTGGAGTGAGGAAAGAGAAAACCACCTGTAAGTAAAGCGCTGATTTTCAGTAGAGGGTGTTGTGGCAATAACAGTGAGAAAATTATATAAGCAGCACCAAAGAGAAGAGCGATGATGCTTCCTATCCTATAGCTACAGGATTAAGTCTGCAGATGCTCCTGCAGATAGTGGGCAGCACCCTGTTTGGCATAGCTCAATCCTGTTTGAAGAGTATGGTTAGTATACAACTAACACTTCCTGGAAAATGCCACCAGATCTGCAGAAATCTTGATGGCTCTTCACTGTCCCGCCTGCACTGACACAGCCCTGCATTACGAGGCATCAATGTAATTCACTCTAATCGTCAAAATGACAAGTGAAGAAAGGGAAGGAGAGACTTCTGCCTTCTCAGGTTTGCTCCCCCATCTCTGCTGGGGATTCCTCTACTGCAAGCAGCCTGAGTATTATCGCCATTTGCAGTAGCAATCACTCCGTCCCCTCGTCTCCCACAAACCTGGTGCCGAGATTAGCACTGATCACACTAACAAGCCTTTGGGTTTTATTACTACTGATACTAATAATACTGGACACATTACGTCTGCTCCCACCAATAACAGGCTGCAGATATGATCCCTGCTAATGCCGATAATACTGGGGGATATTATCTCTGCCATTGTCGGCACTGCAGATATTATTGCCAGTAATGCTGTCAAATACTACAGATACTGTCAAGGACCAAGATTAATAATGCTGACAATGTTACAGCACCAACCTCACTGGAAGATGAATCCCAAATGAGAATTTGGGTTTAGACAGGAAGTCTGTTTGCAGCCTATTACAGAAAGAAAGGACCATGTCTTGTAAGAATGGTTTTGTAAATATTGCCAAAGTTGCACCCAGCTGAAGATGCTGTGGTATGCCGGCAGCAGCTTGATATACTCTTTTTCTGTTATCTAATTATCTATCTATATTTATTTATCTGTCTTTCACTTTTTCTGCATTTCTCCTTTTTTCTCCTTGTACAGTGCTCAACACTACAATATGAGCGATACTAAGGTTTTGTTAGTGCCTCTGGGTCACCCCAGTTCTCATTCTTTTAGCTGTCAATTAAGGGGTTATGAAACAACAGAAATAGTTGCATATTTTTCCCCTTTGCCCTTCTGGACATTATATTGATGCTTCTTAGACTGGCAATGACCCTGCTGAGCATGGTTGGCCTTGCCATCACAGAGTGCTACAACACTCAAACCATAAAGAGCCAGGAATTCATCTTTTCTGATGCAACTTGATAGTGTAAGACCCTCACAGGTCTTGAGAAAGTTATTACATGCTGCAGGGTCACTTCTGCCTTTGGAAGATGGTGGGGGTAAGCTCAGAGGGAAGTTACAGCTCCACTGGCAATGCTCACAGACCACAAGAAATGGCACATGCTATTTCTTGCGTGCTACACAAATGGTGGTGAACTTTTTTAGTCAAATTATTTTCAAAATCACAGGAGACCAGCTCTATCTATCACAGAAATCAGAGGTTTTTTAATAAGTGGTTATAAACTGAAACATAAAGGTAATGTGGTCTTAACAAGGCAAATCCTGACCATCCATTCTTGATCATCTTGATCATCCATTCACCTGAGGAAGACATACTGAGTTTTGAGGAAAGACTTGTGGCCAGACAGTTTTTTGTTGTGGCTAGTAGACACTAAGTGCTGCTTCCCAGCTAGCTCTCTCTCAATGTCATACGTTTCCCAGGCCACCCTTACACTTGCAACCAGTGTATTTGGTAGGCTGGGATTCCCTAACTGCCTGTGAGGGACACACCTGGCTGTCAGAGTGCATCTCTGAGCCCACCTCATGCATCCGTCTGGCTCCTTCTGTCCAGCTTGGGAGTTCTGCTACATCATCTTGACACATAATTATCTCTCCTCTTCTTAATCATCTGTGCTACTGTCTAATGTAGGCACCAGCTGCAGCAAGGAGGACCTGGGGGAGGGGGTGTGCTCACATAGAAGCCTCTCTGTCTTTCTCCTACCCTGTTCCCCCCAGTCATCACAGAGGTTGCTAACAAGGTTTTCAGAACTGGTGATTCAGGAACAGCTTCCCCTTTCTGCTGAGCTGCATTCCTCACAGAGGAATCCTTGCAACAGAGCTGGTCCAACAGAGCGGAAAGAAAGAGAGAGTAGTGCTGCTTCTTCTGTCTCCTTTAGGGAAGAACCACTCCCTAAATGCCTGGAAAGTAGATGTGCAAAGCTCACAAGGGCTTTTCAATGTGAGAATAAAACCTGAAGTTAAGAAAGAAACTGCAAGAAAGTGTTCAGAAGCTCTGGGAAATACTGAGAAGGTCTATGCATTCAGCATGAACATGAAATAAATATTCACGTCATATCTCTTGACAAACTTTTCCTACTCCCCATCTCAACTAGAAACAATCAGACTCTTCAGAGCCATAGAGAAGACTGCCGAGGAGAGAGTGCAGGTCACTGGCTTTGTAAAACTTCCCCTTGGACCCTTCTAACCTTAGGACCCAGCCCTGCAAATGGATTATATCTTTCAGCATTTCTGAAGGCCAGTGTGAGCCCAGATAACTCAAGTCATGGTTAGAGATGTTCAGCGGCTAGCTGGGGGTCCCACGTGAGCTTTCTCTAGGTCAGGAGCACAACATGTGCCCACAGCAGGTATCTGGAATGGCAGGATTAAGGCTGTTACCGAAGGCAGTTTCAACCATGTCATGTAACTGCCACTGAAAACTCTGAGAGCTAAAGACAAGCAACATCTGCAGGATTGTCTGGTTGGTACCTTTTTGAATCCTAGTGGGATATGTGGGCACTTGGCCAACAGCAAGGAGCTGTATAGCGTCACTTGCCTAAATCAAATCTGGAATGAATTAAGGACAGACACAAAGAATAGTTCTTACTGTCAATATATCATTGTGCAGTGTCACAGTCTTTGATGGCTGCTCTGTTGTTTCTGTGTTTAATTGTACTGTTCCAAAGAAAGCCCAGGTTCGGGAGCTGGAAGTGACTGTGTGCATCTAAAGTGGGATGATCTTTCCAGGTGTAGTCTGAATAGTAGCTAAAGCCAGATTGAGGAGCTTCATTTCTAATGAGATGTGGAGGCACCATATTGAGAGCTGATGATAACCACGTTGGACAGTATGAGAACAGGGATTCACAGAACCCCCAAATAACTGCCAGGAGATCTGCATGACCATTAGAGAAACACGTCATTCAGTTTGAAATGTCACTATTTCCTGTATATGTAATGATGGCAAGTGCTGGAAAGGTTTGCAATACTTATCTCTTATTCCTGACATTTTTTGACTTTGAGGCATTGACTCAGCCCTTCCATTGCTACACTTTTCTCTTAGCTGGGCCCTACTGCCATCTAGCTGGGAAATGGATCTTCCTCTGGGGGCCAGATCCAATTTCCAATGACATCAACAAAAATCTTCCCATTTGTTTTAACAAAAGCTAAATTGGGTCCTTGCATCTAGTGTTACTATGTGTTAGGGAGAAAGGGAGCATGATGACTGCATTTTATTCTTAGGATTACTGTGTTTATTTGGATCAAAATTTACAGATGTGAACCTCACCAGAACCAATACTGAGAAAATTACAAGCAAAACCTCAAAATGCAGCATCTGTCTCAAGAGAGCTTTCTCTTCTCACCAAATATCACAGAGGACTCTTGTGTTCTCTTGCACTGCACAGCCTTGGGATCACAGCACACACAGCACACTGAGCCACCTGTCCTAAGAGGTCTTCCCATGCAACAAGCAGGACAACAATCTGAAGTCAGAACTGAATCCAACAAGCTGATCAGTCAATACTCTTTAAAAAGTTCACCTCCTGGCCCTCAATTTTAGAACAAATCAAATTTAAAAAGACAGACTTAAGGAAAAGTGTTTGAAAGCCACAATAAGAGCACCAAGACCTTACCCACCCCTCCTGACTCAATCTATTTAGACCTGAGACTCCAGCTTTTGATTCATTTCAGGGTCTCTGCCCTGAATACTTCACAGCAAGTTGGAAGCAAAAGGAGATAGCTTAATCCTATTTCCTTGCAGCCTTAGTGAAAGGCTTAGAAACAACCTTAGGATCACAGTACTCAGAAGACCTCCTGTTCTGCTTTCAGACTGTTGAAAGCATGACAGTTCTGCTGTGGTAGATGCTACTCATTGAAAACTGGACCCTTGTGATCACCAGCTAATGTAGCTTGTGGCACATCACAGGGCAGGAACTTGTTTGCAAGGGGAATGAAAGACAACTCCCACATTGCTGGTGCTTCTCCAAGATGGCATTTAGTTTGAAATCAAGTGAGTCAGGGAAACCATGTTTACCCACAGTTCAAAGTCCGGGCACCTGCTGGCACCTGGGGAGTTCAGTTCCAGCCATTTCCAGCAGTGAATGAACTTGGGATCAGCTCCAGCAATGGAGACGGCTCTCTGCCTGCTGAGCAGATGTCTGGAGACGCAGCCTGTCATGAAAAGGCCTCAGAAGAAGAGCATTCCAAGCCAGCAGGGCAGTGGCGGGGAATTGGTCTCTGTTGCTAAAACTGATCTAGCCCCTGGAGCAGCTGCAAACCTTGGCCTGAAATTGGAGCCTGTACATGGGGACAAAGAATATAAAAGGGAGGATGAGCTTCTCCCCTCCCCCTACCTTCATCACGTTTCCTCTTCTCGCCATTCGACCGAGGAATCCCCAGGATCCCGTTAATGGAGTAAGAGCCCACTGGATCATTGGAGGCACTGGAGACAGGAGGGGATGCTGTGCTGGGCACTGCACGAAAGGAAAAGGGAGAAAGGGCCATCAGGAGAGCAGCACAGCACTCAGGGGTCCCCAGCTGAAAGCTATGCATGCCACAAGTCTAATAGGAAAGCCTGGGCACTAAGCAGATTCCCAGTCCCTCTTGCTGAAAGACTTACTCTATTGTATACCAGCAAAGCTGCATTCCAGCTCTGCTTGTCCAATTCCATACTGTTGCTTCACAGCCTTCCAGTACAGGGCCATTGATAACAAGTAAGTGTATTCCATCAAGAAACTGAAAGTTGCTACATCCCAGTTCAGAGCAGGCTTTTAAGGTACTCAAGCGAAATGCTGCATAGGCCACATTTTCTGGTGACTTCATCCATATTTTACCAGATCATTTCCTCTCAGCATTTTTTCACCAGGAGTGCACATGTTCTGTCTTAGGCAGATTAGCCTCTTACATGTCCATCCAAAACACTTAGCGAAAAATTACCTTAGCACAGGTTAGAAGCACTTTAGTGCTGGACTAATACATTAAGTTTCCTACTGGAATGACTGGTTGGTGATACATGCTACCACCTAGATTAATGACAATCTAGTGCCTTCCTTTTGTACTGACCAATATCAATAGGTAGAATGCTCTGGTCACTTGGCTGTCCAAGATTGCTCATGTATTTCCAGTATATCAAAAGTGACAAATTATCCAGATTAGAAATGATCCCTTCATAATAATCTGGCCTTTAGAAAGTAGAACAGGTAGACCTATGCATCCAGCAGGCATACCTATTGTGTCCCACTGTGTCCCAGTAATGGAAAGAAGATCCCAGTCTTCTTACAGGCCACTATTCATCATTCAGCTCATAAAGCACTGACCTGAGGCAATCAGTATGTCCAACACAAGCCCTTCAGAATGGAGCAGAAGCTTTCAACACTCTCCAGTGCAGACCCACACTTCTTAGTACATCCCAGAGCAATGAGAGATTCCACTAGAAGCACTCACAATCACTATCCCATTGCTCAGCCATTGCATTCCCTGGACATTGCACTACTGTTCCAAGAAGGAATATCTGCCAGCTCCATCTGTTGTGATCAGTGATTGCCCGTCCAGTGAGCAAGCTCATATCCAAATGGCATCCAGAAATGCTCTTGCATATCAGCCCGTTGCAGTCCTGAATACAGTTTGTGTACAGGATTATATCTACCAGCTCTGTCCCATGTAGGTGAGCATTTTCTGGTAAATCCTTGTGTAGCAGCAGATTCTCAACAACCAACAGAATCTAAGAAAGTCTTAGGCCACAAATAAGCCACTGTATTTCACAGTGTCCTGGAATACTGCATGTTTTTCCTGCTCTAGTTTATCACTAGATAAAGCTATGGTAGCAAGACCAGACATATCCACCACACAGCCCACAGATTGAAAAGTATCTCATCTCACATTTAACACAGTACCTTTAAACAGACTAGGAGGCATTTGGTCACTGTATTACAGCCTCCATCTTCTGTACACCTCAACAAACCAACCAAATATCTCCCCCAGAAAAAAAAACTAACAAACAANAACAAAAAAACCCAACATTTTTTCAGTGAAATACAGCCATGGGAATCCTGACTGTAGAGCTAGAACAATGAAGAACTTAGTTATGAGGCAGCTGGAATATCTTACCCATTTGTGTATTGCTAGCACTAAGAAATGGACCAGTTCCAGCAAAGGGAGAAAAGAAAAATTGGTAGTGGGGGAAAAAGAGAGTCAGAGTAAGGACAAGAGAAAAGGTGAAGAGTGATGCTTAGACAGGACAGCAGTAAATACTTCTCTATAGGGAGATGAAGGAGAGAGCATGAACGTGAAATGGATGTTAAGGCAGAATCACTTGGGCAAACCCCTGCTTTGGGCTAGTTTCTCTTTGATTCACATCCCTGCAATGCAACTGGGGAGACAAAGAATAGAAAACTCTGATTTCCATGGAGGCTTCTTTCCCCCACTCCCTCCTCCCTTTTGCTCTGCTTAGCATCTGCTTGTCAGACTTTGTTCCTCAACTAAGCTTCATCCCCATTTCCACTTGACCTGTCACCACCCCTCATGCCGGTCTACTTACCAATAGTATGTCCTGGTGCAGTCACACCTGTCCCACTCCCATCTGGTGTTGGGTGAAAAGGTTGCTGAACTTTGGTTCTGATGATCCTGGAAAAGAGTGAAACACATTCAGAACTCCAATGCATCTTCTCTGTCTTTGCAGACCCACAGTCCCAGCTATCAGAACCTGAAGCTTTGATCTGAGCTCTTAGTGCAGCAGAGTGGCTTCATTTGCCTTGTGGTCCTGATTCTACTGCTCTATTAATCCAGCTCTCAGAGAATCATCCTATTTCTGCTCTGTTATCTTTATCCCAAACTTGGGTGTTCACTGCATAAGGATGGTGTTCAGTGATCAAGCTAGGATCTTCTGTGTGTTAACAGCTGAATTGTCGTTTATGGTCTGATTTGTGAGCATATTCACAATGCAGTCTTTGCAGCTAACAGAGACATTGCTGAATTTACAAATGGTGTAACTTTAATTTTGTTGTCTACCTGAAAAATATCCTTCTGACTGACTAATTGCTTTGTACTCTGGAAGGCTTGCCCAAAGTCCTTGTCCTTCATAAATGAGGTGAAAGCAGAAGGCATCTATAGGGAGTGGTGTTGGGATATAGATCACCAGGAGAAAAAGGTCCATCAAACAGGGAAAAAAATTGGTGTTTGTCAGGTGGTGAATGAACACAGCATGGGAACTCAAAAAGACATCACAAACCTTATAATGTAGCTCAGAATGACAATAAACTGAACTGTAATTGTCAGTGCTCTGTTTCTTGTTACATGAAATCTTTCACCTCTGGGTCACTGGTTTAAATCCAGCCGAGGTCAGTAGTGAAAGAAAATCACTAGCACCTAGTACCTGACTGGCAAGGTCCCTGACTACTGGCAGATATTGGGTATCTGTGAGTTGGGAACAGCTGTTCCACCAAGGAACTCAGTAAATAGGCCATGAGCTGTGAAGGCCATGGAAACCAACTTCCTTTCTGAGATTTGAACAAGCCTCTCCTCTCTTCAGCCACTCCAGTTAGGGTATAGACTGCAGATTCTCTTAAGCCTGAACTTCTGGAACTCTCAGTCCTGCATTATATTAACTTTATTTTCTACCCAAAAATATCTCCAGAAAGTGAAAGCAAATAGAAGATTCTTCCTGCCCACTTGAGATCTTCCCTCAAAATTTTGTTCTAAAGAATGTGTTGTCAGAACTTCCAAGAGCTAATGTGTGGCTAGTGGATGATATGGCATGAATAGAGATGGGCAGAGACATTGTGAGGGCAATTTTTAAAAACCACAGCTTCTGAGAGTGAAGTCTTCTTAGGAAAAGAAAGAGAACATCTCACCTCAGCATGTTAGAAAACTGTGCTATATGCTTGGTAAAGCCTGGCCAGTAGCTGGAGTGCCTGGGATAGAGCTGGAGACAGAGTGTCAAGGTTCTAGCTGAGGATGGAGATCCAGATCCTCACTCCATATAGATCCGTGGTACCAGATGCCCTAATCTATACTTACTGAGAACCTAGACGAGAAGTGTCTGAAGGCCTCAGGGCCAGATTCTGAGGTCATACAATTTGTACTAGGTGAAGAGCTGATCTGAAAAGTGTGCTACAGCAAATAATATAACTTCTTAACTTTTTTTTTTCTTCTTTTCTGTTTTTTTTCTTTTTTCCCCTCTTGTTTCACATTTCCCCTAAAACCCCCTGAAGTGCCACTCTGGTTGTGTGAGTTTATTGATTTCCCCCAGCCCAGAGAAACAGAAAAAGGGGATGGGGTGCAGGCAAAGGGATGGAAATAGAAAGCTATAAATTATTTGTGACAGGAAAGCAATAGTGCCAGAGTGCTGAGCACAAGTCCCGTGTCACTATTAGATTCCTTTTAGCCTGATGACACTGTAAAAGAGGTTAAGTGTCTGATGGAATCGTACACCTTGGGGGCAGGGGCAGTCCAGGAGCAGAACAAGCCACAGAGAGTGGGTATATCAATTCTCCACGCCAATAATATTCCCCTCATTGATCGCAACACAAAGTTCAAAAATCTCATTATAGCTAGGCAGTCCTGGAACTTTTTTAAAATCAATAGAGTGATATAATATATGTATACTTTGTATAAATGTTTCTATCCATCCATCTATCCGTCTATCCAAAATCTGCCTGAGGGTGTCTAAGTTAACCTACACATTATACTGTGTTATGTTCTATTGTAGTGTAGCACAGTGAATGGATTAGAAGATTTCCCCTGCAGCCTTAGATGACATATTATAAAACGTCCTGTTAGCACTGAGGTGACATCAGACGGTTCCATTCATACTGAGATACGACATCAGATTTACCATTTGTACTGGGAGATGGCACCAGACAGCTCAGCTTCTACTGAGGGGAACCATAAGATGAGTCTAATTATACTGAGATGGCAGATCAGGCTGTGCTGAATCATGCTGCATGAAAATTGCAAAGTTTCAAAAACCCATTTAGAGTAAAAACAGCCTGTGAAACGCTGCAGGTATAAAATGCCTGTCCATAATATTCCAAAACCCAGGCAGGGGATGAAGAAGAAGGTTCGATTTCCTTCCCCATTCAGTTCGAGGTCTCTTGGCTGAGAACACCAGTTAGTGCCAGTCGTGACTGTGTTTACTGAGATGTGTCCATTAGGAACTGGAATGAGACTCACCAGCTCATTGCACCAAGTAGCTGTCAGCTGGTAATGATTTTCGGTCACTACCAAGCAGGGCCAGATTTCTGCTAGTGACCCAGAGGTGAAAGGCTCTGTTCAAAAACATTCCCTTCCTAAGAATGAAACTGGTTTTATGTCAAAAGAAAGTGTCCAGAAACCGTGAGCAGAGGGGAGCAGTTCTGGTTGTGCAGCCTCCAGTGGCTTGGATGAAATAATTTTTGGCATCAAATGCACAGTGAACCTAATGAGGTATCTGGTAGAACATATTTTCTCTGGCTAAAAGAAGAGGTAAGTCATGATAAGGCTCTCCCCAGCAGTGTTCCTTTGTCCTAAAGTCATGACTGAGCTCCAGTGTTTTAGGAAAGAGGGGAAATTTCAGGGTCCTAATGCTCAGTACAGAACGCAGCAGTGCATCGCCCTAGGTCGATTCACTTAGGGACAGTGATAAACAGCAGAATAGCTAGGCAGCACTGCTGCTGCTTTGAGAGGCTTCAAGTGAGTCTGTCCTACACAAGACCACCTAATGAAACAGCAGATGAAGGATGAACAGAGCTGACCTGGCCCCGTAGCAACAAATGCAGCATAATAATGCTGTCTTTAAACTTCAGTGCTGCTGAAAGCTTCTCACCCTTAGCAGGGATTGAAACACGCACTAAGCCAGCTCTGCTGCCTCAAATCTAGGATTTCTGGATTACTGCTGAGTAAGAGGTCGCAAAACCTCAATCACTTCTTGCTGTTTTGATGGCTTGTTCTTGCCTTCAGACACTGGAGAAAGAAAAGTTGTGCAGATTACATCCTCAGCCCCTCCCAAAACCAGAAGGGACACAAGTCCTGGCACACCAGTTAGCAATGCTGATTTCTTGAGATAAATGGCAATATTTTCAAACATCTTTTTCCAAGAGAAATTGACCCTTCAGACTAAATTAATCTCTGTTCTAATTCCATCACAATCAGTGACCCAAATAACAGCATTTGTATTTAATTAGGAACATAAACTAGGACTTACTGTAAATTCCCATTTTACATTTTCCAGTGCGAGACTTTTGCACAAGTTGACTACTTTGAGTTTTGGATAATATAAACAGATTTAATAAGTAACCTTCTGAAGTTTCAGCAACAGGACATTTATAGACCTTGATTGCAGTAAAGTAACTGAACTTCATTTCACAATCTGAATTTAATATGCAATATTATGTTAAGTGATGGCATATAATGTCATTACAGTAAATAGTATCATACTGTGAATTATACATCCATCCTGGAATTCATGAGTTGCTGTAGTTGGCTTGTAGTAACTCCTTCTAGACTTAATATTGCATACAGCACCAGCTGAAACCAGCTGCTTATTTCCAAATGCCTTTGACTTTCTTAAATGTTCAACATTAGATCATGAATTTCCAGTGTTTGATTTCTATTTTATTATTTTGTCCATTTTAATGGAATTCCTTTTCCTGATTCTGAATACAGATGGACAGACAAAAATCTTCTCTTCTAGTATTACAATTGTAACAAGCTCTAATTAAGAGATGTAGCAAGAAATATTAGAAGTTAAAATTAGCTGAGCCAGAGTGCTTTTTGAAAAGAACTTTCACTCCTTGTAAATAAGCAAGTAGAAAATCCCTCCTAAACTTGTCCAGAAATTACTTGCTAAAAGAACAACAGATCATAGAAAACAAACCTTGCTTCTCTGACATTTCTATCCAAACTCACTTATAGCCTAACATACTCTGTGGTTTTCTTCTCTCTTTCTATGGCTGGCAGAGTGTTTTGACAGTATCTCAAATTAAAAAAAAAAAACAAAAACAAAACCAAAACAAACAAAAAAAACCCAAAAAAACCCACAAAAGGGAAAGAAACGAGGGCTGATCAGAGGAAAATAAGGTAGGATTGAATAATCTGGAGTCACAATCTAGTAATTCTTTTAATCCTGGAAGAACAGAGTGAAGTTGAACTGAAGGAAAGATTGGTGTGTCCTGCTCCCTCAAGAAGATCCTGACAGATTACAGAAAGCATTGGTATGCTCATTTTGATGAC
This sequence comes from Bombycilla garrulus, assembly GCA_013400315.1. Lineage (NCBI taxonomy): Eukaryota > Metazoa > Chordata > Aves > Passeriformes > Bombycillidae > Bombycilla > Bombycilla garrulus. The sequence continues at coordinate 1,513,812 of VXBU01004981.1, forward strand.
ATTCCTTTGTCGTGGATTATTTTTGAGAGTGGAAGGATACACTCAGCAGAGCACCAAACTCCTTGTAATTGTTTTGGAGTGTTCATATTTTAAATGCTCCATATTAGAAGCACATTACAAGACCCCAGGGTGTGCATTACTGGGCAATTAAAGCGGTTCTTGGAAGGCTAACATTGTGAAGCTTCAGCCTTTTCTCCGCGCTGTGTCCAGGGGAGGCTGTGATGGCCAAGGCACACACACCCTGCTGTGCCGCGCCGCTTAATTAGCGCCGGGCTGTAGCGCCGAGCCTCGGGCTGTGCCGGCGCTGCGGGCACGGCAGCCTGCGGGCCGCACGGAGCGGGGCCGAGCGACACCGAGAAGCCTTCTCTGCATCCGATGGCTTCCTACAAAAGGGCTTGTGACCATCCCAGCGATGCTAGCAGTGAGGGACAACATGGGATGAAAAGAGGCAGCTTTGGGGTCTTCGGTGAAAGCCCCCTTGGAGCCAACAATATCCCACCTGCAGATTGGTGCTGCAGAGGCATAAAGAGCTCTGAACGTGGCTTTGGTTCAAATAGGAGACATTCTTATGGTTCTGTGCAAGGGTTGAAATGCAGCTGAATTCACGGTTGAGCAAAAGGAGGGGGGAGGAAAAGTCTTGTTTGCACAAAGTTCGAAATGGAAAGCAAGCTTTGTAACGTGGTGAGGAAAAACAGCCAAGGGATTTGGGGGGTGAAGGAAGGGAAATAGAAAGTCTGATAGTTAGGGCCTAATCCGATTTAGGGAAGGGCTTCAGTTCTTGCTCTGTCATGGACCTCTCTCATCAAGAGTTTGGACAAATGGCATTTCTCTCTGTGCTCTGTTTCCTGCCTGAAGTGTGAAGATAGGAGCATTGCCGTGCCACCTGGGGCACAGGGAGGACAGCTGGAAGGAGGAGTGAAGGGCTCAGACTCTAATAAACAGGGGCCAAGTAAGTGCTTCAGCGAGCTGTAGCGCAGTATTGGCTTCGTTCTCCTGCTTGAAGCAGAAGTGACATGTACCCTGCTGACAGTGGCTCTATGTGAAGGGAAATGGGCAAAGGCAACAGAAATTGTATTTCAGCCGCACAGGCTTTGGTGGTGGTGTTTGAATTTGCAACAGCAGATGTAATTGGGAAGATCAGAACTGCAGTTGCTACATAAAAGCCACAACATAATTTCTCATAGGAAGTAGGGTGGGAGCAGTAGAAGCTGCTTCTCTCAAAATCTCCTGCAACACTTAGAACCCTCAGAAAAACAGCTGACATTGGCAGGAGCAGCTTTCTTGCTAGCTGGCCTAGGGCTCTGGCACTCCCTGCCAAGACAGCAGAATGCCTTCAGACCCTGCCATATTCAGGGGCCACAAGCAATATTCACACATTCAAACTTGCTTCTATCATGAAAATTGCTTTTTCTTCTGCCTTTTGGAAAAGGAGAGAGAAGAGGGGTGATCACATACTATGTTAGTATTTAAGCACAAGTATGATAGATTAATTACATTTATTAGATTGGTAGTCCTAAAAGGTGCATAAAGAGGGATTATCTGTTTTACCAAAGCTTCCAAATTGATGAGAGGTCAAAATGGAGATGCCTTGCGTATCTAAAACCACAATCCCAGCCCTCTCTGAGGAGAATTGCCTCTGTATCTGCTGTTAATCTGTGTAGGTCCATCGATTTCACTGGGGCTACACTGACATGCCCACAGACATGGGGAAAAATGTCACTTTGTTCTAGGTTAGCCTGCTCACTACAGACATGAGAGAAAGCCCAATCCTGCCCATTTCTCTCACTGCATTTCTTGACTGCACTCTAAGAAGACACACAATTCACAGCATCAGTTTTACTATCTGAAGGGCTTAGAGAGGAGCTAGGATTTTTTTTGTTGTTTTAAATCAGTGACCCGTGATGACACCATATGGTTTTATTTCATTTAATTTGAGCAGAGCATTAACGTTCAGCTTCTAGCAGATCTCTACCCATTCCAGTTCTGCTGTGCTACATGGTACAGGTGCAGACATAAAGAAGAGGGGTAGAAGGAAAGAAAGGGGAAGATATCTGCCTTCTGAGAATAGATGTGCCAGTCAGGAGGCTGGCCTGCCGCCTCATTCTGCTGAGCAGTAACATGCAACTTCATGCCCCTGGTACTGGTGATTGACAGACATCAGCTCCATGTGTATAGGTTGCCTAGCCTCACCTCCTAGAATGAATTGCTGCATGAGGCTGTAAGAACCATTTGCCCATCTGAGAAACAGGTGTGCTTGAATATTTGCTGTGTTATGCAAAGCTGTGGCTACAGAGCCATCAGGATCCAGGCTGGCTGGCTTAAAGCTGGCTAAAATATGTCTACATGAGCTGCACTCAAGCAGTGACTGCAGCATAGAAATGTCCTCAGGCATGTTTCTACTTTTATTACACTCAGTTCATGTCTGGAAGGCTTTCTTCCAGAAATTCATTAAAATCCAAACATTTAGAAAATACCATAGAGTTACCAAAGTATTGTAAGAAAACTTGATCCTGGGTTTTTGACATCCTGGTTTAAGGTGAATTAAGGAAATCTTAAACAACAAAGAGAATTCTACTGGTCTTGGATGTAGAGCTGCAGGCCTGGGAGGAACCACCTGGGTCATCGAGTCCAAATTTTAGTACCATAGGCAACCATGGAGCAGACGTTCAACTCAGAGCATCCATCAAAGTATCCATCAAAGCAGCTACAGAGCTACCTTCCCCCCTCAACAAATTCATAATCTCTGCAACAGAAGACCAAAACCTATAAAACCAACAAGCTACAGGAAGAGAACGGGAGAAAAGCATCACTAGTTGCTGAAGTCCCTTTCACTAGCAAGACATTTCTGCCATGAAAAGGCCTTGAAATTTTTGACCTCTTAGGAATTAAGAATCAGTTTCCTGATTGCCCCTACACTGCAGTGATGTGTAACTCAGAGTGTCAGCTCTGCAGTTAAGAGTGTGATCTTCTGTTACCTCTAGACTGGCCGGCTTGACTTGTGCCAGCAGTGTTGCTGCAGCAGCATGGAGCTGGCATGGGGCACAGCCCCACGAGCTGCCAGCACACAGTGACTGCCACGCAGCGCGGGCTGGAGCTGTCAGAACAGCGGCTGTGCCAGCAGGTGAGTTAAGAAGACCTACAGAAACACACGGGCTTGCCAAGGTTAAATATCTTAATCTGGAGTATGGGAACTTTTAATTGAAATCTTTGCTTTGAGCCCATTTCCAGTTATTAAAATTCAGGAGTCTGTGCTGAATTCCTTGTGGACATTCATTTTGATTAACAGAAGACATGTGTGTACTAGGAAGGGAGTCTTGAACTGGGAGGAATCAGATAAATGTAGATAACATTCTCAGCCCTCTTGCAAGTTATGCCATACCTGGTATTTTGTGTAAAGCCTCAGATCTTGAAGATAAGCAATTAGTTCAGCTTTCATTTAATACCAAGGTATTTCTGGCTTTCATAACTGCAAGGACCAGGTGGAAGTGGGACCTGGCTGCCTCCCAAGGGGCCAGAACTGAAGGCAAAGGAAAGAAAATCTTCTCTGCAGCATTGGGATTTTTATGCCAGTTTCTTCATTTTGGAGGGTATTGACTCAGGACTTTTTAACTTTTGGTTTTGGCAGCATTGTGTATTAGCTGTGTATTATCTCTGTATCCTGCAGAGTGCTGCACTGCAGTATGTGCTTGCCTGTGTTGGATAAGTAAATGTTTCCCTTTACAGGGATATCATTTGGTGTGCCTCCCTTACACTTGGCAGAACTAGGGAAAATTTTTGCAGTGGACCCTTTACCATTACAGGATTTTTGTGAAAAACGAACCCCCCCCCCCAAACAAACAAACAACCAAACAAAAGCCCCCAAAAACAACAAACTCCCCCCCCCAAAAAAAAACCCCAACAAAACAACAACCAGAGCTGAGGATGTGCCAATTTAATCTAATGTTATTTTTACCTCAGCTTTTAAAGAAATCAACAAAATTGTAAGAAGGATGTAAGTCTTATTAGAATGGAAAAATTTTGAATTTTCCCTTTTAAATTACCTTTTTCAGGTGAATTGGTGACTATGCTAAAATATCAAAAATAATGTGTTTCAATTTTATTGACAAAACCAGGTTCCAACTACACTGAAATGTAGAATTTTAGTGAAGTTATGTTTCAAAAACACATGGAAAATATTCATAGAGAACCAGAATCTTTCCCTTTCTGTTCTAGTCCTTGTTGTTCTTGATATAACTTATTCCTTTATCGTTTCACCCAAAGCAGTTAAGCACAAGTGAACACTTCAGGGTGTGGGGGCTAAATAGACTCCCAGCATCAAGTTGGTACCTGTCTCTGTAGAAGATTGTCTTGTTTTCATATTTACAGGACAAAGCCAGTGTTATATAGTGAAAAGATAAATCTGTAACCAGTCTGTTTGGCTCATGTAAGTCACTATCAGGTCTAGTGTTTACAAGCTGTATGTTTATGTGTCCATATTGCATTGGCAAATGCATTAGCATTTGTTTCTTGGTATGTTTTAATTCACCACACAGCCAGCATACTTGTTTATCCTTACCTACAGGTCTGCATTTGTAACTGTGGCTACATGGAGTTAGACATTTGGGTCACATATTAAGTCACCATAAAGAATTAGTAAATATTTTTTCAACTATTTCAAGTTTTAACAGAGTTTTATGGGAAAATATTCAGATGTGTGGCTTGTAAACATAACCAGCTACATATATGGATGTTTTTGTAGAGCACACACTTATTACAAATAATGAGTCACAATCACCTAGCACTAGTCTTTAGCAAGGCTATAATATCTATGATGTAACAGCTAACATATATGAATACTGATCCATAATTTATGTGGAACCTTGCTGTATTATAAGGCCCGTACCTATATGTTCATCTGCATAATTGTATACGTTTGTGAATGCAGAACTACTTTATTCTTAAAAAACATATCTGGCTTCCATCTGACTGACTGCAGAACTGTGGGTTTCTGTGAGCCTTCACCCACCTATTATAGCCATCCTTTTCTGATACAGTTGCAGTAAGGCTGGCAGAGTATCCTGAGCCTCTGAGCCCCCTTTTCCTGGCTCCTGGGTAAATACAGTCTCTGTCCATAGGAGTTAAGGGTTTATCAACAGCTAAACTGATTAAGAGTTTATCTACATAAGGCTCTGCATAATAATTTGAATTAACTGAATGTGTAAAATTAAGTGGTCTAGTTAAACTGCATTACACCTCTGACTCCCTTGTTTAGAATTAAGGCAGCTTTAATTTAGTTTAGCTTAATTCACTTTGGAAATGAAGTGAACTAAATTCAATTTGGGACACTTAAATTTTGAATGAACACCTGAACAATGTTTTAATGCTTTTAACCAATGTACTTGCAAAGTTAATTCAGATTCATTTTCCTGTTTGCCCCTGTGTAAACGAGCCTGTTTTCTATTCCCTCTCAATGAAACCATCTCAGCTGAGACTCCTTCAACAGCTCCGAATTGACAACCAACCTCCCAAGAGGAGCAGTTTAAATGATCCTCCCACACGCACAAGTGTTTCCTTATCCCTACATCCCCATGCAGGCAGCTTTTCTCCCAGTGAGCTTCAGTGATCTCTGAGACTGATTTGTCTAGGGCTTGACTCCCTGAACCAGGCACTAGCTGGGGCAAACACAGAAGAGATGCAGCAATTGTTTAGCACTATCTGAAGACCTGAGTTACCAATATTGAATTATTCAAATTTTGCAGTTTAGGATTTTGCAGTGGAATAAAATATTGAAAATTACAATATATTATTTCTGCAAATTGTGATATTTTAGAGAATTTTAGTGATTTTATTCAGTTCTATTATTTGAAAACATGGTCCCCTTAGTCTGAATTAAGTACTTGTTCACCTAACGAATCAGAGTGCCTCCAGCTGTGAATCAGCATGTATTTAATTTTTTTCATCTAACTCAAGTTCAACAAGATCAGGTGCAATCAAGATTCATACACAGAGGAATATAGAGGAACGTAGGCAATGGTATTTAAAAAACTATACTCCTTTTACATTTTTTTCTTGAATGTATTGAAGTCTAGGAAGACAGGAGGAAGCATAAGGTGAACTAAAGATTCTATCGTGTCATTTTAAAAAGGCAGTTGCAAAACCAATCTTGAACAAAACAACTTTAGAAGTAAGACAGAAGCATATTTTAATGCAAGAATATTAATATTTTTAGAGCATCATAATGGAAATTTCAAAATTTTCATTACCTTCCTTAATTTTTGAACACACTGTGTATTTGGTCAAAAGATACCCTAGGAAGGGAATGCTGTCAAATATCTTTATCACAATGCAAAAAAAGCCCTTGAAAAATTGCCTTTTGGAAAATCTCATCTCAGAAAGCAGCTGCCCTAAGATTTTGCTAAAAAGTCAACTAGACCAAAAAAAACCAAAAAACCAACCAACCAAACAAACAAAAAACACAAACCGACAAAGAAACAAAAAGAAACCAAAGAACCCCGAAACCAACCAACCAACCAACCGAAAAATCCCAAAGAAACCAAAGAAAACCACTCACTTAAATGTCCCAAGCCATCCAGTACAGTTTGATTAGATGGTTAGGCAATATTTCGTGTGCTGGTTTTTATGGGGTTATTGCTTATGAATAGTGTTGTTTGATGGCTACAGCAGTCTCAGATCTCTGAGTGGTAGAAAATCAGCATGGTTTCACTGAAACAGCCACAGTATAGTGCAATAAGGAGACAGTCCAATATATTAATATGCTTGTGCAGAACGCACTTCAGCGTGTGTGGGCATCCATTTATGTGCAGCTCGCTAAGAGGACACCACTGTAAGTAAAATCTAGGCTTGCAGAGGAGGTGACTTCCAGTGTGGCCGTGCTGTCCTGAGGGGCTGTACTGATGTGTCAGTGTGTGTATGTGTGTGCCAGTGGGATTGCACACACAGGCCACTGCAGGTCTGTCTGTCTGCAGGTGTGCTCCTACCTCTGTGTGTGATCTGGCTGCGCTGCTTCCTGAATATCAATGAGCTTAGTAGAAGCATGTATATATTTGTATCTGTGTGCATCTATCTGCATATGGATGGGCTCGCATGGTGCCTGTAGATGTGTTTCTTTGTGTGGTTTGTGTGTCCTTCCTGTGAGATTGGTGCCTTCTTGAGGCCTGATCTCGCTCACTGTGAGTGCTTTCATTCTCATAAAAGGCACCATCATTCAGCAGCAAAAACACAAACTGGGCACTAGGAGACCTGGATCCCTGTTGATGAGCTCTGTGAGTGATCAGAGTCTTTTAATTCACTCTGTGCCTCAGTTTCCCCTCCCAGCCTTTTTTTAAACTGAGACTGTGGACACACACTCCCTGCTACTATATGGGCATAATCTAATTCCCTGTGCAAATGGCTCTATCCAGTTCAGTCAAGATACTGAGTCCTGAGAAGACCTTCTGATGCTATGCCACTGCCTCCCAGTAACATTCACCCCTGCCCTGTATGTGCCTCTGTGTGCTCGTGTTTGGGGTGTCCATGTGTACTTTGTGGCTGGCTATTTGTAGTTTTTATCTCCCCCATGTACAAATAGAGCAGAGGAAGATGGAAAGGAAGGAGTTATTAAATGCCAAGCGGATATGCAATAAATCCCATTGATTTTACAAACTCCAGCTTGTCTTCAATCTCTTTCCATTCTTTATCCTGGGGGCATTGAAACAAAACCCTATTTTAAATACCTTTTCTTTCCCTTCCCCCTTCCCCCTCCTCTCACTCCCAAAAAAGTGTCAATATTTTATTTGGATTTTTAACTTCGCTCCATAACAGTTGTTTGACCTCCTGACTCATGTGAGTCACATAAATTCTGGGACTTTATTCAGGAGCCATGTTCCTTCTATTGAATAAGCAATTTGGGAGGGTGAATTAATGACTTGTGCTGTTGCTGGAAAGTCCCTGAAGAAATATTAAAATTGCTTGCAGACCAAATCAATACTCACTGAACACCCAGCATGAGGACCTGGGCTTTTTAATGGCTACAAGCAGCAGCACAGGGTAGAGGAAGGGGAATTCCTGTGCACACAACGCACGCAGGCACACACAACCAACAGTAGTCTTCCCCCAGCCTTGCTGGCTGTTTCAGTAACAGCGTATTCTTGTGCACGCAACCTGCTACGAGCTGCTGCCTGCTGTGCCAGGGAAAGGACTTACAGCCCGGTTCCCCCATCTCCCTCCCAAGAAGATCATGCAGGATTTGCAAAAGCTGGCTGTTTGGGGTGTGTGTTAAGCGCTTGGGTTAGCGTGGTCTGGCACGATCTGTGAGGCACTAGGAAGGTTGATTATTTGTGGCATTATGAGCCTGTTCTATGTGTCACTTTGCTTTTTTTCCTCTCTAAAGAGGAAAGACCCTAGTGCTGTGTTAGGTTTGGAGGTGCTGTTGTGATTTGGGAAGAGGATTTGGCTGTGTTGCAAAGGCACATCTGTGAGATGGTTCTGTGGTGTCGCGGGCTGAACAGTATTTTCACCTGTCCACAGTGTGAATTCATTTTGTTTGTGATATTCTGAAGGATTTCCTTTCTTATAATGGCTTGTCTTTTGGTGAGGCTTGAATGTCATGCACCTCTTCTTGTGTTAAGAGTGCCTGCATGATGCTTTTGGTCATTGAACACATGTCACTTCACTAGACCAGTCTATTTCAATGCTGTGGGTGCAATCCTAAATGTTTGTGACTGTCGTGGGAGCCCACCAGACTCACTGGGACATGAATGTGCTTAGTTGTGCTGCTCAACAAGGCTTTTACTATTTGCTGCTCACTAGACTGATGACTGCCAGGTTTTGCCCATACCCTAAGACCTCTCTGGCAAGGGTGGGTTTTGTTACCAGAGTTTTCAAGTCTCCTTTGAGAACGTGGCCCCATGTTTTGGTGTTTTGCCCTGTGGTCGTGAATGGCTGTTTTGTATTCGCTTGCTGGGCGGCTGTTATTGTGTATTAACACCAGGCTGGGTGTGCTTTGTATGACCGCATGTCTGTCTCATTGATTCCATCAGTATTATTTTGTAATCGTGTGATTGAGTTAGTGTGCATTTCAGGGCTCCTGTGTATTGAATAATGATGTCAGGGATTGGGTTGTTTGACTGGGTAATGGCCTCTTTTCAGTGTTGTAAGTGAATGTGTCCTTCTCCTGTTTCCCTGTCTCGGCTGGGGCAGGATCATTTACACTAGGTGATTCCTTAAGATGCTCACATGCACTAGAAGAATTTCCCTTTGGCTCACGAGCTCTCCCTGCACGCGGGGCATGCCAGAGGTACATCCCTCGTGTGTGTGTGACGTGGGGTGGCACATCTGGCTGGCTCTCAGCTGTTCAAGGTGTGTGTGTCTTCTGGTGCGCTCAGGGATTTTGCTAAGGCCTTTCAGTTATGTTTTTGGAAGAGGTTCTTCACGATTACATGCAAGACAATTCTGTGCAGTTTCAAATAGATTTGACTGAGTCTGTGAAAGGATCTATAAAGTAGCACATCTTCAGTGAGGTGCACGCTTGCCTTTGCAAGGGTCTTCTTGTATGACTTTCTACATTAATGCATAGAAGGGCATCTGTGTCAGTTAACAGATGCCTCTGATCTGTGTGTGACTGACTAGCAATGTTCCCAAGTCTGAACTGACCTGGGTCTCTCATATGTGTAAGAAATGGGATTCTGTGTCAGCAGCATTTAGCTGTAAATATATGTGTTAAGAAATTTTAAACGTTCAATGAATCTCTGGGTTTGTGCAATGGCTTCTGACTTGTGCAGGTATTGTGCAGTAATGCTTTAAGACAGCGTGGCCACATGTCGTCCCTTGGAAATGAACAAGAGGGTTCAGTTATTTTTCAGCTGATGATTACGTGTCATTGCTGCATGAATTTATTTGCTCTGCGCAGGCAATGTCTCTGGCATTGGGCCTGTCCTTCCTCAGCCATCAGGATTTAGCCCAGCAGCAGTCACATCCAGACAAAGTCTATTAAAAAGGCTGTGGAGGGTCCAGAAAACTTCCAGAGAGAGTTGTCACTTGTACCCTCTCATCAAAGCATCTCATCAGGGAAAGATCTATGACCTCCCTCAGTCAGGCCATCTATATGGCTGAGAGTTAGCAAGCCAATGAATTTAGCTTATATTTTTCAGTGAGGTTCCTAACAGGTAACTCCTTACTCATCCTTGCATTAGCTCAAGCCTTGTTACTTCTCTTGCTCCCTTGTTTGTGCTCTCACACTCTTTCCCCCACTTCCTCCTCTGTATTCTGGCCTGAATTTGACCTTGAACAGATTACATGATCCTTAGCCCACCCACTTCTTTACCAGATCCAACCCCTCACACTGGGGTAGCAGCATCAGGGTAATAGGGAGAAGGGAAAAAAATGAGGGAGTGAGGAAGGGAGAGAGGGAGGGGAAGAGGGAGAGAGACCTGTTTGAAAAATAATTGGAGGCTGTTAAACAGAGGAGCCCAGCATATCACTCTAGTAATGGAAATAAATTCCATTGTATTTGCATTTTAATTTTCCACATAAACAAAGGCCCGGAGTGAGCTGGCTTCGCCAGAATCACCGGCCAGAATTTAATTAGAAATGAAAAGTTTATAGGGTCCTCTTTAATGCGATTAATGCACAGTTAACATTTATCACATACATATGCTGGAATCGCCTTTTTTAAGCAACCACCGGCCATGAAATGAATTTCTTTTCAACTTTTTTAGCATGCGTGAGGAAGGCTGTCTCTGGTGAGGCGGTCCAGTGAGCACACTCCTGACAGCTTGGTAAACTGCAGCCCGCAGAGGCTTAGTAGCCCCCATCCTCACTGAGGAAAGTTCAAGGTGGCTTAGAGGGAAGCATGGTCTAGTGGTTAAAGCCTGAGGTTGGGAGTCAGGGGATCTGGGTTGTATTCCCAACTCTGCCACATGCTCACTGCATGACTGACTTGCTCTCAGCGCCTGTTTCTCTGGGTGTTAAAAATAAAAGAGAAATCAGCTGGAAGAAGATATCTCAGCCCCAGACCCCTCCATGTCTCAGTCTCTCCAGCAACTCGCCCAGCCCTGTTGTGTGGGATCTGGATTGTATCCTGTACTGTGCTGACCTCTCAGCTCATCTCCCTGTGCCTGAGCGTTCCTATGCTGGCTGCAGGGACAGAGGAACGTCCACAGAGCTTGCCTGGTGTGGGAGGCTGGGCCTCCTGGAGGGACTACTTTACAGTGCCCCAGCTGCCTGCATATTCACACGCATCTCACATGGGCACGGGTTCCTGTGGATCTCGCATTGCTTTCATGAGATATGCATCTTCCTGCCAAAGAGCATGAGTCAGGAGTGGAACAAACTCTGCCTTTGCAGTGTAGGAGCCCCGGCAGCCCTGCCATGAGGACCTGTATTCACTGCTGAGACAGCTTCATGTTTCTTGAGAGAATCCTCACATACCCGTTTGGTCCAAAAAACTACTAAGAACAGCTTGTGAGATACTGGGTCCATCAAGCCTGACCTTCAGATACTAACATAAACCTACTCAGCAGCAGCTACCGTCCCTCCTTGTGGAGGGCTCAGTCACCCTGAGGGGCACCGAGAAGTTGCCCTGTGAGTGCTTACAAAGAGCTTGAGCTTGTCTGCACATGGATGCTAGGGAAAGTGAGTTTAATCAAGAAAAATTATCAATATTCTTTCCTTGCAGAGACAACAATGAGATAAAAAGCCAAAGGTGAACACCTCCCCTATTAATCTGTGCCCCTGCCAGAGCCAGGAGGGTATCAGACTTGTCACCTCCCTGCCTCATGAGTCCCAGAAGAAGCTGTGGTCCCTTCCTTATGCTCCCTTCCCTGTTCTGGCTGCATGGCAGACAGGCTACAGCCCCCCTCTACTCCTGCACTTCCTTTCCAGTCTTGCAGACAAGCAGAGTAAATAAACCAAGCCCATGGACACAGAGTGTTAGCGTGTTAGGGACACAGCAGGGGAAGGAGGAACATGAAACCTCTATTGATCCCTTGAGGAATGATGTCCCTTCCTTATCTTATCAGATTCTCTTCACTCTTCAATTATAGTCTGTTGAAATTGGCCTCTTAACCCAAACAAGATAACCTGGGTAATGAGGAAAAGAGTGCAAGGGGAGGGGAGAGGAGAGAAGGGCAGAGTCCAGTGCATTAAACTATAGCTATAATTAGAAATATCTCCTTTAGCGTAATCTCCTTGGCCCCCTCTATCCCCTGGTATCTTCTTCTTGCATTGTGTATCAGATGAACTACCACACATGCACTCCCTGACAAATGTATCATGCCATGTACGCCCCTCATTCACCTGGTCTCACTCAGTACCCACACCAGGCACAAATCCCCACATTTGTGCATGACATTTTCTTTCATGGATGTATTTGCCTTGCCGTACACCTTTTGTGTTCACAAGTCAGCAGATGCCGTTTTGTCATGCACGCACTTGCACATGTGTTATCGATGCTGCCCATCTCACCAGCTGTGCTTCTTCAGCACACTGGTGGTACTGCTGCCAAAGCACCTTGTCCCCACATCTGCCCAAAAGAACTGCTGGCAAAGATCTGAGCACTGTTAGGACTCCCCCCTGCATCTGCTTAGAGCTACAGTTCATCAGTGCATTAACAAGACTTCTCTGGCCATCAGGAAGCAGGGACACAGAATCCTGTGCAGAGTCCCACCTATTGCTGTGCCTTTGCTCACCACTGTAACTCCCTGCAGATAACTGCAGAGTTGCGACGTTGTTTCCATGGATAAGACTATTCTTAGTTCTTACACAGACCAATAATACCGAGTTGCTAAAAGTCTATACTCCCAGCTGGACTTGTTGCCCTAGTGATATGCCCATGCTCCTCCCTGTACACATGTCGTAGGGTATAGGGCACGTCTCGCCCAAATATCCATTACAGAGAAGATTGTCTAGAGGAACAATAGAGACTCAAAGGTTTATCTGCACAAATGCACCCAGGTTTCCATGCTCAAATTACTTCACTCTGCACAGAGTGATCCTGGAGCATATTCAAGTGGTGCAGAAAGTGCTTTCATTTTGGAAGGTGGTGCTCTGAACAGTGCTAAGGCTTAATTTACAGGGCTGGCATCCCCCTCATGCATGCATGCTTCAAAAGACTGTGTTCTCCAGGATCATTTTATCCCTTGTCTTTCACTGTGCCAGGGGCATTTCCTTGTATTCACATCCACCTGAAATGGGCCACACTCCCTTCCGTTTCATGCCTCCCTGTGCCACCAGCTCTCCCAGTGTTGCCTGTGAGGCATGAAGAGAGATGGGTATGCCATAGGCATTTTTCTTCAAGTATTTACAGGTCACAAGAACTTCATGTAAACTGGAAAGGGGGTTTAGAATCATGGCACTCATCTTTTTACAAATTTGTATGTGTTTTCTCATGTGAAAGCATAGAAACTCATCCATGCATTTCCTCCCTGCACTCCAGCCTGAACCACTCACAAGAATCTGCATGCAGCCAGACCCACTTACTCTGTCCCCATCCTGTCTGCCTTCGTACTCAGAGACCCTGAACTCAGGCACACGTGTAGCCTGAAATTGTTAAAGCCACACAAGGGAGTTGGATGTTAATACTGAATGACTTGGCATCTTATTCGGCACAGTGGCCCAAACAGCCTTCTGGAAAGCCACAGCAGGTCTGATTTTGACAGTATACAATTCAGATGTGCTTTAGCCTTTCACTCCATCCTTATCTCTTGCCCTTTCCTTACCCAACCCCACCCAGCTGTGCTCTCTTCCTATTCTGGAAACTTCAAGTTGTGGCTCATCTGTCAGAGTCAGCACTACAAACATTGTCTCTTTTAAACTCTAAGTTTGCTTTTTGTTCCATAGAGAAAGGGAATTTGGGACATTGCACATTTTCTGCTCTGCCTCTGCTTGCACTGCCTTGGCTCGTTTGTATGTAGCATATCCCTGAATACACTTCCCCATGCACTCAGTTTGCAAACATTATATCCTTTTCTTCAGAAATATTATTCCTTCCTTTTCTTTTACCCATTTCCTCCATTCACATTGATTTTATAAATGAATATGTATTTTTGTGTATGTGTAATTTATGCATAAATGTTTAATCTTTCATGTTCAAAAGTTAAACAGCCAAGAAGTGGCCTAAATTTAGACAAGTATTAACAGCAGGCACTATTACCTAGCTACATCGTGCTGTGGTCTCTCTTTGTAGAGACAGATGACCAAAATTTGTTCTTAAAAGAATTTTTAGAGAAACATGAGTGTACTGAAAGGCAATAATCCCTTTAAGAAGAGCCCAACACTTAGTGCTCAAAGAATCTGGTGCAATTTTGAAGTGAGAGCTTGAAAGTGGGCAGTGGGGTAGTGGGGTTGTATCTTGGCCCAAAATTGAAACAAATGAGGATTGGTTTTGGGAATCAAAGGGCTGCAATATTAATCCCTCCTGACCAATGAAATGAGTGCTCTTTTTGTTGCCAGAATATGCAAACTACCCTGGAATTAGAGGATGGTACAGGGCATCCTGTCAGACATGAGCGTTTCTTTTGTGGCTTTTGTCTGGTTGCAGTCTCTGCTTTTCCTTGTGTAACTCAGCAAACAGACATCAGTCTGCCTTGCAAAACATGGGTACCACCCTTCTCAAATGAAATACAGTGATGGGCATTTTGAGCAGAGTTGATCACTAATCTTGAAGCAATTTGTCTTCCAAGCAGAGATGGCTATTTAACTCTTATGCCTTGGACCCATAAGGGAAAAATTCTTACCTTAGAAGGAGGAGAATCTGTTGAAAATGGAGCTACACATAGGAATAGTAAATTTGCCCCCAAGGAGAGAACAAATCTTAGAGGCGAACTCCATGCTACCTGTGTATGTGTGCATGTGTTAGGGAGTTGCTAGAAGCCTAGGGAGCAATATGCTGTGCAGGTTTTAGAAATGCTACAGGAACTGCAGAGCTGGGGGATGACAAAAGAAAGAAACGTCCTATTTCTGTTTTTCACAGAGGCAGAGACAAGTCACCAGAATCTCCCTTCCTGAATTAACTGAGAGGTTTGGGTAAATGTTTCATATATAGCATTTTCTGGGAAGTGTATCTGTGTACTCACAGTCCTTTAGCTCAGGCTTTTGGCACATTGATCTTCCTCCTCTCTGTCAAAACTAGTACACACATAAATCCCAGGCCAGACAAAGGACAAAGGAATATCCTTCCCTGACTGCATCAAACTCTTGCATATGCTTCCTTTTGCATACCAGCATTTGTGTCACGATCTAAGTGCCTGCTCAGAGACATGTTCTCTACCATATACCAATATGTAGTATCCAACCAGCAGGCACATTTCGCCAAAGGTACCTAACTGCCTTGCACTTAGAGTCCCTGTATAAATATCCTGTACAAAGAAATGCAGTACAGTTCAGCTTTTTTGTTCCCCACACCCACCTCTGAGCACATCAACCTTTCAAATTTGCCTACGATATACTAATGTACCCTCTACGTTCCTTCTGTGCCATTGCTCCTCCTCAATGTCTATATGGACAGACATATTCTCTCCATATGTCTCAAACATTTCATGCATATATCCTGTCATTCTTCATACCCCAACCACAGCTATTCCTCTCCTGTGGCTCCAGGATTGAACTATTGTGTTGTCCATTTCCCAGTGACAAGGGGTCTAGTTACAGGGTTATTGATTAGTTTTCATGCAGACAGATGGATCTGTCTTTGGTCTCCCCACCAAAATCCACCTCTGTATGGGCTGATTGTCACTGCTCCAGGGATAGGATTTCACCAGGAGACCACCCTCCATGCAAACATCCTTCACCCAGGCCACGGATGGTAATAAATGGAGTCAGGCTGAGCCATAATAAAAGCAATTGAGTGGGTTACCTGTGCAGACATGAGATTTATACCTCCTCATATTTGATGTGATTGTTTTATTGAGTTCTCAGTGCAGTTAGGATGCCATTTATTTATTTATTTATATGCCTACTTATCATGGAAGAGGGGGGAGGCTCTTTCAGCCTTGCTGGTGTTCAGCCTCCGTCTTGTCAAATATGAGCCCACAGAAAAAGACTCGCCAGTTTTGCTCTGCTTTTTACCTAGACTTGGACTTGATGAGTGAGCCCTTCCCACAAATCTCATTTCCTATGACAGACAAAGATGTTTGTTTCAGGAGCCCTGAAACCTTGAGGACTGTCTGAATTATGAGCCTAGTAGAAGCTAAGGGGTTGGTGTAAACCAAGACATGCATATACACTGATTTCCTAAAAGTGCCTCTTGAAAGAAATTCCTATTTACGCTGTGCCTGTTTTGGACAATGGTTTGTGATCTATGCACAGAGCCTCTTTATGCTATTGCAGTAAGCACTGGCATTGCTTCTGACTCTGTGATCACATGTGAACATTGAGAAATATTAGCAGGTGTAAATTGATTGGGAATGAATATTTGTAAATGCACCCTGAGGAGTTTGGAAACCAAGTGATTAGATTTGTGATTTTCAGCTGGGTAGATAGCCACGTATGTGCTGCAAAATCAGCCCTCAGTTACTGAAAATAGAGAAAACTGGGGGCTAGTGCTGAATATCACAGTGCCTAGTATTTCATCACAAGCCTGTGGTTTTTTTGGGTTTTCCAGCTCCTCTAGTCAAGTGGTAGCATGAGAATTTCAGTTCTCATTTAATAAAGTATGTTGCCAGTGCTTATGGGGGCTTGAAAAGGGACCTGTCAGCTCTCAGAAGACTCAAAGGACTGCATTGTTAAGATGTTTTTAAAGTTGTTTAATAGGAGTCAGATATCCAAATCCCCTTTAAAATTTAAAGTAGAAAAGAGAAAACAAAAGAAAACAAACCTACATTGTATTACAAGTGCTCATGATTCTTGTGCCAATTACACAGTTTAGGCTCTGACTTGGCATTTTTAAACAGCTTGAACTGATAAATATGGCAATGCAGCTATAGGCTCTAATAGATTAATTTGGATTACAGTGGAAAAAATCCTCATTCCTGTTAGTCTCAGTTTAAAAAATAATCATTTGAGAGAAGAACTCAAACCTTTCTGATGCTTTCATGAGTAGTAATCATTGTTAGAGCCATCTACACACAGATGGGATTTCCTAAGCCCCTAGTGAGCTATGTTCATGTCAGACCAATGGCAATGCTTTTTCTCTAGCTTTCCATTTATAGAGACCAACATCAAAAGTATGATCTCTAAATATTTTGATGATTTTGAGTGGAAAGCCTAAATTCCATTTGAATTTCACCATGACTTAATTAAGGACAATGGAATCTAAGTGAAGTTCAGCTTTGTTCAACTGTTTTGAAGTCATATGCTGTTATTCAAGTAATATGAAAATATTTTGTTTGAATAGGCTTTGAGGTTAGAGATGGGAGTTTTTTGACATTTGATATATGTCTGAAACACGACTTTGTTTTGTATGCACCATGTCATCATATCATAAAAGGTCCAGCTGGCCTGCTAGACCATTATCTGTCTCTTTAGCCAACACAAGATTATTTCTCATTGTATATTTGCTTGTTGTTAATGCCACCTAGTTATATATATTCCAAGAAATCAGAAATTCCTGTGGGATGCAATTCCACATTTTAATGGACCTCCCTATCAGGAGATACCTTCTGCTACCATTTAAATGTTTCCTTTCTTCTTTCCCTCCCTTCATTCCTGCCTATAGGGCTTTGTTTAAATGTGAATAATTCTTTTCCTGTTGGAAGGACCGTGCCCTTCAGATCACTATATTGTTCTCACCTCTTCGTCATTTCTTGGCCAAGCCACTTATATTTTTTCCTTTTTTCTCCCAAAGTCAAATGAGTTTTTTTCACATAATACTGATTCTGGTAAGTGAGGCTTAGCTCCATAAGACTCACTCACCCAGCGCAGAACTGCAGCTACCCCTATGACAGAATGCAGCAATAATTCAGTAGCTGCAAAATCTTGAAAATATCTAACTTCCAGCAAAAATCAAGCTTTTTATACATCTATAAAAAAAGGAAGGGCAGGGGGTTTTAGGTGATAAAGGGGCCGATACGGTTCTGAACTTCAAGGTTCACAGAACAGAGAGTTCAAAACTTCCCAGGCACGACCAATTCTACTTGCTGACTGGCTCTGTTGAGCTAATATCTTGGCAATATGAAAATTAGAAAAAATGCAGCTAGCTTATTGTATTTCCCCCATACAACCCTCCAATGGCCATCCGATGAATAAGACAAAGAGAAATGCTGCAAGCATTCATTTACTCTTTCAGCTGCAGTAACATTGTCTGTAACCTCTGCTTTATGAGCCTGTCCTTTATTTGCAATGATAAAAAGAAGATAATACCAGGTTTGTGTCTGATGGAAAAGAGTCTGAATTTAAAGGAGTATGTTCTCTGTAATGAAGCCCTGTGTGACCCGATTACATTCTTTGCTCAGCTGAAAGCCACTGGTGGTAGAAGTCTTCTACCTTGAGAGCATGCCCTGATGCAGGAAACCGCATAGGAACCCTAGACTCAGCATTGGCTGGGAGAGAAGATTCCTGCTAGAATCCCAAGTTTCTTCTGTGCCCACTAGGAAATGCCAGGTTACAAGTCCTGGTAATCTCCGTTGAGTACCGTTGGATAAGTTTTCTTCACCCCTCCCTGGCACCAAAGCGATATCAGACAGAGGCAAATCCATTCAATATGACAAGTTGAATATTTGGTGTCTATATTGCGAAAACTGACTTGTGCCTACTAAATACCAGCGGTGGTGATAGGTTTGTGTGACACACACACCCACACACACGCTTGCAGGTTAAAACTCGGGCAGTTCACCCTGAGTTCACTGCAGACAATGCAGTTGTCACTGCTTTTGATCACTATGAACAAGCTGCCATTAGAGATACTCTGTACTCTTCCAGCTTTCCCCTAGACTCATTACCTGTCTTCCAAAAATTCCAGATTTGTTCAGGGGGAAAAACAAGAAGATATTCACAGTGACTTTGGCCAGGATGTCCTTTGGGGAATTTTCAAGTGCTACCAGCTAGCAAGGGTGGCTCAGAAAGCTCTGTTTGTGCAATACTGATTTCTTCCGCATATAACTCAGCCCCTGTCCTAATGCGCCTGTTCTTGCCAGACAATTGTTTGTCTTGAAACGTTACATTTACCTCAACTGCATGAGCTAAAGCCTCAGCTGATGTAAAACAACCTAGCTCCAGTTTTGAACTTTTTCTCGTTATGTGTTGAACTCAATAGACATTTTTAGTGAAAGATCATACTGAGTTTTACAAAAGTAACTAAAAGCTGTATTTTTGTTTTAGAGATGGCAAAACATCCTTCTAAGGAGTCTGTGTGACCTGCCTAAGATCAGTCAGAAAATTAATGTCAGAACTGTTAAGAGAATTCTGATCTTCTATTATGCCATTCTTTGCTCTAAACTACAGGCCTTCTTGCAGCCACTGAAATTGGCCATATGCTCAATAATATTTCAATGTACAAGTATATTTCACTGGTCTTTATAACCTAAGTCAATGTATGTGTCTTTCCATATGTATTTTTAAAAGCACATAATTATTGGAGACTTTAACTAGGCATCATTAGCCAATTGCTGTATCGTGAAAATGGAAGCATCTCTCTAAACCATATGCTTAACACTAGAAATTAATGGATACCCAATACCTAAGAGAAGATCGAAAAAGCATCCAGCAGTTTGACTGAGATAATATATCCACTAAACTCCATTCTCTGCCATGGGGTATTAGTTAGGTCTGCTTTCAGGAATTCAGGGTCCAAAGTGTATCCAGAAGACTGACTGAACTCTGAAATGCTTTACCTTTGGCATGCCTTGGCTAAGAACTAACTGGGAGTTCCCAGCACTGAACCTGGCCATCCAAGAACTGGGATAGAGGTACAAATCAGGGGGAGGTTGTTTTGCTTTGCCTTTCTGGACCTCATTCATTAATCCAAGATAATTCATTAATTTAAGAGAAGCAGGAAATAGGGCTTAAACAACAATGTCCATTGCATAACTTGCATAACTTGCATTACCGTGAACATATGTCCGTGATGTGCTCCATCCTGTTCCCACTAACGTGTGCTATCTAATTCAGGAGATTTCTCTGGGATGATTAACATCTCGTGAAGCCTGTGTTCTTAGGTGAACTATGTGTTCTGCTAAACAAAGGAAAAGTTCTCACTAACGTCTGCCTCCAAGTTCATTTTTAGGAGACTCGCCACAAGGAGCATCTAAATTTAGCAGTGTCTAAATTCAAGTTGAAATAGTCTTACCTGAAATGACCAAAGATAACTGGTTCATAGTCACATGATAGATGGAAAAGTTTGGGCTGGCAGAGTGCTCAAGAAGCAAGGCGCTCAAGCAATTTAAAGCATTAATTGCTTAATGAAGAATTAACATATTCTGTCATTTGCCTGCTTCTCAATGACATGCACTGGGTATATGTGTGTGAGTTGACACATATGCATGTATATATACGTTTGTATGTATGTGTGTCAATTGGTTTATACTGCACAGTACTGAAGGTATGAGGTGGGAACAGGAAAGCTGTTGATTCAGAGATAACTGATCATGATCCTGAGATTTCTGGTGTACTTTGCTTATTAACTCGTCCACTCTCTACATTTTTCTCATAATTAAAAGAAATCTATTGCATAGCTGAAGACTTTAGTATTTTTCCCTGAATCTTGACAGGGTAGTTAAGTCATGTTTTTTTCAGTACAGCTTGTCTGCATGAGTTTGGTATGAAAAGGGTTTTTTTTGATAGAAGTAAATAACGCGTTGTCCCAAATGCATTCTGCTATTCTCAGTGCAATAGCGACAGATGAGTGCAATGTAGGTGCACAGAATTAAAAAAGAAAATTTAAAAAATTTGAAGTGTTTAGGGAAGGCTTTTAAAAATGAATTAGAACTGTTTTTCTGCAGTCTCTCACCCAAAGACCTTCACTAACATTAGACTAATTCTCAGAAAGAAAATAAAATGTAATTGATACATTTCCAAAAATCTTATCATAACCAAAAGTAATTTTTTCTGTGTACGAGGACATCTCCGTTTTGACACACAGTATTCACAGTCTGTCTAGGGATATAGTTAACTTCTTTTTCTGTAAATGCCTTGCTAATTGCCTTAAGATGATAAAAAGCTCCTGAATATAGCTCTAACTGTTCTAGACACTGGCCAAAACCAGATTTTGCATTGGAAACCCCACATTTTGTAGAAATAAGAAGACAGATATTTATTGATGGCTAGATTTTAAAATTGTCATCTCTCTGAAGCTGCTCAGAGACTAAGTGTTAGATTAACTCAAATTTGTGATTGGTGATCAGGGAGATGACAATTTACTGCAGGTAAGGGATTTGCAAGGGATTTGCTCTTACAAAGAACTGACCCAATTCTCTACGTGAATTTTTACAATGAGGGAGAGAAAAATGTAAGTTTGAATTGTGAGCTTCTTCATGTTTTGTGAGTTCTGTGAGCTGGAGTCATGAAAGTCCCTGAAATTATGAAGTTCATGCTGCTCTCCACAACACTAGGACTGGGCCCTAATATACTCAATATTTCCTATTTCACTGTAATTTTTTCCTAGTTTGCTGTCCTGTTCTTGTCTAGGACAGACTTGCAAATTTTATGACCTGTGTTATGGGCTCACTTCCTCACAGATGTGAGTTTCGGGGAGCCTCATACAAAGGTGAACAGTGGGAAGTTGGGCCTGAATTTTTAAAAGGAATGGGGAAAGGATTTTAAAAGAAATATAAAAGGAATCTTACAAAGCTAAAATGCTCTTGAGCTTTGGGGACCACACACTCAAATGCCATTGCCATGGTGGGTCACAGCTGAGCCTCTCTAGTATAATAATACTTAGCAGCTACAAAACACTTATCCTCAAAGTATTTTGTAAGCACAATCTGACATCGGTTTTCACCACCTTCTGAGAAAAGTCAGTTTTCATTTCCAGTGTGGGGAACTGAGGAACTCCCAAAACCCTGCTGCAGACTGGTAGCATGGTGGGAGCCAAATCTGGTGCTCAGCTTTCTGCCCGGGACATCACAACCCAGAAGTGAGGCACTGGGTCCAACAAACATAACACAGACTTCAGTGATTTCTGCGTGCTGAGATCCCTTAAGCTGGCTGAAGTGTAAATATATGTTGGGTCCACACATGCTATTTCTCCAAAGAGCCTGTGGCCATTACTCTGGACTTCGATACCACCAGCACAATTCCTTACAGGGATAGCTGTCTGTCCTTCCACAGCTGCCTTTGTAAGGTGTCTGAATGTCAAACTGTTATTATTTCAATACCTGACTGAGAGAGTAACAGAGACCTGGAGGTTTTTTAGGAGGGTGTATAATTAGCCGATCAGTATTATGTTACCCTGTTCATAACTTTATAACCATTTTAATACAGATGGCACACACAGGGATAATTTCCTAGGGTAGCCTAGCAGTATATTACAGAGACAGTGTGTCTGAGGGAATCTTCCTTAGCCAAGGTACATTCCACTAGCTAATTCTACCTGCTGTTTTCAAGATGATTTGGGATAATTCCATATCATTTGCAAAATATTAAAACCCATTTATATAGGATGCCAGATTTAGAAATACACAGTCTGAGTTATTAGACATATTTTGATAAATCTGCCATGAAAAGTGCAAGACCAAAAAATACCACTGTGTTTTCCTCGCTATTTATTGTTTTGCTTCCCTTGCTATAAATTCACCAGGTCTTCGTTTTGGTTTTTTTAATCTGGCTAAATCTGTTATATATCAAAAGGGCCAGTATACCGATTTGTGCATTTTATCTATGTAGACACTACAAAAGCCTGCATACTTATTTACACATACCCTTTGTGTATTTATTTGACTGGGAAGAGCCATACATTTGGGATTGTGTCCAAAATTTCATATATTTTTACTCTGTTGGTGAGGTATTTCATGCCTATGTATTTGCCTTTTGCAAATATCTTTGCATTAATCTGTTTCTAGAGGTTGTATTTCTGTGGGTGCAGTTAGGGTATCTGTACATACATAACACTAAAACAGTGTAATTACTTTTACTGCGTGCAAGTGTTGTGTTGTGTTGCCAAAGTGTGAAGATCTGATGTACGTTGTGTTGGAACGTGCAGGCATGTGGACAGTCTGGGGGCTTTAACGTCTGTCAGTACTTGATTACATCTATTCCCTTCTCTCCTGCATCGATCCTGGTTTTTTTGCCTGTCATATGGTTATTTTTGTCACCTCAAACCTGAGACCAATCTGAGTATCTCCAACAACAAAATCAACAAAATCTGCACCCCAGCAGCCGAAGGAGGAAATGGGGAAGGCAGAAGGAGGGAAATGGTTTGCTGGTGCGAAATCGATTCTGCTGCTGCCCGGCCTTCTGCGAGGGCAGGGATCAGACCGAGTCGGGCCACAGGGACCGCGGAGAGCAGCGCTCCCCAGCCGGGTAAAGAGCCGCCCGGCAAATTTAGCCGTTCCCTCAGGGTACCGATGGGGAGTGAGCCGGGGGAGTGGGTGCAAGGGAGTAATCCTTCCTCCCGCGCTCAGCGGCTCGCGGCTGTGAGCCCGGCTTGGCAGAAGGTGACGGCAGCCTTACGGCTCAGAGCTCTAATACCTGGCAAGGCTGGAGGTCATCTACACCCCGGCAGTGGTGTTCGAGGGACGCGGGAAACCCCGGCTCCGCAGCCCGTCACCTCTCCAGCCTGAACAGCGCCCAGACCTTGCGGGAAACCTCGGGCTGCTCGGCGAGAGCTCAGCTGCTTTAGTAGCAGCGCTGCCCCGGTCCCCTGCTGTCCCCGGGCCGGACTGCGGGCACCGGCTGCGGCCCTGCTGCAGCGAGCCCCGGGACAGCTCCGCGCACCCGCTGCTCGGGGCGGGCGCTGCGGGAACGGGCAGCTGCTTTCGGTCCCGCTGCCCGGAACT
>VXBU01004981.1:1561106-1668606 GCA_013400315.1 Bombycilla garrulus
GCCCCGTCCCGTTCCGCTCCGTTCCGTGCCGGGCGGGCCGCGCGTCCCGCCAGAGGGGGCAGTGCAGATCGGCGGCGCCGGGCGCGGGGCCCCGGCCTCGGCCCGGCCAGGGGAGTCTGCCCCAGCCCCGGAGCCGGGGAGTGGTAATCCCTCGCTGCCCTGTGCTGACGTTTAGATTCAAAAGCGCTTCCCAAAATGTTTCCACGGTCCCAGCTGGTGGCCCTGGTTGGAGGAGATGGCTGGCAAAACCAGGCGAAGCCTCCCGGGGTCGGTGCTACCACAGTCCCTGCGCGGGACTGCGGGCAGGTGAGCGGCAGTGCGCTCCCGACACTTGGGGAGACGTCGGTGTGATGTTCTGTTCCTTCTCCGGGAAGGAGAAACTTGTTCAACACAAGTTTCTATCTCAAGGAAGGGGACCCTGCAGCCAGACGGCCTGCAGGCGCCCTGAGTTTAGGGACAGCCTGGCTCCTCAGGGCCCGGGGAATCTGGAGAGTCCCAGCATGGATTAGGATAGGAATGAGGGAGGTGGACACGTAGGCGGGGGGCTTCTGCTCGCTGTTACCAGAATTGGAGAAAAGGAAAGGAAAAATGGAATATCTGTAAAAACCGTGAGAGACTGCGGCAGCAGAATACGCCCTGTGTCAATGTACAAAAGATGGTGAAAATAAAAGAATCATGGAACTAAGTGAGAGGACAGAAATCAGGATGAATGGATAGACAGATAGACATTGATCTCTACTAATATTAGAGAAAAAGGTCTGAATAAAGAAAGGGACGTTTAATTTGATGATGAAAGGGGGATGGATGGATGGATGGATGGATGGATGGATGGATGGATGGATGGATGGATAAGTGGACAGAAAAGGAGAAAAAATAGAAAATATGAGAAGAGGAAATCACCCCCCCATCTTTCTACCGTTTGTGGTTAGAAAGAAGTGAATGAGGGGACAGAGGAAAAGAAAGGATAAGAGAGGAAAGGATAAAAAGGAAAGAAAAGAAAAGAAAAGAAAAGAAAAGAAAAGAAAAGAAAAGAAAAGAAAAGAAAAGAAAAGAAAAGAAAAGAAAAGAAAAGAAAAGAAAAGAAGTAGAGAGTAAAGAGGTTTTTAAGAGCAGTCAAACACTTGGTAGACATGAGAATTAGAACAGAAAAGCTGAAACATTTATGGCAGCCTGCACCGAGGTGATTTCCCCATTGGCATTTTATGGAGCTCCTAAATCTCCGCTTTACGCTGTTTTGAGCTGTAAGAATTATTTTCCGGCGCACTTTTCTTTTTTAGGTTCACTTCCAGTTTCTACTGCGAGTGCCCCGGAGCAGGTGGAGCAGCTGCCCCCCGAGCAAGAGTCTCCCTTCGGGCCGACGAGCAGCGGGCGGCGGCCCCTCCGCACCGTGGGGGACGCGGCAACTCCCGGCTCTCCAGCTCTGGGGCAGCCCGGGGTCCCGGGGGTAGCACCAGGAGCGGCTCGCAGCTGCCTTGCAGGCGCTCGTGTGGGCCGGTGCGCAGAAGCAACAGTTCCCGGCACGTCGAGGGAAGGGAAGAACCTGCTTTTCCCCCGGGCACGGCTTTCTCCGGCATGGGGAAGGAGCAAGCGGTGGAACCGCTGGGCTGCCTTGCTCCGCGGCTCTTGCCGGGCGCGGGGGCGAGTGGGGGGAACGGCTACGGGAACAACAAAAAATAGACCTCAAGGTGCGAGAAGTGAGGAAGCAGTGATTCTCCCTTCCCAGACAGCCTGTCCTTACACGCCGTCTCCAAGCCGGTGGAAAACCCCAGACCTCGGTGGAAAACTCCAATACTCCAGGCACTAGTAATGATAAGAGGAAAAATAATGACAATGATAATGTGCTTCCGTATATTAAAGCATAGAAAATAAATGTCCTCCTACATGTGCTGCCTCCCTCGTCCCCGGACCTCTTGAACGCGCTGAGTTTTCAGTATTTTGGACACTGGAGTAGGTTTGAGAGAGGAACATTGAGTAAAAGCCGGGGGAGATGTGCCTTTCACCTTTTCCCGGGAACACAACCATTGTCCTTGTGACAAGAATCTCTGTTATGGTCTGGGAGCTGTAGAGAAAAGAGAACTTTGCAGATCTGTCTTCTAACTCTGCTGCGGGCAGCTCCCTCCGCCTCCCCTCCCCCTTTGCCCCGCAACCCCGGCAGCCCCCGGGCTCTGAACCAGTTGATATAAAAGTGTGTGTGAGTGGGATAAAAGTTCCAGTCTCTCATGAGGGGAGAAGGCTGCAGGGGCAGAAGCAAGTTAATTTCCAGCCGATTTCTCATTACTCTTCTTAACGCCTGTAAGGGAGAGAAAATTAGGCACACAGCACACGTTTTGGCCACTTCATAAAAAATGCAGATTTGAGAGATGATGTGAAATGTGCCCTCGAGTCAATGATTAAAGATAGCTGACTACATTTTTTTTCTATTTAGAGTTGAGATGAGAAATGCCCCTGAGCTCTGTAGGTCCAGGAAGGGTCCTTTAATAACTGATAAATTGGCCCAAGAACTCCCTCTTTCCCTCTCTCTCTCCTCCCCAGCTCCCCAGTCCCCTCCCCGCCCTGTACCCTCCACCGTCACACGTCGTCGACCGTCAGGGGAGAGATGCAATCCGCTGCTTTTCGCCCGGCGATCAATAGGAATCGCTCCCGGGGGATGACTTCCCGAGCGGTCCATGTGTGCCTGGACAGGGCCAGGCGTGACACCCCAGCGAGTGAGCGCGGCGGGATGAGGCCACTCCTGCCTTGTCCCACCCGCGTCAGTAACTTTCGCTCCCCTCCATCCCGGTAGCTCGTCAACTTTGCCTGCGAGCCGGCCAAGAGACAGAGGTTCTGATTCAACAGAATTAAAGACTTGAACTTAAGAATACTCGATGGAGGAGATGGCCATTCTGAAAAGAGGCGTTTTCCCACCTGCGTTTTGAAAGCAGAGAGAGTTAACGCTAGATGCCTCGGGCATCTCGGGCAGTTGTCATCTCTACCCGATTGTCAGAAGGCGAGTTTCCCTCCAAGTTTCCTAAGAAAGTTTTGGCATCGACGGATGTCTGTGTAAAGGGGAAGCACTCGCCTGCCCCTGCCACGGCCACTCCTAAGCGGACAAAGAAGCACTTGCCGAGCCCTGCCAGGGGGAGGTTTAAAAGCACAAAGAAGGGAAACTGTCAGGAAGAGCCTTGATCTGCCTCTTCCCTGCCTGGCGTCTGAGGTTACAGAACGCCCGGGCTTCCAGGGCGGGCATCGTCAGAAGAAACAGGAGTTAGGAATGCTTAGGGTGGGGCGAAGGAGAGCAGTGCCCTCCAAAAAGGCTCTGCAATTTCTTTCTCAAAAGCATCCTTCCCTGCGGTCCCCATCACAAACTTGAGAGGAAGAAAAAATAAAAAGGGAAGGAAAAATAAGAGAGAGGGGATGGGTGGGGGGATAAAATCAAAGCTTTCCAGCTCGCTGGAAGAAGAAATGTGTATTTCTTTTTTCTAAACACTTCTAAATTTTCAAACCAATTGAAAATAATAAAATGTATAAGGAAAGCAGGGTTGCAGTTTTCCAGAGCTCAGCTGCTGAATAACTCCTCATCAGCCGCACCGATTTCTTTGATTAATCCCGAGGTCTGAAGTGGAAGCAGTTCCAGTGTGATACCTTACACGCCAATATGCTTCTGCTTCCCTACTTTGTTAGACTCGTTTATGCGCATTTTTAAACAATAATTTCGACTCCTTTTCCCCTTAATAAATCCATTTTTTGAAGCGGTACCTGCTTTCTAATTGCCCTGAATAAATACCTTTCCCCATCTCCCGTTTCCTAAGTCCTGCGGCACCCCGGCGGGAAGGAGGTCGCAGGCACCAGGCCGGGCGACCGGACCACCCCAGCTTCTGACAATTTCCTCCTGCTCTTTAGTCAGGAACTTGTAATTGTAATTTCGTGTGCGAAACGGTGCGGACCGACATTCACTGTCTTAATGGGACTTAATGTAACCGTACACGATCCTTTATGCAGCCATATATACAACGAGCGCTCTCGTTGCCAGACGTATTGCCAACTCTCAGATTCCCCGTGTAACCATAAGTATGTATGTTATGTTCACAGCTTCGCGCATATACCCGAAATAGATTCGTCTGTGGAGAGGAAGACGTGGCAATATATAAGAAATGTATGATATAAACCCGAAGCTTTATATCAAAATGAAGAGGCTTTAATTTATATATATTTTATTGCATATAACTATTTCTTTTGGAGACAGCTAGGGAGCATTTAGTACGTAGCGGGATGCACCTGTGTGAGGATCAAACGGGAATGTTCCCTTGTGCTTTCATAGCCTGCGCTTATGAACATATATCACATGAATCTCTCTCCCCCTCTTCTCCATTTATAAAATATCAATGTGATGCTTTAGAAAAGCTGTGAGCTCTGCACAGTTCTTTACCCTTTTGCCAGATGATGCCGTTGTTTATAAAATCGCACTTCTCTGCCAGGCGGCTTGCACCCTCCGTACTAATTCACACTACCGAGTCATTTATCCAGCTTTCATTTCTCCCTGAATTACCCGTCTCGGAGTCAACCAGAAGCACCAAATTCCTGCCTTTCTGATGAATGGACAATATTGTCTGCTCTTTTCAGGGCGAGAGAAAAATAGCCCGGGCAAACGAGAGCGAAGCCGGGGGCTTCTGGGCGGCTGCCCCACAGGGAGCCGAGTGGGGCCGGTCCCCGCTTCTCGGCCGAGCCGCGCGTGGGCGAGCCGCAGGTGCGGCGGCGGCCGCGGGTGGGAGCCGCACCGGGGAAGGCTCGGGCGGGAGCCGGGCTGCCCCCGGCACGGAGAGTCGCTGCCCCCGGCACGGAGAAGCGCAGCCCGCCGAGGACACGCTGCCTCCGCTCCCCGGCGTGCGGTGCCTGTGTGCGGTTTTCCTGGGCTGGCTTTGGGCTGCTTCGCAGGAGGCGCTAATTAGAGTGTAACTGCCAGGTCATTGATTTCATGTTACCAGAGTTGTTGTTGTTGGGTTATTTTTTTCTTTTTTTTTTTTCTTTTCTTTCCACACATGAAATATCAGCCGAGCTCAGCGACAGTAAGAGCTGGGTTGGGGATAGTCTCAGAGATCCCCCAGACCCACAAAACCCAATTAACCTAATACACACACACTGCTGGCTTGGGAGTTTCAAGCTCCATACCCGCGGATCTGTCTGTTTTCCCTTTGTTGCTTTGTTGTAAGTCTCCTTCTGAAGACGATATCTGAATGCTGCTAGCATTATCAATGACTTTTAAATAATAACGAAGGGGAAAAAATAAAAATAATCAGCCCCGCCTCTTCTAGTTTCAATTACTCTAATTAAAAACCCGAAAGGCAATTCCTAGGCAATATCTAATAATAGAATTAGCAATCGGATCCATCATTTCACACGGGGATTTACTTGCAGGGGTTCTCTGCGAGCTCTATTAATAATAATAAAAAATCCTGCTAACCCTCTTTTTAAAATTAATAACTCTGTAATTATAATAATTTTATGTGCCTTTTTATAAGAAGAGGTTAATGTTGCCACAGTCTGGGGATGGGAAGGATGAAGTGAAGCGAAATACTGCTGCTTAAACTGACACCTTCCTATTTTATTAGGAGACATTATTATTATCAGACATCTGCAGGTAGAGAATTAAAATTAAAATCGCTTTCAACAATTCAATACACTTTTTATCAGCCATCTATCTGAAAATCATGAACATTCATCATCGGAGGCATTCTCCCTGAAAACAAGAACCCATTCAAATTTTATACAAATTATCATATTTATCATAGTCTGAAACTCTGGAGTAACATCTCCACAAACTGTCTGCTAACTCCCCAGGGAACTGAATTCCACTCCGCAGTCGCTCAGAGCAATTCTCGCTCCCTCTCCCTCTCTCCCGGCCCTTTCACACTATCTGCTTCCCGCGACTCCGCAGCCCCCAGAACAGAGGGAGCGAGGACGCAGAGGGAAGGGGGTGGGGGGGAGAAGGATGCGGCGACAAACAACATTAAAATAACACACAACAAGGGGAAATGCGTCCCTGCTTCTTGCAAGAGAAATAAGTTTCGCCTGGTGTAGGAGACTCTAAAGATTAAAACTCTCTCTGCCGATTTTTGGGAGAATGGCATCAGTTTATCTTTGCGGCTGATGTCTTTGCATNAAGATACTGGCTGTTATTTGTGCGGGCACTAGGTGCTGGTGACAAATGACACGAATCCGTGCTTCCTGTTCGCGGGTTTGGATGAGACAAATCACTTCCCACGCTTTGCTAATGACATAAAGTTCATCAGTGCTGAATCAGGGGCTGGAGCCGCGCCGGCTCCACGCCTCCGTGCGTCCCCTCCGCGGGTGCGCTGATCGCGCCGAGGCCCCGGCAGCGCGGAGCGGCTCTGCCCCGGCCCCGGGCCCCGGCCCCGCGCACCTCGGCACCGCGGAAAAAAAAGTAGTTCCAATACAATGTTTGTTAACTAGGTTATCTAGGCTGTAGAAGATTTTAATGTTGAATTTTATAGCTTTACCACGCTCTACCGTCCTTGTGAATATTGTAATATTGCATTTTTTACAAGTTACTCTTCTGTTAATGTTCCAGCTAGTAACTTTTATAATCCTCCTCAATGAAATTTTTTTGTATTCTTCCGCACCGTTAACCTCAATGGCGGCACCTCAGCCCCTGGCAGGAGGCAAAGATGAAATGAATTCCTCTTTAATCAGAAATAATAATAATAAAAACACACACAAGGCTCCCTCTGCCTTTTATTTCAGTTTCCCTTTTCGGGGAGGGGGTGATGCCTTGGGAGTCTCCAGCCCCTGCCCCCTGCTGTGCTCCCTGGGTGTGCCTCTGGCACAGCCAGAGATGGGCCAGGGGTGGTGATCGCCCGGCCCTGGTCACTTCATTGGGGATGGGGGCTACAGCCTGCCCAGCTCTGGGCCCTCTGGCCCCCGCCCCCTGCTTTGCTGCTGTACTCTGCTGACAGCCTGGGAGCTGGCTGAGCTGCAGGTGAGAGCAGGAGGCCTTCTCAGGGCTGCCCACAGGAAGGGAAAGTTAGGCACTTATTTTCCCTCTTCTTCCAGAGTTCTGTCTGTGGGTTGATTGAGATGCTCCACAGAGCAGCAGCTTTAGAGCAAGTCCTGCTGGTGTCAGTCAGTTGAGCTCGGCTGGCTCTCTGGTTTCTGTTGACCTCAGCTGGGCTGGAGATGCCCAAGTCCTGGCTGTTTGTTTTGCTGAGTAGTCTGAGATGCATCTAGAAGAGGTATGTGTTCAGACGATGCACTCAAATGGACTTTTAATGAAATAAATCCCTTTGGATGGAAATAAAGCTGGAAATCACCTCCCCACCACCCCCACCAAGCTTCCCAATTTCTAGATGCTCTTAAAGATCAATCAGACTTGCAAGCAGAAATGGTCACCAACCAGCAGAAATAGGAATCGTGCAGTAGCAATGAGCTGAGTGCCTGTTAGCTGAGGGGCTGCCTTGTGAACAAGGACTGGGTGCTGTTATTTCTCTTGTCACTAGCATTTAAGAACATAGGCTCAGCCCAAGTCTTGTGTCAGTGAAATACTGGAGGGGTTTCTGAATTCATTGCAGGGATATGTGAGGGCTGCTTCTCAGCCTTCTCTACCTTCAGAAACTGCACTGACAGCTCTTGGAATACTGTCCCCAAGATTACCCTAACAGCAACTTGTCTCAGTCCCATCTTCTGTATTCAGGTGATTAAATGCAACTCTCAGCTTTGATGTATTTTCAACTAAGACAGTTGCAAGGAAGAGCCTAGCTCAAACCTTAGCAATAAAATGAGAAGGATGTAAAGTTTGTAAATTTGTTCGTATATCAAGTTGTAACTGATTCATGACTTATACAGGGTTTGAGGATGACAGTGGGAATCTTGTGTATTTAATGAATCAAAACATTTTTCTTCTTTAAAAACACACAAGATTACTAGTAATTTTTGAGTATGATTTTTCTTGTAGAAGTCTACAGCTGGGTAATCACATAAATTCATATCCTCCAATGTTAAGAAATAAACTGAAACCAAAACACTCAAATAAAAAACAATTTAAAAATTATTTTTCAGTTATACTATTCCCTTTTAAATTTTTTTAAAGGTGAAAAAAATCCAATACGTGCAAGTTTCTCTTAAAAATAGAACTGGGCAGGTAGGTGAGATTATTTTAACAGAAATCTTATTATTTAGCTAGTTAATACTCTGGCATCACCTTGGAAGGCAAAGATGCAGACTAATCTTTGCTTTAAAATCTTAATTTAGGAAAGAATTATTCTTTAAAACACGTATCTGAGAACCTTATGGGATACTTTTTAGGAATGCTTTTCTAAATTGGTACAGAACAGGTTAAGTAAGAAGAAACAGATACATTGTTTCTGTGTTGTTAGTGAGCAGCAAAGGCAAAAGTAGGTGGAAGGCACAGAAAAAGAGTAGCAGATCTCAGGTTATTGCTAATGTGGCAAAGAACTACTAAACAAAATGTTTAAGTTGCCTCTTCAGGCTTGGACAAAATTAAGAGCAGATTTGATCTTCTCTTGTCTAGAGACCATCAGGTCACACCAGGTTTCCTGAATCCCACAGAGAAGCAGCTCCTCTTGGCAGAAGCACTCTGGCAGTTCTTGGGTGCCCTTTCTTGGGATGTCTGGGAAGGGGCACAGGCTACAGAGCACTCTGTTCTGAGCAGGGCTTGGATGTCGGGCTGCTTGCATCCTCCTGGGACAAAGTACCTTCTCCTGAGAAATGGTGTCAAATGTCCCAGTGGACTTAAATGCTCTGACCAGCCTCACCTGTAGCCTCCACACACCCCACACCCTCTGGCCGTGGTCTGGGAAGTCTGTTTAAGCTCAGACCTGGGCCTTGCTTTGTTTATGCAGTAGGTGGACCTGTTTTCCTGCCCCTTTGGGCAGACTTTGGCCTTGCATTGTAGGTAGCTTGTTTCCTGGCTGCCCCCCTTACACATCTCTCACAGTTTACCTCCAGTTATGTCTATTAGTTGTGACTTTTGCATGGTCTTTAGGCCCATGTTGCAGTTTTTTTCCAGTCCTGTCTCTCCCTGTGGATGGAGCCTGTTGGCAGCTCCTGGCTGTGCCTGCTGTGCTCAGGCACTGTGCAATCCTGCCCCACCACTGTGCCTGTGCTGGGGCTGCCCTCTGCCCCTGCCTTGGTCTCCCTGAGTGCACAGCTGGCCCTTGTTCTTCCCTTACAGATGGCTTTGCTTATCCCACACAGCTACTGCAGCCCTCCACACTTCCTCTGAGGCTTGCAATTTTATTTGAGAGTTGAAGTTGCAAACAGAGGCCTAAAGGCAACATCAAGGGATTATTTGAGGTCTTTTATACTGTTTGTTAGTATCCTGGCTGCCGTGAAGAATTAGAAATATTGTCTAAAAGCCTGTGCTCCTCAGTGCTTTTTCACCATGAGAGCTCAAGAAAGACTCGCAAGGTAAGAGTTTAATATTTTGTGAAATGTTGGCAGTTGAGACATGTCCCTCTTCTGTTGTCTGTGACATCAATATTCAAAACCCTTTCCTAGGATCAGTGAAGGATTCTTGGCCATACAAAATTTGATGGAGATACTAAGAACATTCCCTTTCCCCTTCTCCTTCCCTTTACAGTTTGGATACTTTTTTTCAGATCAAAACCTTTGTAGTATCTGATTATTCCCTATAGAAACTTTAGACTTCTTTGTACTACCTCTTCTCCTACTTAACATCTGTGTTAGGATATCTTAGTGCCAGTACCTTTTTTTCTTGAAGCTTTTGAGAATACTCCAAGAGTGCATTGCTAGATGCTTTTCTGATATGACTGTGTTTGCTCTTGTATGAGCCCTTATGGCCAAAAACCCATATGAAAATTTGCAAGCCTTGACTTAAATTAGGTGTTCTCTTAGTCTGGGACAGTAAGCCACCATGTGTTTGCTTTGGCATGTGAAACAAAGTTAACTTGAATTTCTTCATTTTAACAACAACAGTAATATAGCAGAGTTTTTCCTCAAAATAATTTCATTTTTCCTTAAACTCACTGCTTCTCTTCTGAAAAAAAATTATACATAGTTTGAAGCTAGCTTATGACTGCTGAAGTGATTTGGAGACAGATCTGCCAAAGTGTCTTCTACGTAAGTGCTAGCAGTTGTGGACTTAGCACCTCATACTTTTTGGGGGAAGACTTAGGGAAAAGAGAAGAAAAGACATGATTCTGAAACAAGCAAGTTCATACATGTAGCTTTTCCATTACTATCAAATCACTAACTGGTGAAGAAAATATACTTTCAAGAAAGTATGAAAAGTTCCCATTAGAAAGACCAGTGCTAGTGATGCTAGTGATGAACTAGCACCTTTGGAGAGAGGAAAACATTCTTCTATGCAGGTGGGAATTCAAATTCAAATTGGTGACTGTGTTGACGATGTTAATGTGTGTGCCAGAGACCATTATGTTTTCACCCTGCCACAGCTGCCTGCTTGTGTGTTTTAGCGCTTGCCCAGATCTGCCTGTCGCTCTCTGCAGAGGTTGGTGAGAGCTGGGTGCCTGCTGGTGAGTCCAGAGAGAAAAGTTGTGTGTGTTTGCCAGAGAGCTGGAGGCACAGAGCTGTGCAGCGTGGGAGAGGGGAGAGAGTGCGAGCAGGTACTGCTCATCCAGACAGAACAGGCCCTGCCACTGTCACCGTCTCTCGTGCTGTGTGGGAAGGAATTCAGACACTGGCTGTAGGGTCACTGTAGAGCTCGCCTGGGACCTGGTACTGCTGTAGCACAGGTAGCAGTGGTGGGCACAGGGAATAGGGCAGAATTTTTTTCTCTTAAACTTGTGTTTTAGGAACCTTTAATGTTAATTACAGTAACAAATTTCTGCAGTTTAGGCCTGCTCCATGTTTCTAACCCAGTGATGAACTGCAAAGAGAAAAAGAGCTTAATCTTTAGTAAAGAGCAACTCTTCCCCTTATAGAAATGTCAACAATTCATTTCTCAGTGGGGTTGCTTTGCACGCACATAAATGAACATGACTTAAAAGTAATTATCTCTTTAGGTTTGCAGTGTATTTACAGTCTCTGCAGGCATGTTCAAATATGCATGTTGCATGCATGTCTTGTGTGTGAGTAAGTACTAATTTGTCTTAGCATGTCTAAAGGGTATGGGCTTTGCATACGGTATCTGTGCAGTGGTGCATGTGAATGCTTGGGTGGTGAATGAATAGGAGATGGAATGTATCTCTGCAAATGAAGGCATCATCAAACCTACACACACATTTATATGGGTGCAATAATGCCTGAGAGTGAGGTGAGGAAGGGTGTGTGCCTGTGTGGCAATGTAAGTTCCCCTGTGTGTCCTTGAACACTTGGTGAATGCCCATATGCAGGCAGCCTGGGGATTCTTATATGTGAACACACATGCAGGTGTCTGAGTCATGAGTGGGAACGTGTGGGGCACATGTGAATGTGAGCCTGCACGTGCCTGAACATGGATGTGTGGGTAAGAGAGCACAGGCAAGCTGCACATCTCCTCCCGAGTACAAGCAGAAAACTGCAGTATGGAGAGGACTTTGGCTGACAGTCTGGCAGAACCAGGCATGTTTGCAGAAGATGAAGCAGAATAGACAACGTGAAAGTTATTTTTGTCTATCAGCTGAAGCTTTATAGAGACATCAACAAGCTCTTGTCTCATGCCAGCTTAATTCCTAGTTAATCAGCAGTCTGCTTGGGCAAAGGAAGGAACTCGCATCAGGGGCTGATGATGAGCCAAACTTCCCAATTCTGTTTCGGGAGCCTGCAAGGAGCCCTCAGTATTGCTCTGCCTGCATTTGGCTGCATTGCTGACCACTGGGTAATGCTCTGGGATAGCTGAATACCTCACCAGTTTTTTTCTGATGGAACCCACTCCTGCACAGGGAACATGGGTTAGTCCTTTGGGTATCCTTGCTCAGGTGACCAGAAGCTTTTCTTTACTGTGTGTGATTAGATGCTTTATCCAGGAAAGTTTCAAGTGACCTAAATAATCCCAAGGCTTCCATCCTCTCTTTTTGGGCACTTCCATGTAACCTGCAAGTTGACTTTTGCTTGCTTCATTTCCATTACATTTAATGAGATCTTCCTCTATCTGTGGTGCTCTGTAGAAATACTGCTTTTTCCTTCCCTCTTTCATGAACAAACCCCCTCTTTTGCTCATGAACTTTGTATATTGCAGCTGAGGGCCAGCCCACTGTCTTTTCTAACACGACTTTCACATCTACTTTATTGAAAAGCCATCTTTCTCATTTTTATTTCCTAGCTGGTTTTTCTAATGCCACCAGAGTGGTGTGGGAGGGTATCTGCCTGCTCTGTGACTGGCATGTGTTTACCACAGATCTATAGCCAAGCTAATTAAAGTGCTGGTTCCACAGATCCTGTCCACCAGCCTGATGGTTACTTTGTGGGAGCAACTGCTGTGTGTTCAAACGTCCTCAGAGAGTAAAAGGAAACAGGAAATTATCATCAGTGGCTGCTTGAGATTCAGCCAAACTGGTTATCATGGGGTAAAATGACCTTAGGAATGCCTTGGCCATTGTTTATTTCAGGCAAGTTCTGTGCATGTCCTTGTTTTGTGGCACCCCATATGAGGGCAAAGTCATCCAGGGCAAACATTCTTCATTTCTTAATGTTTCCCACAAAAAAAAAAAAAAAAGAAAAAAACCCAACCAGACAAAAAAAACTTAGCTACTATGTGTTTCCTAGGTCTTGGAAAGCATCCATGGGTGGTTGTTTCATATAGCTGGTGTTCATATCTTGTCTGTTTTCATATTTGATTTCTATCATGGTGAAGTATAGTGTGATTCAATCATCAAGCATTCAGGTAACCCCCAGCACAAAAGCTTGCCTTCAGCTTTCCTAGGCAGACTGATATCTTTTCCTTTTGGATGCTGAGCAGGATGGGGTTTATTTCATTCTTGCAAGGGAAGTGATCATCACAGAGTGGGTGCTATGACCATAACTGTGGCACAAGAACTTATGTTAGACCAGAGGCATAAAACGTTGAGTCTTCCCTTGGCCCCGTCTTCATTGCTGAGCTGACAAAGGAGAAAATTTGGTATCATTTACTAACGTGTTTGATATCCTTTACTGTATGTCATTAATAAACCTGTGAATTGGCCTGACATGAAACTTGGCTCTTCCCTTCCCCATGCTGATCATTATTATGTTACCTTACCTTTGTTTTACGGGCCACCAGCCGGGTTTCAGTCCACGTGATGGTGCTCTGTGCAAGCCCATCTGGTGTTGCTTTCCTACTTGGGTTTTGCCAGCCCTTTTCTCAAGGCTATGACAGTACTGCTGGACTTCCCACTTTCCTTTCCTGTACTGATACAAGCTCATTTGTGTCCTAGATCTTTCCCAATTTCCCCATAGACTGTCTGCCAGTGGAGTTTGTCACTGCTACCACTGCAAGGCCAACAGCTGTGTGCAAGGTGCTGTAGAGACAGAGCACATGTGTCTAAAAGCACTGAAGTGGCTGTGGCTGGAGGGGAAAAGTTGAGAAGAGATAAAAAAAGGCACTGAGAATAGAAGTGGCTTGTATTTCTTCCCCTAACACACTCTGATTAAGAGTTCCTGATCTCTGCTTGCTAGAAGTCCAGCTTAAACACTCCTGAACATTTTCCTACCCTGCTTCTTTTCAATCAAGCACTCCAGAATCAAATCCCTCCATTGCTTTCTGAAGCCCTTTAACAATATGTTGTCTACTCTGGGCTCTTCACATGTAACTTCACCTTCTTTGGCCTAGGGAAAATGGAATGCAGATCGTGAGAATACTTTGATGGAAAGCACCTGGCCAAACCCTGACAATAGGGGAACAGCTGATGTTGGCAGGAGGAATGGAAGAAATTATCTGGAAATGGGCTCCTGTTCTCTTCAACAGAGCAGTATTCCTGCTGGGTTGCTGGCCTTGGGCAGGTATTCCTCCTGATGGAGCCAGGCTAGCCAAGTTGTTTCCATGGCAGTCATCTGGACTGCATCTCCGTGCGATCTCCTAAAGTCTCCATCTCTCCTTGCAGTTCATAGTGCAGACTGCTCTGTGAGTATTATTGGGCAGTGTGCTGAGAGGAGGAGACATTGTTTCACATGATCTTTTAGTGTGCTAGAGGAGTGAGTGTAGATGCACAGTGACCTGCAAGTCTGAAAGGCTCCAGTTACCTCTTGGTATCAAACAGGACATGATATATTTTTGACTTGGCTTGGGGAAGCTGATGGCAGTACAGATGAAGCCCCAGCACTGTGAGCGGTATATGCCAATTACCGACTCTCTGAAGTTTGGCAGAATTTTAGTTTCACCTCTCCTGCATCATTGTTTATCCCTCTAAGTACGGTGCCTTTATGTCCTGCAGCACTCACTCCCACTTCTTTTTTATTCTGCCTGCCAACTGCAGCTCTTTGCCCCACCCCAGCAAAATGTCTTGTTGGATCTTTTCACCCAGAATTCTGGATATTTGAAGCTCTTTCTATTGCTAGCAGAGCCGGAGATGTAGTCAGGGAACCTAAGATCTCAACTAGGATTCAAGTTACTTTCTGGAGCTGTTCTTGTTCTTACAGGCTGACTGTGTGCCAGTGAAGTGCCTAGGCCAGATGAGTGGAAGGGCTGGAGAAGACTTAAGGGAGACACGTCAGTGAGTCAGACAAAGCTGTGGAAGGGAGTGGGGGAGGACAGAGCACGGGTAATCAGATCTCTTTCCTAGATGCTCCTCACTGATCTCCCTGTTAATTCCACAGTGTTCAGTGCTGACAAGTGCGTATCCCATCTCTGCTCTGTCTTGCCTGGGGTCTCTAACAATGCCATGCAGAGAAGTGTGCCACAGAGGAAAACATTCTGGCATCTAACAGACTGTGACTATAACCACTGGAGAAGGAGTTGAGACTGATGGGAAGGGTGGCTGTGTTTCTGCATCTCTAGCCTATTATCAGGACTTGGCAAATGCTCCATGTATTGTGGTTTGCTCATCTCTTTTTAAACTCATCACCTTCATTATAAGTGACCTAGGGAGATATTTATCACCACGAAGTGGGTGGGGAAGGCAGAAGAGACATTTCTTGATCAAAGTGGCAGGTGGAAAGTGTCCTGGTACATCTGCTTTGGTCCTGTCCGTCTTTGTGTCAGATTGAAGGGAACCTGTAAACATATTCCAGCTTCTCTGATTGCATCTGAGTAATTTTGAGCTTTGCCTCTGGGGCCTTGTTTACTGTTTGGGAAGTGGTCTTTCCAGTTCTCCTTCCTGTGTCCAGGTATGGATCCAGGACTTGCTTCTTCCTTGTCAGCCCTAACGGTGATTAATAAGGACACACATTTCCTGGGTTTTTCAGCCATTTTTCTTAAAGACTTGCCCACCAGTGGTAAGGAGACTGAAATAATAAACCACTGCTGGCATGTGAAGGGCCTGGGGGCAGCAAGTCTTGGAGAATCTGTGATGCAGTTCCAAGCATATAGAGAACATGGGGCCGCTTACAGAGACAAATTCTGCTGTCAGCTGTAGGTTTCTTGCAGCTGAAGTGAAACACTGGAATCTCTGGTTCATAGTTATCCACACTGATACCTTCTTGGAGGTGATAATCCCAACAATAGCTGTTGTGGTAGTTCTGGCTCTTGTGAGACACTTCTTTGCTGTCTCAAAGATCAAGAAAATCCAA
Organism: Bombycilla garrulus; assembly: GCA_013400315.1. Lineage (NCBI taxonomy): Eukaryota > Metazoa > Chordata > Aves > Passeriformes > Bombycillidae > Bombycilla > Bombycilla garrulus. Next base: position 1,576,722 of record VXBU01004981.1, read on the forward strand.
CAAGTGAGCACCCTGGAAGATTTCTCATTGGACTTCAGACTTTTTGCCTCTCAAATGGTTTGTGTGAGATGCAATGTGCCATGAATCTAAGTGTTTAAGTGGATGTTCTTGTGCTCACCTTTCTCAAAGGGATCATGGTCAAGTCTTCCCTTGTAATCAGTTAGTCTGACCCAAGTACAAAGCTCAAGGCCAGTCCCCCTGTAAAAAATTAAATACTGACAGGTGAGTGGCAGGGAGGTTTCCTGGGACTGCTGTATTGCCTGCCTGCAGTAATGTCATGTTGTCTGAGCTCTTATCACCCAGTTCCATTATAAAAACCATGTTTGGAACACATGTGTTTTGCAGTCAATCCTTTCTTCCCTGTTCCATTTCACAGAGGAGTAAATGCCAGCAGATTCCTTTCATTCCCATCTTTAACGACTTCTTTAAACAATTTGGTCATGTATTTAATATTTAGTCTTCAATCAAATCTAGGACAGGATCCAAACCTCCTGCATATTCCTATTTGTGGCTTAACTTAGTGTTGTAGGAAATAACTGGCTGGATTTAGTCTGTGTTTTTACAGACAGCAGTAACTGTCCTGGAGTTGCTGTGTAAGGATCTCCAAAATGTTTGGTGCTAAAATACTAAAACAATCAAATCCATAATTGTAATTCAGGAAAAAATATTGTAAAACTTCCGGACAGATACAGCCTTCTCTTGATGAGAGAATGGCACAGCCCTGTATAGATGTAGGTAGCAGTCCTATGGGGCATTGAACTAGAAGATTCAATCTTTGTAGTACCACAGCCAAACTAGGATAAAGTCTGATTGCAGACAGAAATATAGCCTGGAGAATCATCTCAGTTCAAATGACTAGAACCAAGTTTGAATGGACATTGCAGAGCTTTCACACCTGCTGAGTCTTAAATTTTTCTTGATGGCAAGGATGGGCTGTCCATTAAAATTAAAGTGAAATTTTAGGTTGAAGAAGCCAAAATAAATGTGTTCTTAGGGTTGTCATCCTTAGGGAGATGTCTGGCTCTCATCAGGATTTTGTTCTCTCTTGCTAGAGGATGACAATTCTGGCTATCACTTGTTTGACTGAACACACCACTTTTTTCTCAGAGTCTGCTGGGCTTTTACAATAAGGAAGAGATCTGATGCTTTTGGACTTCTGTGTCCTTCATTCTACTCTACTGTAGAAATGGGTGACTTGACCCTGAAGCTTGGGATTTAGGCTAGGGTTAAGACCAGGTCTTGGTAATCATGGACACCAAAGTTTAACACTCTCTGAGAATGGAAGCTTAGAGTAATGTGAGAGGGAGTAAATTGTTTTCTTTATATAATGCTGGCTTGTTCTAACAACAGGTTAAAATGATATTGAGGCTTATGGCTAACAGGAGCAGTGTCTCTGAAAATAACCCCACCCTGAGCAATCTGAAACCAAAGAATACATTTAAAATCAGGCACTGAAAGATTTCTTATGGTATTTTTTTCTAATTGCTTCATTCAAAGAGAAGGTAGAGCGATAATTCTGTACCTGTTTTTTTACCATGAAAATTCCCAAGTATTGTGTTTCAACCTGTCATACTTTGAGAGGGCCTGGGGATCTGGCACTGGGAGAGGAGTGCAGACTCCTTCCCATCAGCTGTCTTCCCTCCTACCTTCCTCCTCTTCCTCACCTGACACAGCTGTACCTTCAGCTTAGACACCCATCAGCTGGATCCTGGGCTAAAATGCTTTGATGAACCAGAGCTCTCTGGCGCTGCTCCAGGTGCTGTGGGGCTTGCTGGAAGACATTGTTTTCAAGAACAGCCAGTGCTCAGCTTTTTGATGAATTTAATTCCAGCTGCCATGAGGTAAACTCAGTCTCTGGTACAGGAAGGCAGGAGAGAAGGATCAGCGTGTGACTGCTGCAGCCCACAAATGCAGGAAGGAAAGATGGAGGAAAAAAATAAATGAAGGCAGAAAGTGGAGAGGATACCATTTAGTAACCTCTGAAACTGGGGTTAACCATATTGCTTGCAGTGAGGGGCACATCCTGCTTAGACTTGTGTGAAGCTGGTGATAGCAGCCAGAATGCACCAGCTCACAAACAAACAAGCAGAGAGAGAAATAAAGGAAGGCAGGAAGACAGATGCCCCTTGGGCAAACACTTGTTAAATTGACAAACTTGTAGAAAATGATTAAGGCTCTGGCTGTTCCGAGTCCAGAGGGGCCCTGAGCTGCTGCCTCAAGCTAAGATACAAAGGTAGTTCCTTGGGAGCCTACAGTGGACAGGGCACAGGGGGAGGTGAAACAATTACTGCCTCTCTCTACGGTGCAGTCTCTTGTCAACTGTTATTTATGTTTCCCCAAATGTTGCAGTCTTCGTACAGGGAAAGCAGGCCCTGCCAATCTATGGTAAAATAATTGCAGGAACGTTTTCCTCCCTTCCTACCTCCCTCCCTTCTTGCCATGTCTTACTCTCTGCAGCTCCGATTTACCTTGGACTCCTTTGATAATGAATTGTGATTTAACCTCCGCTGAGAATTCAGATCTCTCACAGACTAGTAGGGTTGAGTGCTCACTTATGCTTGGGACCTTGCTCTGAGCCCTGCTGGAAGCCACCCTAAGACAAGAGACCCAGGCCAGCGCAGCAGATCATGCTGAAAGCGTTTATGCCACATTTTGTCTTTTCTCCATAAGCTTGCAACTGAGGAAATAAGTTCTTCCTTGTCCTTCACAGCTGAAACACACTTCCAGGAAGGATGATTACACACCTACTCTTTACCCCTCTTGAGGGATTGCCTGTGCTTCTATATCTGTTCTATATCTGCCTGTTGTCCTTGCACTTCATTTTCTTTGGAGATCCCCATTGGGGCAGCAAAGAATCAAACCAAGGACCTCAGACTGGGACAGTTTGTGCTAATAAAAAACCTGAAGCAGCTGGGGCTGAGCCTGTAATTACTTAGTATGAAAGTGTGGTTCAGGGTTATAGTTGTGGTGAGCAGGTCCTCCACCAGGAACCTCCTGTCTTCAAGCAGCCCGTGGGGTGTGTTCAACAGAGGAGCCTGTGCTCCCCTCTGTCAGTCCCACCACACAGTCCTTACACAAAGTAAATGGAAACAAGCAGAGACTTTTGCCATCTCTTTTGGCCTCTCCTAAAGCAGGGGTGTTTTCAGAGAAAGCCATCAGCACTAGGACATGGTTTCAAACTTTGGGCATCCTCTTGCTTATTATTCTGTCCAGCATCCCCCCGTTCCCTTCATTCCACATAAGCATAAAGCCTGTCAGGAAAGGGTTAAGTGCTGCTTACCCCAGCCAGCTTTGCGTATTTAAAGTGAGTAAAGGTTTAATTACCAAATGATGACAGTGTCATATGGTTTTGGTGATGGCGCGTGGCATTCGATGAATGCAGAAGAGGGGAGGATGTGAGAAAGACACTGAGTGGCAGTGGGGAAGCGAGGAAGCTAAAAATGCCAAAGACAGTAAAACATCTGTAATTTGCAATTCGCTAGTGTTCGCTGATTGCTCATGGATTAAAGATTAAAATCTATTCTCTGGCAGATGGGGGAGAGAGAGAGAGGAAATTCTTACGAGCATGTTTTGCATCTGCATTTCATTCTGCTCCTCTTTACAATAATCACGGATGAGGAAATAAACCCAGATCTGGGCTGGCAGGAGGCGGGGAAAGCGCACAATATAGGCAGGACTCAGCATGCTTCTCCTGTTCGAGAAATGCCAAGCACAGAGAAGGAGCTGACATCAGGATTGCTCTTCTTGATGCCTGGGTCTCTGTTTTGGCTGCATGAGGATGAATGTTCCCATGAGGCTCGGAAGTGCCAAGAGCCAGAGCAAAGTCTTTCTTCTGGTCACCCCAATTCTGCATTCTGGGGTTTCTTTGATAGGAAGGGGACGTTAGCCATCTGTCCCGTCTCAAGGGATGACTGAGTCTGGCTACAGTGTCCATGACGTGATGTTAACGCTTGCAGGCAAACAATACAAGTAGAAATAATGTTTGCAAGTATAAATCATTTTTATAACTTCAGCTAATCAGAATCTGTCCCTTTTATGGGCATGATGAGCTCTCTCTCTTTCTCCCTCTCTCATTCTGACTCTCACACAGGGTTTCTCAAGTGTGCAGGACATTAAAAGAAAAATGGATAATAAAACTGCAAATACAAGGCCTGCTCCTTAGAGGGGCTGAGTACTCATGACTGTGGTTGGCTTCACTGGAGCCAGCTTTTGTGGTGAAGGCCACAATTTGAAAAGTATGAGGCAGCCTTAGGACTTGCACACAGCAGCAGCCTTGTGGAGGTTGGGCACTCTCCCCGTGCAATGGAACAGAGTCGGTGTTCTCCTGCCTGGCAGATCTGCCTGGTCTGCAGAAATTCTGTTCTCTGGAAGGAATATGGATTACATCAAATGCTCAGGATAGCACAAAGGGGCTCACAGTTCCTGATCCTGCTCCTGGCCCTAGCTCAGTTCTTTAGATCGTTGTGGTTGCCAGGAAGGGCAACATCTCCCTGCAGCCGTATAAACCAGCGTTGGTGAGGAACTGTAGTTCCTTTCTGTTGCATCTGCCTCCCACTTCAAACACTGCTGGCTTAGCTCCACACACACCAACAGGTTTCTTTCCCATGGGAATGAAATTTTGTTGGGTGTCTTTGGAAATGTTGTCTGCATGTGAACCTGCTACAACCTATCACTGAAAGTGTTTATTCCACAAAGAGCATGCATTGCTATAACATTTGTTATATGAGCACGCCTTTCTGTAAATTCATTGTCATACACTTACATACAGATGGAGATCTGTATGCACATACAGAGATGCTCCTAAATCCCAGTCCTCAGCCAACAAACCTATGCACTCTGGCTGTTCAAATATTACCATAGTTTTTGGGTCCCAACAGTGACGTGAACGTACCAAATGGAGCTTAGACTGGACTGGGCACAGCTTAAATGGTGTTTGCTGTGATAAAGTGTCCTTGGAGCCCCTCCCATCACATCTCTATTGTGTTTCCATGTCCCTACCTTAGCTGCCGCCTCCCCATGCCATGTTGGTAGCTGGGCTTTGTGTGCCCCTGAAATAGCCCCGTGTCAACCCACAGTAAGCAGATTGTTTCACAGACTATACCCCGCTCTCTGTAAAGACCTTGGGGGGTGGGGGGAGGAAGGGAATGCTCGTGGTTGCTTTTCTGGCAATCCTGTCTAGATAGTGTGAAAATGCACTCTAACTGGTGCATGTTGCTGTTGCTCAGTCACCTCTGAATCTTGGTTTATATTCTGTCATGGAGCAGCCCTACTCTTCCTGCTCCTTGATGTTTTTCCCATTCTGACTGGAGTGCTGGGCTTGTGCTTTCTACAGTTTCAAGAGTGTTAGCTGGAGCTAACAGGACAACTTAAATGCAAGATGTGTTTTTTTCTGAGCAGTGCCTGGTACAGCTTGCCTACAGCTTAAGAGAAAACTTAAGGCTCAATTTAGAATTGAGAAAATAAAAAAGGTGAGCTGTAATAGAAGTGGGCTGGAAAGATTCTGATGAAGGGAAATGGATTGTACCAAGATACATAATCTGATATATATATTTTTGTTTGGTTGGNTTTTGTCTGGGGAACAACTGGTAAGCGTCAGGATGTTGTTTAAATATTTATTTTAAAAAATTAATTTTGTATTTGCATTTGATAAGTGGGAAGAAAAGTGTCAGAGAGAGAAAAGAATGTGCACAGGAGGAGAAAAAAACCCCAGATTTGTGGGCAAAAAAGAGCCCAACATTTGATTAAGAAGAGGAAAGTGATCTCTTTGAATTGGGTCGCTGCTGTTGGACCACTGGGAAAGCTGTGTCTCTGTTTGCAAGTGATCTGTTTCACCAAGCGAAAAAGATGAGGCAGAGCAGAAGAAAACTGAAGAAAGATCAATGGGAGGAGTGGGACAGCATGGCAGATTTAATTAATTACTGCATATTAAAATGTTTGTTTACAGTAACAAACAGCTACAAGAGGTCTGATGTTAATTAATTTACAGCATTTTTCACCAGTCCCTTTGCCGTTGCTGGCAGTCAAGGAGGTAACACCGTGGCAGGTAAGATAATCTCTCTTTGGATTTACAGCAGCGTCTCGCAGGTGAGCTGAGGAGGCAGAGCAGTTCTGACTGGCTGCCTCTGCACAGCACAGGACTGAGGGGATCTTGTCCAGCCAGTAAAAGGGAAATCGCTTGGTAGCCTGGGCAAATGGGCTCCAGCGTAACTTGGGAGCTGGGCAGTGTAAGGGCAGGTGCCAGGCTTGGATAAGAACACCAGGCTTTTTGGGACGGGGTTTTGGTGTCATCTTGGTTATGCTGCAGAGGCAGGTGTGCTGTGGGGTTGCAGTTGACTTCAGTGTGGGTCCTGCAGCTCCAAAGGAATCTGGGCAGCTTCTGTGGTATTTAGGACTGTGTAATTTGATCTTTCTAGGATTGGCATGCAGAGAATCACTGTCTCCTCCATGTGTGAAATGTTCTGGAGTGACGTGGTCTTCCCCAAAGGTGGATGTGGTCCGTCTCTCTCTTAGTGGGCACTGAGCAATTATGTTCCAAGCTGGGATCATTGAGGTATTGGTGGGTTGATACAAGGGGAGAGCAAACTTGGAACAGAGTTTTGCAATGGGAATATTCCTGAACCAGGCATCTTCCTTTGAACAAATCAAAGTTCAGGCTCTAGGGAAATCTACACATTTGTTCCTCCAGCCCGGTGTGGCTTCTCTACCTGCTCACCTTATGCTCTGGCCTCAGTCCTCACCTAGATGGCTTTGGAGGGCAAAGGAGAGATGGCATTTTTATACCCCTGTCCTGATTGTGCAATAGCTATATCTAGATGCCTTCAAAGGGGGTGAGAAAGTCTATGTGAGCTCAGAATATGGGTCAGGTCACAAGTGCAATGTGAGCATTCTGCAAACAGAGGAAAAATTCTCTGAAGTTATTCATAAAGCTCTGCCTGTTGTTCTGAAATGCCTGGAGTGTTCAGCAGAGGTCTGAGGAGCCCTTTCACACACAGTGTAATGTGCTTATGGATGGACAGTTAATTAAGCACAGAAAGAGCAAGGCTGAGTTTAAAACCCCTGATCCCAGATTCACCGGTGTCAACATCAGCCACGAAGTCATACAGGAGGTCTGGTTTTCACACCTGGCTGGTTCCTCAGGCTGATAGGGCTGTGCTCTGTGCTCTTTTTCCAGTGAGCCCTTTATAAAGACATCTGTCTCCTGCCCCTCTTGCTAGGTCTTTTACAATCATAAGGCTGTTAACACCATGAAGAAGATAAGTCATATCTTACTCCTACCACCAGTAAGGGCCTCACAACTGAAACCCCAGCTGGAGTAAATCAGCACTGTTTCTTGAACTTCCCTGAACCTCAGTTGTGCCAGATGTGAGAGACTGAGCCTCTGTCTTTCAGCTGCCTCAAGGCAAAAAATAGTCTTCTCCCACTTTTAGAAGCTCCTCATCTGAGTTTCTCTGTGTGGCTGCAGGTGGGCTTTGTTCTTATGTACTTGAAGACCTTTGCTGTAATCCCATAATTGATCTTTGTAGTGGCCCTGATACTGGCCCTGTCATTTTAATTGGCAGTTAACACTTGTAATTTGTCCTGACTGTATCCTGCTGGCAATTAGCTCTTGTCACTGTGGTTCACTTCCAAATCCATGATACCTGGTGTTAAGAGGTCCTAACATTGGCCTTCTTGAACTGCCCTTTGCTGCTTGTAATTTGACCGGCTGTAACTTTGGACATGAGCCTCTCTGCTGTGGCCTGATCTCCACCATACCCTAATCTCAACATTAACACTCCTTGTCATCTTCCTTTCACTGACCTCTGCAATCAGTCCCTGTAACAGAGAATCATAACAGCAGTTGAATGATAATCAGCAGAAGAAAGCATTCTAGCCGGGAGACATGCTGAAGCACAGGATTCAGAAAAATTGGGTCAACTTTTTAAGTTCATGAAACATTCAGATTAACCTTTGTGAATGCATACGGATAGTCTTTACTGGGTGGGTTCTTCTTCACATTTCTGTCCATCGAGGCACCAAATAATTTTTACAACCTACAGAGAGAATAGAGAGTGTGGTGGGTTAAGAAATGACAAGGGGTTTTTAGGTGCTAAGTGTGGCAGGGTGAAAGTGAGTTTTTCTGTAAGTACCATATTGTTTCAGAGATAAGCCTGCAAGGCAGCAAAACCTTTGCTGACGAATGATTTCTCAAACTGTTAACCGGCTGAACATAGCTGAACATCTGGGGAAGACACCGGAGCAGCTGTTGCTGCTCTTTAACTTTCCCTCAGCTCTGTCTTTAACCAGAAAAGTGCTGGCAGAAGGCAACAAAGGCAAAAAGTGGCACTTCTCAGAGCAGATGTATCCCTGCCCTGGGCAGAGAAATTGCACAGCCCTACAGTGAGATCACAGACCATGGCACAGGGGATATGTATTTGCACCTGGCAATTTTAATGAGAAGAAGACCTATGGGCTTCTAAGAGGCCTGTAGACATATGCAGCTCTTGGTCCATCAGAAAATTCCTGCTTTGTGGCTATTTGCTCTTTTCATGGTTGATCTCTGTTGCACTAGTAAGCGCAGCTGTCTGTAGTGACCTCAGATGTCTTACAGAGGAATGCAAGTTCTTCTGGAGGGGAATCACTGCAATTGAAATTTGAGCATGTTCCTTATGTATGGAATATTCAAATAAGGGACCGTCTTCTCGAAAGCCTTTTTTGGATCTATGAACAGGAAAAGGTAAAGGCTAAACTTGTAATGGCTTGTACTTACTATGAAAAACATCACCAATATTGGTGGCGAAGCAGAACATAAATGCTTTAATGTGGATAGCATGGTTCTCATGACGCTGTGAACAGAAGATTGAGAGACCCTGGGTTTATTCCTGCCTGTTGTATGAGCTGAGCTGAACAATGCCACATCTCTATATCCCTTTTCTTCTCTCTTTCTGTCTGGTCTCTTCATGGTGTGACAGATGTAACATATGGGCTCTCGAGCTCCAGCTGGGCTCCAAGTGCTATTGCAGTAGGTTTCTTACTACTAGTAACATGCTGACTAGGGACAGTGGAGTTATTTTATTTAATTTCTGATGCTTGGTGAACAAATCAGGTTAGGAGATAGCTGAATATCTCCCCATGTGAGCCATGTACCAATAATTGCTATAGGGTGGTCAAACACTGGAATAGGTTTCACAGAGAACTTGTGAAGTGTGGAGGTATCTGGGGAGATATTTAAAAATTGGCTGGACACAGCCCTGAGCAACTCCTCTTGCTGATCTTGGTTTGGGCAGGATGGTGGAATGCCAATTTGTAACTCCGTAACTCCTTCTGACCTCATCCAGTCAGTGATTTCATGCTAAGGTGCAAAAAGGTCCTGAAGAGGGTCCTTCTTCTGGTACAGGCACTTCTGGTACAGGCACATAGTTCTGAAGCAGTGTCCCAGTAACTTCCTGAAAGTCTTTTGATGTGGAGAGCTTGGCAGTGCTGCAGAGTTGTGAGAGTCTCTGGCACTTGTAGGGTGGTCCAGGAAGGATGCTGTACTTCAGAGAGGCCTTTGGGCTGCCTGCTAACAGCCATGGCTTTCCTCTCATCTGGACTGCAGGTGCTGTGCTCTCTGGAGGGTAAGCACATTCTCTTTTCTATGCGGGGGTTTTGTCATTTTTTTTCTTTTGTTAGGATATGTATGGGTAAGAGCAGCAGCTGCTCTTTGGGAGACTTGGGTTACTCCCTTTAACTAAAATAGCAGAGAACTCATCAGAGCAGGGAGGAGCCACACTGTTTCTCATGAGGGTTGTGGCTGCCAGCTCTGCATAGCTCCCACCACTGTCCTGGAGCAATGGTGTGTTTCTTTTCTTTCCTAGTGTGTCTTGGGTTTTTTTTATTTATTTTTTTTTTTGACAGAGATAAACGATTCCTTTAGATCTGAATAATAAGTAAGTAAAATCAACATGCAGGTTGAATTGGAAATTCTGACTCAAGTTCAGGCCCACTGAAAATTTAGTTCAGAAAGCTCGAGTCAGTTTTGACTCACAAGTCTTGTAGTGGCATTTGTTAACCATTCTTTCTTTCCCATTGTTTTGTTCTTCAGACTTCTAGTTCCTTCTTGACTGATTTAGCATAAATAGAATTGAGAGCCAACTCAGCCATGCACTGAAGATGCAGTTGGAAATCGGAAATGGGCAGAAAGGCCAGCCTGGAGGTCTGAGTTGTAAGGCTTCTCTAGGTAGAAAAGGAGTCTTTTTCTCCAGGATCTCATCAACTGGACTGGGAGCTGAGGCTTGAAGAAAAATTGTGAGTTGTATGGGCCCACCATGTAATTGAAAGACTTGGCAGTATTTTCATCATCTGAGAATGTATCCAGAATATACCTGATTTCTGTCTCCTTTCAGTGCAAATTGTTGAAGCAGGTGCTGTATGTCATTACTGATCTGTGCAGAATGTAGTGGAGGGGACTTTGGCCTTCCTAGGAGCCCCTAGGCACTGAGATCATACTTTGTAATGAATAACAGCATATGGGCACGGGGTGATCTCGGACAGGGTCTGATTGCGCTCTCTGCCTGTCTAACGTCAGCGGGGTTTTTATATGAAATCAGTGAACTGCACTGATGTGTATTAGTGCAGGGTCTGGAGCACTGCTCCTGATTTACACCACTACAAAAGTGATCATAGACTAAGCAGGTGCAAATGTACGTATTTGGTATAGACCTCTGCCTTCCTGGAGTGCTTTTGGAGTAACTTGTCAGTATATTTTTGCCTGTAAAGTCTCTAATTCTTCTGTGAAGAGCAAAGCAAATGTTATTTCACAAGGAGAGTACAACGTTTCTCTTGATAAAGAGATCATGATAGAGCTATAAATCTGTAGTAATAATACCAATAATAATTATTATTATTATTGGGTAATCTCCTGTTCAGGATTCTGACTGCGCAGGCAGTTACTCTGCATTTTGACAGCCTTGTGGCCAGTAAGAAAGCATTAAAAATGATGCAAGCATTTAGCATTTGTGAACTTAACTCTATAAACTTGATGGAGTGAAGAGAATCTTTTTGTTCTGTGCTGAGCTGAGAAATACTCTGGCACTCTGGACACCTGCCATCTTCCCCCTACTGCCTCTTTTATGTCCTGCTGTGAATCTGCAGTGTCTTCTGCAGTGGCAGCAGCTGGCAGGACTCCGGTGCCTTTACCCCCCCGACAGCTCTCTGTATTTGTACATCACCTTGTGCTACATGGCCCAGGTTCCTGTGCAGGGCTCCTTAGGGCTCCTGCAGTGAGCGTGATAAATAATGACAATAAAATATGTCAACAATGAACAACATGACCCTGTAAATCATTGACAGCTAGAGCAAGTGTTTCCTCTTTGGAAAATAGTCCCCCTCATGTCTGTATTATTCTTTCATCTCTTTATTGTCTTTCCCAAGCTAACATTGGGCAACAGCCATACAAATCCACAGAGTAAACATGCCAGAGCACATCCACAGCTGAGTTGGGGTGTTGGTAGATGCCATTGTGCAGCCCCCTTGTCCCTAGGACACTCTCCTGTAACACCAAAGTGGGTGTATTAGTCCCTTAATTTCTCAGTAGGCATATTTCTCAGAATGAGATCTGAGCCAAGAGCAGAAATCTAAGTCAGGATCTCAGACAATCTTTCTTTCTTCTAACTGGTGGCCTTGGGCTGAGAGTGACTGACTCACACAAGGAAATGAGTGTGACCTGTACGTTGCTACTGCTGCGTGTGCACGTAAGGGCAATTGAGTTGGCTGATATCTGATGAAATCACTGATGACTTTTTGGTGACCTCTGATGAAAAGGTCACATTTGAGACCAGGAGATTTTTTTTTTCTGCACAGTGGTCTGTCATAAAGAACAGCACCTCATTTCCACATGCTGGCTCTGCAGGAAACAACAGCAGTCCAGCGTTTTCAAACTTTCCTGTGTAGAACTTAGGGTCCAAACATTTAGTCAGCTTAAATCGGTGTAGCTCCCTGGGAATCAAGGGAGTTGTACTTGTCTCCCCAAGCTGGTTCTTAAACAGGATGCACTGAATACTGTAGGGTGCCCAGGTTTCCTGTCCTATCCCCTGAATGGGAGTGCTACTTACACTAACTTCTGAGCAGCAGAATATTCTTAGTAGAGAATGTACAACTAAGAATCAAGTCTTTATTTTCAAGGCTTGAAAATGTTGGTCAGAGAACAACACACATGATCTCTTGAAAGTCCCTGGAACTAGCACATATCTGATTTGTCTGCAATTTGGTAGCAACTGAAGAGAGAACTGGGTCACATACTGTCTGGTTCATACACAACCACTGATGTTTAGGAATAAAGTCAGAGAGTAGTCAGAGAGATGAATTAGGGGAAGAACGAAACCTCTCCCTACTGGTTGTCCCGAAGAGGGATGGTGTGCAAACTTGAAGGCTGTGGATCACGCAATGTAGAAAATAGGTGATGGTTAGGAATGTCAGCCCCCTGAGCAGTGCAGCTGACAAGGAGGTGGGGAGCCAGACAGACCAGACATAACCTGCGGTCCTTCCCTGTCTTTGCTTGCTATAGAGCTGGCCTGTCTTCCACTTGGAGACTTTGTACTGACAGTGGGAGTATATAAATATATATCAGGTTTTTTTGGACATGCCCTACCAGTATTGTTTTCCACTGATCTCACTGGAGCATAATCCCCACTCTCCCTCTGCTCTGCTGTCAGCCAGGATCCAGCTCTCCATACTGCTTTGTAGTATGTGATTATTGAGTTGGGGCTACCTGTCATATCTCAGACTGCTCTCTGACCCTCACTGAGACTTCTGTCTGCATGCACCAAAGTTAGAGAAGAGGTCAGGAAGAATGCTGATACTTTCATGACAAGGGATGAGCCTAATGTTGAGGGAAAGGATTAGGCTCAACTGGTTTCACAGGTGCTGTGGTCATTGGTGTCAGCAGAGGGTTTGCTGAATTAATTTCGTTGCATATTTGAGATACATATCTTAGAGGCTAATTGAAGTAGCATAGAATTGGCCAGCTAAGAATTGGCCCTCACCTCATGCTACTCCTCTGCACAACCCTGCTGCCATTGTATATTCTTCTACTTGTCTGCACCTTCCCTTGCTGCCTAGGACAGATTGGAAGGATTAAATGTGTCTCCCTTTCCGACTTGGACACTGTGTAGAGTGAGCAATCACAAACCTCCAGTGGTGAAATGTGCTTTGAAGAGTCAGTGAATGACTCTGGAAGGCCCCTTTTGTATCCTGCACTAACAAATTAAGCTCCTTGTGCCTTCAAAGTAAGATTGATAACTCCTCTGACATTTCATATTCAATATTCTGAATATTGAGAGGTGTTGTTTTCCCTTGAGATACCAATCTTTCTGCTTCTCTCCCCCTTTATCTCCAGAGAGCCTGCTGGGAGACTGAGGAGGTAGAGAGGGGGGAAGACATAAAAGACTTGGGGTGGGGAAAAGGAGAAAAATGACACAGAAGAGCATTTTCCTGACTTCATCAGCAGTGTCTCTCATTTCAGAGCCTGGCAAATGGAATTGTACTGCTCAGCCACGATGAATGATCCTGTTTCCTTACCCCACCTCGGCAGGGTCATTGAAATAGGCTTCAAAACTGAAATAAAAATGTTCCTGTTTTTATGGATGCTGGAATCTGTGATCTGTTTCAGTTGAGAACTTTAGAGAGGTTGGAGTTGGGAGAGAGAGAAATAAAAGGAGGTCAATGATCTGAAGCATACTTTTTGTTTTTAATTTGTCATGAGTGGGCAGTCCAGGTATTTGTCTATCCAGGTACCTAGGGGTTACTTAAAGAACGAGAAACGGAAAAATTAGTTTGAGTGCAATTCTCCCATCCCTACTCCTTCTTATAATTTGAGGTTGTGAAAGGAAAAAGTTGTGGCACCTGGAGCAGTTGTGGATACCCAGAAATGTAGTTCTGGACGTATCTTTTCCAGGTGGGATTTGTCCTTGCTCAGCTTACTCTGAAGAGGTTGGTTTTCTGATCCAGCTTGTTAGATGCTGAATGGAAGATCTTAGATGCAGCTTTCTAATATTGTTTTCTGTCTTATTATGCTTGGAATGGAAATTGTCTGCAATTCCTGCTGTAGCACGTTAATGTCTCAACTGATGTCACCCTTTGTGACCTGTGTGTCTCATCAAATCCACTTCAGCCAGAACACAGATGAAAAAGCTTTGTGTTACCTGCTCTGTCTCATCTGCCTCCTCAGCCAGTCAGATGAGGTGGTCTAAATTCCAGCTAGTCAAGCTGGAACAGGTGGACTGGTGTTAATTTTTTTTTATTTCCCAAAGGAAACGTGTGTGTAGCAATGAAATTTTAGTCTGGCTGCATCTGGCTGTGGTACCATTTTGGTCCATGTTTTGCCAATGGATTCATAGCATGTCAGTAAAGGGACCCTGTGCCATTGAAGTCTATGATGGGCTTGTCTCCAAGTTGCTGCCTGTCCTCCATTATCCCCTGAAGGCCCTACACAGGTGCACGTGCTGGCAGTCCAGAGCAAACTGTGAGCATGGAAACAGGCAGCCATGGCAGGGACATCCTCGGGCAAGAAGTGCTCTGTTGGCAGCTCAGCTTTCCTGGTGAGAGTTTCCAGTGCCGCAGCTGAAAAGCTGCACGGTGTGGAGCGTCTCCTAAGCTGTGAGAGATGTTCTACAGATGTAGTACTGCTGGCTTGCCTTGCAGTAGCTTGGGGGTGGCCTATTCCCTGTAGTATGAAAGAAATACGTTGTCCAATGAAGGGGGGTGGATTGCAGCCTCCTGTGTAAGGAAAAGCTTTCTCTGCAGGCTATAGCCCAGGGCAGACATTCTTTGCTCACTCTCAGTAATTCACCATTTCCCAAGGGATCCATTGAGCTTATTTAACAAAGGTCAGCTAAATTTTCTAGTATCCTGCTGTGAAAGCAGGATTAGCAGAAATCTTATTTATCCTTGGTATCCAGCTACTTGACTGTTTCTCTTCAAACTGCCATGCTGGCACAATCTGAATTTGGTGTGGTTGTGGTGGATTGAATCTTAAAGCGCGCACTGTGTGCTGACTTGCAAGAGGTTGCAGCTGTACCAGGAGGGCTTAATTTGCTTCCTCACTTTCCCTGCCCTGATTTTCCATGGCTGAGACTCCCTAGATTTTGAGTAATTCAGGCTTTTCATCAGTTTGTGCAATTATAGGCGATTTGGGCCAATTCTGACCTTAAAGAGGACAAGCTTTCAGATTCACTAGAAGCTTTTGTGGCTCACTGTGTGTGCTTTCTGCTTGAGGGATGTTCCATGAATTGAGTTTGTCTGTTCTATTTTCGTTGCTGCCTGGTGGCCCCATCTCAGCTGGGGTTTGTGATGGTGGGTGCTGTGCAAAGCACAATGGGAGGCAACAGCTGCTCTGAAGGCTGTTTAGTCTAAAAGGACATGGCTAGCAGGTTTGCAAGAAGGATTCTGGTTTTCTCAAGTGCAGGCCTGTTACAGTCTCTTCCTGCTCGGTCCTATGAGGGGTGTAGTTTGCCTCTCCCTTTTTCTTTTATTGAGCTGTTGAATCTGTATATCCTGCTTCTGGGATTCCCTTGATCACACCAGCAAACAGTGTGTGTTTCTTGCCCGTGGTGTGAAACATCCACCCCTTGTCCCTCCTGCCCCAGATTTCACCACTGCCCCTGTTAGCAGTTGCTGGAGCACTCAGCCGGTCTGCAGTACCACACACCAGCTGCCTCACCAGACAGGTTATGGTAGCTTCTCCGGCTAGCTGAGGGGAAGTAAACACTGAAAGCCCATGGAGTTTTTGCAACTTCTCCAGGACATGGTCAGGGAGCTTGCAGCAGACCTGTGCTCCTGTTCTTCCAGGCAGCACCAGCATTTCAAGCACAAGGGCACCCTTCCCTTCACAGCAGTGGGTTCAGCCTCTGACTACAGATATCTAAATGGTTTGTGGAGCAGACACAGAAAGCAGAGTGGACTGTGGGTGAAGGCAAACAGCGAGAGCTGAAAGTCTCCCAGTCCTTTGCTGTTGAGGATGGAACAACTCCATCCTTCCCAGGCTTCTACTACCTACTTACCTTCTACCCCTACTTCTACCTTCTGCTTTTCTTCTCTACTGACAGTCGTTACCTGTTCCAAGCCTCCCTGCCACTGTGTGCAACCAGGACAAGGAACCATCATGCTGCAGGTGCTGTGAGGGCTTTAAAGTAAGAGAGGTTTAATCTACTCTTCTCTGTGTAGTCTTTCCTCTGGGATGAGTTAGTCTCTTTCATGGCTCGAGTTGGGATGCCTCCTGCAGCCCATGGACTGTCTTCATCTGACCAGCTACAGACAAAGGAAAGGAGACACTTACACAGCGCAAGGAAAGAGAGGTAGGCAAAGGAAAAACAAAAGGGAGAATACGAGGCAGACGGAATTATCTTCTTTTCTTTTTCCCTCTTTCCCTTTTTTTATTCTTCCTGTGCTCTGCCTGATCCTGTCAGAGCTGCTGGAAATTGTTACCGACAGATCGAGTGTCTTCCAGTTTCTGTGTCAGGGAGTTTTGCCGATTCTATGAACCATGCAAAAGAGGGGTCAGGCAAGAGAAGGAGAGAGCAGGAGAATGACCAATTCAGCACAGCTCTGGCTTTATCACTGATCTGGTCAGGTTCACTGGGTTTTAACTCCATGAGCCAGTCAGGCTTAGAAACTCACACCTTTGTTATCACCTTTCAAGAGGAGGGAGCATGGTGGTGTGAATTCTCTGGGGTCATCAAGAAAGGCAGGCCAGAGATCATCTCCTGTAGCAGAAGCTACCTTGCCCTCACCCTCCACAGCATGCCAGACACTTAGATGCTCTCTGTCAAGATTTATCACTATTTATTACTTCACAGATCAGAGTGGGGACAAAGGCAGGTTGGAGGAGGTTTTGGATCCTGCTTGGCCCTACTGTCATAGCTTAGGGCAGGGAGGACCACGAACGGATCCAAACTTGTCAGCATGAGGTATGATTGCTGTTGGGGTGCAGGTCAGAACAGAGCTCTCGGATCACGAGTCTGCTTTTGGTTCTGCCTTGTGTTCTCATGGTGGGAATAGAGGCTGTGTCTGTACAGCTCTAAAAGGACAGACCACCTCCTGACTGTGCCCCTAAATGCCTTGTGTGTGGGCTGCATACACCTTGTCTTGCTCTGCTTGGCCATGAGCTCCTGTGCCTAGTGCACTTGGGTACCCTATGCTCAAAAGGATGGGTTGCAGGCTATGGACTTCAAGGAGTGGCCTTGGAGTCCTGTGCCTGACTGTATGAGCATATCCAAGGACTTTGATGCTCACCGTTGCTCTACCTGCATGTGAAGATTATGTTGGACCTGACAGTATTGCCAGTCATGCTACAGGTGGCAACTGAAAGGTGAATGACACTCACTCGGAGGATCAGCCTAAACAGACATGCCAGATTAGTGTAAGAAACTAGGAAAAGATCATTGAAAATCTTGCCAAATCCTTTGCTGGGAACAAAAACTGGGAATAGGAAGCCTTACAGCAATGAGATGCTTGGGCAATTTTTTCTGCTAGAAGCTGGAACCTGGTAGCTATGACAAATGGAGTGTCTTGCGGGGAATATATTACTGCAATGGAAAGTTACTTTTCTGGAAGCTTAGGACTGACTGAGCTTGAGTGGAGGTTTTGGAAGTCTTTACTTAGTTGTAATAAAGTCTCTGCTGGTCTAGATTAGTTCATTAAATCTGGGTATCTTGCTTCTTCTCGCTGCTAAAGCTTTGCTCTGACATGTTGCTGGTAGCATTAATATTGGATGTGCAGGCCCTGAAAAGAGACCTCTGCCTGCAGAAGTAGGTTCTGTATTGTCACAACTGCCTGCAGAAGGGAGGTGCAGAGACTGAAATAGCATTGCTCAGTGGAAGACAGCAGCTGTAAACCAATGGCCCTTTGGGATTCTGTTCTTTTCCTGGCTGACAGAGACCACTAAGCTGTTTGAGTGCCTCTATTTCCCTTTCCAGAAAGGGTCTGTGGGGACTACTCTGCTCCAGAAAGGCTACAAGAGATGTTCTCCTGCTGCAGCCAAGTTGGGCTACCAGCTCGGGAAGGATGTCCACAAGGGGCCCTCCAAAGCATGTGCCGAGGGCCTGGGATCCCCCCAGCACTGCAGTGCTCTGCATAACTATTTAGCTGTCTGAGCAGGCAGGCAGAACAAGCAGCCAGTGCCAGCTCTGGGGACAGCAAGGTTAGGGAATGATGTGCACATTTTCATGGTGGCTTTGGCAAGAACAGTGCTGAATGCGGAGATTCCAGAGGTCATGTACAAATAGCAGTGGGGCTGGTGCTCCTCTGCAGGCCAGTGGGAACCAGCTTTCCTGCTGATCACTGGCCTGTGCCATTCCATCATCTTGCAGAGAGTGCAAGATGTTGGCTGGGTGTAAGTCAGTAAAAAAACCCCACGTTGCTTCAGCAAGAGGTGTCTAGAATCTGGAAAGTGGAGGGAGACTGAGAGTAATGTCAGCTGACCTTGCGTTATCCACCCACTGAAGGCACAGAGGCATGTCTGTGTGTGTGCTGGAGCTGTGTGGGCTGCTGCTGCTTCCTGTGGTGGTACAGAGGCCTGGGCGCATGGTAGGTTTTGTACAAAGCTTTCCCTTGCCCGAAGAACTAACAGTCTGAGGTGACATGGGATTGCTGACACAGGTGTCATTGAAGGAGTCGGAGAATAGTGCCTTCTGGGCTCTAAATAGTTAATTGACAAAACTGAGCAACTAGCACTCACTTCCAGCAAAGAGTGTCTCTAGGTCTCTCAGCTCCCTCCCTTTGGGCAGCACAATACCTGTGAAGGATGTGGGAATCAAGGGAGTGATGGTGGTGGTGCTCCTAAAAGGTTCAAATGGATCTGAGCTGCACTGCAGAGGGGAAATGATAATCTGGTAGCTGGTGTTTTTGCTTTTCCTAAGTAAGTTTGGTTTATAGCTTCTGATATGGTGGCAACAAGGCAGTGTTGGGTGCTGGTAGATAGAGATTATTGGAAATGTTATTGCTGAGGCAGATTATAGTTTCAGCTCAGGGTGGGATGTTGTTGCTGTAGTTACTGTACAGCTGAACAGCAGCCTGGATCCTGTATTGTAGAGCTCTTGAGCAGAAAAGTGGGGGAAAAAAAGATTGAGCAGAGGGGCTGTGATTTGGTCCAGGTCAGTAATAGAGTTTGGAAACAGTCCCAGACCTCCTGATCCTAAGCTTCTCATCTTTCTTCAGGTTCATCTCCCTTGGTGGTTAGTCACTCAGCTGTGGCTGGTTGAAAGTATCCTGTACCAGGATCCCCACTGAGGACCTGTAGCTCTGAGTGTTCTTAGGTTGTGTCATCCAAATAGCAGTTAACCGTATTATGTGTGAGAGAGGTGGCCTAAAATATCAGCAAGAAGTATAATAGTGATGGGCTATTAATAGTCTTCCCATATGAACCTTTTTTCTCCAGTTCTGTTTCTTTTGCTTTCACATTCCTTAAATCACCCCAGAAGGTGACGGACTAATATTTCTTGCTAAAGGAAAGATTGTAGGATTTTCAGAAGAGGTCTTTGTCTTGTCTCTGGCATTGCATAGGCTGCCCATTGACAGCAGGAGAAAAGAGTTGGGTTCACAACTTGGGAGGGAAAGAAGCAAGTGTTTGAGTAGACTGTTAAATCCTCAGGGAATTTGTGATCCAGGCTTAGAGAAATTTCAGGCAGTTTGTTCCCCTTCCTGTAGCGATGTCACCCTTGCTGTGTACTGTTTTCTGATGGCATCTGTGGTGCACTGCTAATTCCCAACTGTACTGCAGGGTTTCAGAGGTGTTCAACATCCTAGCTACCGAATATGTAGAAACTGAGGAGCCAGCTCTTGAATTTGGGTAGTTGTGGGCAGCACCAAAGGTAGTTTGATATGCAAAGGGTCCTTTAATATTGGTGCTTGTTTCAGAACAACTTGGATTGTATCTTCCAGCTTTTTCTTCACTGTGAGAAGAGCACGAAGTGAAAGCTTGAGGTTTTAGTTCATTCACTTGCCTCCAGCATTCTGCAGGTGAGATGTGGTAATTCTGCAGGGAAAAAGAGACTGTGTCATCAAACATCCCAAACCTGATAAACTTTAAACAGCTGAGATTAAGTGCAAACCACATAGATGCCAGCTAAATTTCATTGTGATTAGCTTTGTATTTCACACGCTTTCTTCTTGTGTGCTGATGATTTGTTTTCATAGGGTTGCCCAAAAATTTCAGCTGGACTTGATATTAGAAAATTTTGGATTTCAGAAGATACTGGTGAGGAATATAGGGACAAAGGAAACAAGGAGCCTTCGGTGGGAGTCACCCAAGTATGGGTACAAAAGATGACTCTCAAAGGTGGTGTCTTCTGAGTGTGAGATCATGAGCAACAGTGATATAATATGTGGAAAAGGTGCACGTGGATGGCCTGGAGCACCTAGAGTCTGAACCAGCTCTTAAAGGTCTGGAAGGAGTGTGTGCAGAGCAGTTATGAAGAGGAGAAGGAGAGACCTATGGTCTGCACTTATAAGCTGGGGGAACTTCTATTATATAGGGATTACAATTAGCAGGGGGGGTGTTTGTCCGGAAAGTGTGTGTGAGAGCAGTGGGGGAGTCAGGGAGGGGAGAAAGCTGGCGGTGATGGGAAGGAAGGGAGGGTGCCCTGACCTCTCCTCATAGCCCTGACTGTGTCCCCATCTGAAGGTCTGGCATATCCACTCTCACTACTTAATGATAGTGACATTACCCATCCGCCCAGCATCGCGGGGCTTTTGTCTTCATTCAGGCAGAAATGAAGTTCTCCTGGGCGCACTTATCAATCACTGCAAAGCTCCAGCTGTTCCGGAGCCTTTGGATCGACTTCAACAGCCGTGCTTACAAATTGTCTCTGAATAGCACCGAGCTGAGACCCCCTTTTTTGTCATTGTCTTCCGACAAATGTTTTTTTTCGGCAGCCTTTCGCAGACGTTGCCGGCTGCCTTCTGCCGCGGTGATTGAAAACAGGCCTGTTTTGCATTCTCCTGTCGGAGTCCTGGGTTCAGGGAGCTGTCCCTGAGTGCCACTCCAGCGAGTGCTGTGCCAAAGACAATTACATGCATAGTTTTGCTGATTGCATTAAAATCATTAGAATGAAAGATTCTGAAATCGTACATTAAGGGGGGAAATTAGAAAAAGCTTCAGAGACAGACAGCAACGTCCCCAAAGTGAGGGCAATACAATTAGCTCAAATTGTGTTACATACACACAGACTAGGAGTAGCTCCTGTAACAAATGACCTTATTATTGCTGCTCCCTCTCTCCCTCCATTCCTTTTTCTCTCCTTCACTCTCTTCTCATTCAATTTTCCTTTTTCTCTCCTCTGAAACTTCTTCTGTTCGAACTTCTGTTCTTCTTAATCTTCCATTCACCTTTCTCCCTTTCTTTTGTCTTGAGGAGTGCCTGGGAAAAGGGCAGTCATGGGATCCCGGGAATGTAATACTTGGCTTTCAGAGCTGCTTTGCAGGCCATTTAAGAGGAAGTGAGCAAGTACAAACTCCAGAAGTTAATTTTCAGCTGAGCAAGAAACTTTGCTCTCCTGGGGAACAAGGAAGTACATGACTCTGAAAGCTTTGTATGTGCACCAGCCATCAAGAAGATCAAAGCGTTCAGCTGTCTAGCTATACTCCATATCCAATGCCAAGAAGGAGACGTAGTTACTGTGCCTGAGGTGGGAAATGTTCCTGCATACCACAAGCATCAGCATGGCAGGAGGTTCAGAAAGGTTAATTCTTGAGGGGAGTGTGATACTTACCCAGTATGAATTCTGAGTTGTTGAAAAAATCACATTATGCCCGGGCTTATGGGCCATCCCTATTATCATCCTGTAAATATGATAACAGGGAGAAATTGGCCAACTAAGAGTGCTGTACCTGTGTCAGTCAGTGACTGAAATCCCTCCTCCTCAGCTGGTAGTCAATGTTTTAACTGGAAGAGCAGTTATGTGTCACTCTGCACTGTGATACTGTACAGCTTCTCTGCTGGGACTTGGGGTAGTCATGGTACAGGCTGTTTCCAGTGTACCAGCTTGCAGCAACCTGTGTCAGCCATGCCTGTGCGTCAGCTTGCCCCGCTTTGCTGTTGGTACTTTCACTTACATGTGATCTGTGTCCTGCTGAAAAATTACTCACTGTAGACCTCATTTTTGCATCCACTTGCTTTCAAAGAGCCTGGACATATTATGCAGGTTCAGTTGAAATGCACATCGAGACACAGAGCACAATGGCATCCATGTGGCAGTGAAGCAGCACCACTAGTACAGGCTTTGCCTTCTGCTTTGCTATTTTCACTGCTCAGTGGCATCCAGGGCATTCAGCTGGCCTAAATTCTGCCCACATTTCTGTGCCAGGCTCCTGTCAATTCATTTTGGGTCTTCAGAGGAGCTGATATCAGTAGGCGCCTCTGCACTAAGGGATTTGAAGATATCTATGCAATGTCCTAGGTATTTATTGTCATTGGAGTGGATTTTCCTGCTAACCCTGTGTACACCTGACTTTAGGCTCCAGTTCTGCTCTCTGGGATGTAGGTATTGCCTTTGCTCTCAGTTTACACCCTAGCCCAGGATCTTGTTCCTGACAAGAACTGCTGGGGCAGACTTAGGAGTAAACTGTAACAAAGGGGAAAGCAGCCCTGATGTACTTAGATGCTTGGAGCAATCTGTGTCTTGGGGATACCTGAAACCAAGGTGGTGTCTTTGCATTACTAATGTATTAATAATAGTCATTCAAAGCACTGCACATTGACAAGGTGCAGTATAAATGTCATGTAAGATGTGCCTACTTCTCTTAAGAGATTACGATCTCAGATTAGGCATGATGAAAAGGCAAACAGGTTGTCTACTCATGTAAAAGTTTATGGGGAGTAGGAAGCAGAATAGGTTGGTGAGACAATGGGTCAGGGACCACAGTAAGTATAAAAACTATAACAAGGCGAAAATGAAGGTAAGAGTGGGAAAATACAGACGGGAACAGAGGATGTATCAACAGAGTGAAACTGGTGCAAGATTTAAGTTGCTTTACTAATGTTGCGCTTTACAAAAGCGTGAATGGATTATACGGGACAAGTGGAGGAGTCCAGGAGGCGAGAGGGGGATGTGAAAAAGAGAATGGATTTGTTATGGAAGGGGAGCTGAAGCTGGAGACCAATGTGACAGAGGTGGAGAAACCAGGCAGCAAAGGAAATGAAGCTATAAAGACCTCTTACAGACAGAGGAAATGAAGTGCTGAGTTAGTGGCTTTAATGAAGAGAGGCGTGTATATGGTAGGTAAGGAGAACTGGGTGTTGGAAAGACAAGCAGAAATACAGGCTTGAGCAGTAAGAAGAGAGTAAAGTGAGGGAAGGGGGACAGATGAGGGTGAGGAGAGGAAAGGAGTCTGGCTGGCTTGCTCCAAAGTCCAATGGGAATATGAAGATGCTAAGTAGAGGGACAAAGTGAGCCGTAGCCCAAAGATGACCTTAAAAAACAGGGAAGTCAGATGCTAGAAAAGTACAATTCTTCAAGGATATATCAGTCAAGTCAGCTCTCAGCAGGACAAACCTGACTGGGACCAGCTGTCCTTTATGGGGACTTCCCCGCTTTTATTTCAACTTAACTCACAGGAGGAACAACCAAGAGTCAGTGGGATTTGTCTCAGTTACCCCTACTCCCTTGGAAGCACCATCCTCCTTATCTCCTTTTGTGGCCAGTTTTCCACTTTCTTCCTAGCAACTGTTAGGCTGTAAGGGATGTTGTCAAACTTTGGCATTGCAAACACCAGCAGACCCCTTTTCCTGCTGGAGGTGAAGACTAACCTTGGCTTTTTCAGAGCATGGTAGGAGACATTCATTCACACCAGACTCTCCGTGCTGGTTGGAGAGCCGTGTGAAAAGTCTACTTGTATCCACCATGTCTAAAAATGGGCAAGTTGCATTCAGCCTCAAGGGGAAGCACCAGGAAAATCAGGTTGTAAGGTATTTAAGATTCAGATACTCAGATACTCAACTTCCAAGATAAATTAATATTCAGCAAATGATGCAAAGCAAAACTTAAAACAGTGCCATCAGAAAACGCTCTTTGACTCTTCTCCACTGTCTGGCCTATGTCTTCTCTGTACACTTATCACAATATACCCTACAAATTCAGAGGCCCTATCTTGCTCTCATCCAGTGCAGACGGACTTTTCTGAGATAATATGTACCTTTGTGTAAGATACCTTCTTTCCAGAAACATGAGAGAAGATCAGAAAAGATCATTCTCCCAAGGCAAAGTTAGCCTGTCTGCACACCGGTCTATTCTGCCAGAAATCCCACTTTTAATATGGCTTGTAAAGGTGACTAACTCCTTGTTTGCTTAAAAATGAGGTGCAAGTATGGAAGGGCATGGCCTGGAGTGCACTGGGACCAACAGGGGCCTGACTTGATCAACTTCAACAGGCTTTGGATCAGGCCTTTAGTGACTGTTTGCATGAAGGCTGGTGTGAGTAGGCTGAGAAGGGATGTAGTCTATGGCAGGATCACTGCAGAGAAAGGATGGTGCTTTACTGGGGGTGGAAAATGGAATTGTCACCGTGGAATGAATGAATTGTACAGTTTCTCTTTTGTAACCCAGGGAATAATTAAGATAGATGGGTAGATGAATTAGCTGTCCTGCAAGGTCAAAAGTGGATTGCCTTATTACTCTATTATTTCACTGTTGTGGAACTATCACCACTAACGCCTTTTTCATGATATTTTCTACATCGCACCAAAAAAAAAAAAAAGGGGAAAAAAGAAAAAAGGGGGGGAGATACAAATTGATCGTTTGCCGGTGAAATCAGTCTTCGTCATCGCCAGCAGTGCTTGGATTAATGGGATTGAAGGCTGCTGGAGGTTCAGCCAGGGAGACGGGCGGAAAAACAAGAGAAATTGGTTTGCACCCCTGGGAATGGAATTGATGTGACTTGCACAGAGCTGCTGCAGCAGTGGTGGCTGCTATGCTGTGATGCTGTTTTTTAAAAAAAAACACCGAAGGGAGATGGGAGAACAAAATAAATCCCTAGTTGGAATACTAGGTCATTACAAACATGGATGATAATCTTCTAGCATGTTTGGGAGATCCAGAAGAGTGTGTTTGCTGGAAGCCTTTAGGAAACAATAGAGTATAGTCTTTGAAAAACACAGCTGCCTTATGGTGGCCTTCTGCTATTTCTGTGAGACTTTAAAGATGGGTTTGGGACAAGCACTGGAAGCTGGACATTATTCTCATTACTGGCAAATACTCTCAAATCTACACAGCCAGCCATAGAGATCTTCCAGCTGGGTAACGGCCATTATGTGAACATAACAGAAGTAGAGGAGCCCAATGATAGACATGGTTGTAGAAGGACAGAAATGATGGAACCAGAGACGTGTTGATTTAGGACTTTGTTTTATTGGCCTGACAGTCACAGAAAGAAGTATGATGGAGAGGAAAACTTGTAGTTAGTTTTCGCATTTCCAGCCAAGAGGTGACACAGAGATACTTTTTTGCTTCTGATTTTTTTTGCTTGAATTCTATTAAATAAGGATTTTGAGAGGTCTGAACTTCTGAAGGGGAGACAGCTAATTTGCTCACAAGAGGTTCTACTTATGCTTGGCATTGTGGTTATAATTGGTCACATTTTCCGCAAGCACCATGAGCAACAGCAGAGAGAACCCACGTCTCTGTGCAGACAGTGTCAAGGGTCTTCCCTGTGGACAGGCACTCTGAGTTTGCCCAGCACTAGCAAGAGATGGTGCAGGGTGGATGCAGCACAGAAGTCCAAAGTGCTGAAGTTCCTGCTGTGCTTGACTGCTCTTAAGCAGCAGCATGCATAGTATTTATCTGATTAGCTTAAAAGCTGAAAAGCCGTGCTATTAAAAATGGCTTTCCAAATGTGGGGCTGGATCTGAGGAAGATGAAATCAGCACAAGATATTTTTGTGTGAGCTAGAGATCTGGCAGATTGCTTCTTCAGAAATAGTTTATGCTGCTGCCTTTTGGTCAACACTGATGCTAGTTTTGAGGAAATCTATCTTCGAGGTTGAAAGAGGGAAGCCCAGATTATTTCTGAAACATTCACAGCTGTGTCCCATCCATAGAGAGTCAAACCAAGACTGAATGTGATTTTCCAATTAATGACTGGCTCTGAGAGCATTTCCATAAATAAGACTATATAAAATCTAATAGCATGTAGGGCAAATTTCCTCTTTGCTTTACCTAGCCTTAGTTCCTGGGCTATACTCTTGATCATGCCAGATGATGTTTTAAAATTGGCTATGAACTCTAGGCCATTTAAATGTCTTTTACTCTTGGAGAGCCCTCTTCTATTGACGTTAACATTGTTTTTTTCCAGGCTTGTACATCCAGAATAGCACAAAAGTGGAATGATGATTTCTAATGTATAATGTAGCTGTGATCTGTTTTCATCTCAAAGACACATTAGTTCTGAAGTCTAAAAAAGACAATTTTTATCTCAGGCAACTAACAGGTGATGTCTGAACAGTTAGAAAGCCTGACTTCCCATCCAAGATTCACTTGACAAAGGAAGTATTTAAAAGAAAATTCATAAAGTTGGGTATGCATCCCAAAAATTCTCTCAGCATCTTTTACTCTGTTTTCTTCTGTGCTTAATGCACAGATAGAAAAGACTAGAGGGGAACTGGGAAACTCCTTTTCCAGGACTGTGAACAGTACAGAAGCAAGACCTTGATGCAAAACATTACGGTGTTTGCATCAGGCAACTGGCTCTGAAGATAGTCAGGGTGAGCTGAGCCTATTTACTAGCGGGAAGAACAGCTGCTGCGCAGGGCCACTGCTGTTTTCTGCTCTCAGATCTGCACTGTGGATCTTGCCTTCTGCTTTCCTGATGAGAGGTCCTTGCATGTCTGAGGGGGCAGGTCTGTCTCTCAGAGCATGCTTTCTGAAGTGTGAGCTTCTATGCTGGGTAAAGAAATTCTTTAACCCTTATCAGCTTCTTATTTTTGCCAATAGGATCTATTACTCTTGGGTTTGGCCCAAACTACCTTTCCTTTTCTGCATTGCACAAGGCAAAGCACTAAAGGATTTGTGACCTACAGCTGAAGCTTGTAGCTGTAGCTGTAACTAACTCAAAAGTGAAACTAGCGAGGAAGGTCTGCTGCACGATGGGTCCTGACTCAGAGATCTCGGTCCTTGTGATCAGAAATAAGGAGACATGCAAATGTGATGGATGATCACCTGACCATAGGCTGTGTTATGTACCATGCTCCACGGTGTTATGGACTGACATCTGCCAGGAAGGAGCAATCAGCAGGAAGGGCTGTGCTCCAGCACTGCAGCTCCGTGGGACTGGGATGTGGCCTGTGCACCCTTTACTACAGGTACCTGCAGGGTGGGTTGGCCAGCTCTGGAGAAGTCCCCACTGTCAAGGTCCCTGTCTCTGCTTTATTTTGGGTGATGAAAGAAGACAGCTGGTTTGTCTCTCGAATGAGGAAATGACATGTGCTGGTACCACATGGATCTCTGTGTGCCTTTCAGGTGAATTGGGAACACCAGAGGAAGGGTTTTGAGATAACTCTGTGAGTGTTTCACACTCAGATCCACATATGTAGCAAAATAAAGGACTAACTCCCATTGCTAGTTTTACAGCTTTGCTGCATGATTCCTTCTTTTGCTTCTTACCCCACTAACTCTGTGACTGTCATCATTGGTAAATTGTGTTTTGGCTGAAAACTAAATTTTTAACTAAAAACAATGATGCAGGGAAACTCAAGATGTTATTTTCTTAACATTTAGAAGCAAAATAAGTTTTCATTTTTCCCATTACATTGATTATTTTGAAATTTAAATGCAACTCTAAAGAGTAGTAGAAGGAAAAATCTAATACTGGACTGGCTTGGAGTGAAACTGTGCATTCTGGTTGCTGTGAAATACTTAATTTTTTCATTTTGCCAAGACAAAACTTGTCAGACTGATCCTTCTTCCTTTTTTTCCCCATTTCCAGGATATCTTTTTTGGATAAGTGTGCAGTTTTACAGTTGAAACTTATGGGGGGAGACAACCAGTATTAAGAAGTAGATCTGAGTCCTCACAGCTGATAGAAGTTCACTGTTGGACATTCATAGATTTTAAAACTGCTCCTATGAGAAATAAAGCTTTTCTTTGAAGTCGACGCTTTCATTATGTCAGCTGAATGTGATCAGGTATGCTTGACCTCTGGTGAAAATCAGTGTAAGATTTTTCTTTAACACAAGCCTCAAGTTTTCATCCTTTCATGTGCCCTTCCTCCTACAGCATTTGCACACCCTACTGCATGTCTGAGTTTGACCCATTGGTGATGGTATCTGTTGTTATGGTTTTTATGGTTCTGCTTAATCAATGGGTATTAATTAAGTTAAAACTGCATGAGTCGAAAAAGGTAAACAGAAAAGGTACTGAAAATACAGTTCTGAACTCACAGCTGCACCTTTGAAAGCTGAAGAAGGCACTTTGTCTGCTAGTTACAGATTCTGGTTATCATCTGTGGGAAATTAAAGGTATGATTTTTACTCTGGGGGGGCTCCCATATTTTTTCATTAATGCAACAGAAACATCTTGAAAATTACCAATGCTCAAGTGAAGTTCCGACAAACTATATTTCCTTCTTTACAGCCAGAACTGTTCACACAGGACCTTTGAGAGAAATGAGAGTCATTTTTGTATTTCTGTTTTGACAGAAATACAGGGCAGACCATGCAATGAACAGATTCTTATTTGGTGATAGTAGCAACAGTGCAGTATTAAAAATGTGGAATTTTTGTCACTGGATGGAAAAGTCCAGATCCTTAGCTTGGGGCTGGGGAGGTGAGACTTCAGCTAAAAGGGCTTTGGGAGGATAACATGAAGACACCAACTCACATGAGGTAAGAATGTGGCCCAGAAGGGACAATTGGTTCCACACAGAAGCAAAGGTTAAAAAAATTTAACCTGCATAAGTCCCATTTGTAGTGAAGCATATATGTTGTGTTTGGATGAACGTGTGTGCATTTTATCCTTTGAAAGGAGGCCGTCATTTTAATGACTCGGTTTATGTAATTTCTCTTTATGCTACTGGCAGTTCACTATAGACCATTGCTCATGATCTGATGGAAGAATCTGGGTGGACTCTGTCCATGCTCTGAAACAATTATTTTGCTGTCCTGGTTACACAGTCCTGGGAAATAGCCACGTAGATTTGTGCATACTATACCAGCTGCATACAATAAATAAAATCTGTCAATGTAAGAGGAACATGCAGAACAACTGGGAGCATCAGTGAAGAGCAATGGATCCCACTAAATTCTGCCAGCAAAGGCTTTGGCCCTGTGAGAGGAGGATAAACAGATTTTGCAATTTCAGGTGGAGAAGGAAGTAATTTTGTAACATGTGACTCTGGAAGTGGAGTGACAGGGAGCGAGCACATGGTTCAAAGTTGGGATCTGTCAAGCAGCGTACAAAGTACGGTGTGCTGTGTAAAGGTGTTATTGTTATATAAGGAACGACTTCAGCAGGATGAGGCGGGGCAGTGAGGTGTCCAGGCCCCTTCCCCAAACGTGGCTCTGCACATGCAGTTCAGAAGCTGTGTTGTTACAGGAAGGCAGCACAGGGACCTGCTTTGAGAAAGTATCAGAGACAAACCCCAGACTAACCAGACAAACTTGCTAATAACCAGTGTGGCTGCTCCTTGACCAAAAAGTCATCCAAGACCATTGACACTGTGTCTCTCTTCTTATCTGAGGAACTCCAAACACTTGCTGCTACCTTCCATAAGACTGCAACACAAATGTGCTTCAATTGATTACAAAATTTGGACTCAAAAATTCTAAAGTGGGGAAGAAATTTGCTTAATGCTTTTTTTTTTCTTTCTGAAGAGAAGGTAGATATAGAATTACCTGAAAAAATCAGTCTTTCATTGCATTTTCTCAGGGAAAAAAGTTATGAACAAGGCTAAATACTGTACGTCTCTTATTTTTTTAATAAAATGCCTGTATTACCTAATGAAAAGTATGATAATTTAATGCTTAACAATAACCCAGCCCCAAACTTAAAGAAGAAAAAAATTTGTCAATTTTAATGCAGAATTTTTTCTACTTATGGAAATATAGGTATACATATTTCAGCCTTTTGGTTAGGCTATTTCGGTAATATTTTTGGATGCTGAGGAAGGGAATTCACAGTAAATTACCCTTCTCCCCATTTGCTTCTCAGTTTTTTTTGCAGATAGTATTGAAGCAAATGTCACTAATGTTCATATACCAGTCACTGGTGGTCTTAATACTCTCTTGCTACTGGTCTAATATATGGCATTGGACATATCAATCAGCTTCACTGTGAATTAGTTTCTTTAATTTGAATATAATTATCAGAAAAATTAAGCTTGGAATTAGCATTGTGAGATGATCCAATCCATCTCCCCACCCTAGGGCATGACCCATTCTACCTCAGATGAGTATTTTATAACATTCTGGCTAATTTTTTGTCTTTAAAAGCTTTCAGTGATGGAGATATCACAGCTTCCCTTTAGCAATCTGTTTCAGTACTTCACTAGCCTGTAGCACTATTTCACAGCACTAGATACTTGGTCCTCATGTCTAATCTGGATCTTGCTGCAGTTTGTCTTGTTCTCTTTTCCATGTTGGCATGGAAAATGGCTAATTACATTCCTTTTTGTTCAGTATTTTACCTACTAGAAAGATGTTTCTCCTAAGCCTTCACACCTCTAGACTGTATATTTTCGTTTCTTTTCACCTTTACAGGTCATGCTTTCTAAGTCTTGGACCAGTCATACTTCTCTTCACAAAGGGACCTTCTTTGCCACCACCTCTCTTGGATCTGGGATCCAAGCCTAAATTTAATGTTCCAGCTGAAACCCCACCAACGCAGAGAGGTCTGACATACCTGATCATCTGTGCTTCTCTTTGAAAGTGTCCATGAGTGAATTTGGTTTACTTTGCACTGATTACTCTGGTTCAACTTGAGCTTTTTCTGCAGAATTTCTGCCTTGCACACTGTTCTTGACCTCGTATATGTGCCATTGATTATTCTGCCAAAGCAAGGCAACTTGTTTGTGTCTGCGTTTATTTACGCAAGGAAATGTTAAATAACTCCTTTGCAATGGAATTGAAGAAGACAATTCTGCTGCCCAGTTGGAATTTAAATAGGGAGGAACTGTCTGTGGAGGAACTTGGAAATGTTGGTAAGTGTGACTGGTCCTTCCAATAGAAAGTGTTAAAGTCCTACTTGAGCTTAGGGCTCACCTGTTTAGCATTCCCTAGAACTGCCCAGGGTCCATCTGTTGTGAATAGCGTCAGCACTTCACTACAGCCATTTCTGCCAACATTGCATGGTCTCTGCAGGTTTTCTGTCACAAAAGCAACGTAATATAGCCTCTTGAGCTAATAAAATCATGGAAGGTTACAGAACAAGGTGGTTTGCCTGTAAGCCAGGTAGCATGATTAACAGTAGGCATTTAATTGTTTCTGGTGTCTTCAATGATCAGCATCGGAATGGGCTATTGCCTTCCAGCCTAGATTTACTGTTGACAGTGTACCATGTCATACCACTAAACTGTCTTGAAGGTGATTTCTGGCCAGCACAATATCATGCAACTGCATTGCAATGATATTTTGTGACAAATAAAAAATCAACAGCATGCCTTAACTCACCAGCCATACACCTGCACGGTGTCTTGGAAGGTGGTGGCCCTTTGCAGCTACACAGACCTAAAACTACTGCAGGTCAGCGTAACTATGCACTAGTTGTGGGGAAATTAATCAGACAGCTTTAATTTCATTTTTCATCTTAGTAAAGAAGGGGGATGTTGTGAAACAGACACAATATTTAATGTAGAAAAATCCCTTATGCTTTTCTTCGCTCTTCCCTTTTAAAAATGTTTTTTTATTAAATGAGGAAAAAACTTAAAGAATTTTTTTCTATTATTATCTCCCTATTTTTTTTCCTTTCTCAGGATAATGTCATTTTGGGGCAACCGAAATCTTTATATTTAAAAAAAAAATGACATGTTTTGTTGTAGCCATGTTCAGCCCTTTTGTTGGCATTGGTCTTTTTTTACACAAAAGAAATAGTTTTGACCGATAGCTGTGATTTAGTACTTGGAGGACACTGAACTTGGGTCCTCCAGCATTTTCAGAGCTATTTCAGAGCTACCTGTATTTTCCAGCTGAAATGGTCTGCCAAATTCATTGGAGGGTTTATGGAATTTTCTTCTTATTCTTAAATAGTAGGGGTAGTGGGGAGAAATACCTCCCTTGAATTCAGCAGTAGAGAAATCAAGGCACTTTACAGCCCCTTGGTTCTCTAGCTCACTACTCAGAGTAACTTACTGCTGTATTTCACTGTCCACCAGCTTTTACTGTGCAGAGCTTGGTCCTGTTGGCTCTTGTGGAGTGAAGGAATAGGAAGGTCCCATGCTGAGTATATTCCCTTCTTTGCCTTGGCTTCCCAAGGCTCCATGGCCAGTTTACTTCCAGAGAAGTCTGGCTGGAGCTTACGGACCTTGATTGGCAATGACTGACAGATGAAGTTTAAGGTTGACGTCGATGCAAATCCAATTTTCCCTCTTTATTAGTGCTTCTTGAATACTGTCTTGCAACGGTGAAGCTGGTGTGATTTACTGAGTGAATTTACACTTCAGTGGTGTGGCAAGAGCTATGGTAATGAGGGAAAGCCAGCTTAGGTGAGCAGCAGTGCTGCTGCTGCCACTACCACTGTGACACCCTCCCAGCTGGCTCAAACGCCACGAGGGCTACGCGCTGCTATGGTGTGTCAGAAAGGCTCTGCGCTCTTCTCTCCAGGACTGTCACCTCTCAGTGAGTATCTGTGACACTCATGTACCACTGGTAACTTTGTGTGCATTGTTTGACTTCACTGGGTGGAGTCTTGGTGCTCTCGTCATTTTAGTGTGTAGTGTTCCTGAGCTGGGATCACCCCTTACTACCAGAGGAAAAGAAATAGCAGAGTGAAATTTTCCTTTCTTCTTTCCCTTTTTCTCCACTGCTATAGGCTGACAGTCAAGCTGAACTGCTTGGGGTTTTTGACAATGTTTTCCAGTATTTATAAAAAAATAAAATAATTTTTGAGTGAAATTTCTGGTTTCTTAAGACTTTTCCTCAAATTTGTTGCTTTTCATTTTCAAGAGACTCTTTAAATTGTTTTAACCAATGCATTTTCAAAACACAGATGTACTTGTTCCTGTGTTTATTAGCCAAAAAGAGCCTTTACAGCCTGGAAGTGATCGCTGAAATATGTTTTTACAAAACCTCTTTTTAATTCAGTTCTTTTTCTTTTGAGGAAAAAAACCCCAACCCTTTGCTTAGTGCACATTTTATCTTTGAGTGGTGTTCTGTTGTTTGTTACATCTAGTGCTGAAGTGTAAGAAGTCAAATCCTGCCATATGGCAGAGCTGCTCAGACTGGGAGAAGTAAAGACAACAAAGACCTCAGCTGTAGGTCTTGAGACCTCAGGCTGGGTGTTGGGGTGTCTGGGGTGTTGACTGAACCCCTGAGCTCAGTGCTGTGCAGAACAACAATTCATGACAAAAAATGAGGTATTCAACATGTAGTTCCCCTTAGCCCTCCAAACACAGTGTAAAACAGGGCATTGGGAAGACTGGACTGGCAGGAATAGTTTTTGTGAATTGTTTTCCTTGAAACACAAGTGACATCAAAATGCTTGGTGGGAGCACAGGATATTCTCCAGCCATATTACAAGAATTTCCTGAGTGGAAGTTAAGCTGCCTGATTTAAATTAGCAGGACAGAACATGACCTGGTATGGTTAATGAATCTATGCTCTGGGCACTTGGAGGCCAAGAGCAGAGTCAAACTCTAGTTTTTGCACAGTGATTCAGAAGCTGAGCAAGGCTATGTACCTCCTCCCTCCCAAGCAGACATTTTAGCCAGTGTGGAGGTACAGGTCACTTCTGTTAGACTAGTCACTGTGTCAGTGACTAGTAGTTGGCCCAAGATGAGGCTGGAATATTTGCCTTGTGCAGGACCCTTGTCCAGAAGTCATGCTGGTGACCTCCCTAGGCATGAGGTGAGAGCTGGGCCTTTGACCTAGTACTGGCTCCCTGTGGTGCTCTGCACTGAAAATACTATGAAATGTTTTGCTTTTATCCAAACCTTGGAACACTTTGTAAACCTGGGAGTCTGTTTTCCTCAGAAGTAGTTTGAGAGTTCAGGACACAGTCTACTGGGACCTGATGTTTTGTTGTGCCTTTCTTGTCCTTTCTTCTTGTAGACCTGTGGACGTGACTTTCCAAACAAAATGCTGGGGACCCTTCCTTGTCCCTTGACTGTATCTCGAGGAGATCTGATACTTTCAGGCCTTCTGTCTTATTGACTCTCATTTCCTGGTTTACTGAAGTCTTGCCTTTCTCATTGTTTTGAATTTTCCCTTAATCCATCCTTCAATGAGGTGTCCAATAACTCTTTTAAAACCCAAACATGACACTTCAGCCTACCTTCCAATCTGTTCCTGTAAAAGCTGTAGGTATCTGCTGTGTTTTCTGAATGTACGTGCATGATTCCGTGCATATGTGCAAAACTCCCTTTGATGAAGAAACAAGGTTTCTTGAGGAATTTGTGTATAGTAGGTGGATTGTCAGTAGCCACTATACACATGGTAAAAAAACCTTGTGTATGAAAGTAACATTCTTTCTCAGACCCAAGCCTCTTGCAAGGCTTAAGCTTTCATTAGAAGAACAGTTGTGTGGCTTGTTTGGTTTGAACATCCTCCATCTGCTCATGCAGGCAGATTTGGGAACTGATGACTTTTTGTTACCACTGTCTTTGGATAGTACAGCATAGAGGTTAATATTTTCACTGAAGTCCAGAGTCGTGACTTTGGCCTTCATTAAATAAGCACAGTGGTCTCACCCTAGCAATATCAGCAAAGACAAATTTCTGTGAATCTGCAGGTCTCCAAGGTCTTAAGTATGCTTTTGAGATTTGAATTTTGCACTGCTGGTGATTCACTTCCTCCTCAGTCTTCACAGTGTTCCATATTACTCACCTAAATTTACACTGCCCTTCTTCGTGCCAGTCTAGTCTTTGCTTATGTTTAGAGAATTTCATTGGAGATTGGCCCATCCTATATTTTATTCAATACAGATCAATGTTTTCCTGTCCAACTGTATTAAAATGTGTCAACATTGTATTAGATGTCAACTAATAAAAATTTTTGTCAAACACACTGGGCCACAATCCTATTGTCTCTGGTAAAGCAAGGCAGGACTTTCCCTGAGGGCTCTCTGTCTCAAGCAATCTCCATGGCTGCAGTGGCAAGAAGTAGAACCCAGATCCCATGTCATCTGATCCAGTGTCTCGATTGTTGTGAGCTTCTCTATACCTCTATACCTCTCTTTTGAGGAGATATTTTGCTCCCCAGCTGCTCTTGCCTCACCTAATTACAACATGGCTTGAATCCATCTGTATTCTTTCTCTGGGAACATTCCAGCATGCTGCTCTCCTCCCTTTCTTGGTCTGAGGCTTCACTGCTTTTGTAACTGTTCATGGGCTTTGTGCAGCAGAGGTGAGTTGGAGTCTCAGCCTTTCCCCATCCCTACCTGTCCTAAGGTTGCATCTTGGGCTGCCCACCAGGCTTAAATATCTACTGCACGTGGTCATTAGATTTTTGTGAGTTCAGTGCCTTAGACAAGGTTATTTGGGCCCTTAATGTGGTGACTTAGCCTAGCATTTCTGTCTAGCTGGCTTCTTTCCTGTTGCTGTTTTATCATCTTCATCCCACAGTCTGTGTGGAATGGGTGCAGGACATTGTCCTGGGAGGTGACTGAGAAGCGTTTTGGCCTCGGGGGTGATGCTAGTGAAGGCCACTTGAGTACCCTTCTCCACAAATGTGTGCTAGGCAGTGTTGGCAGGTCCTCTTGTTTAGTTTCATTTGTTTGCTTTTTGTGAATTTTTTTTTTCCAAAAGCCAGCAGTAACAGCAGCAGCTGTACGGGAATGGCACAGCCGCTCTATTCCTGGCCAAGAACCCTGTGAAATTAATCCACATCTCGCTGAAATCCTACCCCGCTTTCGGGTCACTGCCTCGTTCCAGCACTGCGGAAGGCAGGGATCCCGCGATGATTTATTACCAGCCCCAACGCACATATTATTATGAAATGAGTTTATTACACTCTAAATCTCCTGTTAATGTGCTACTGTTTTAATCCCTTTATCCAATTTTCAGTCTCTCAGGCTTGGCTGCTGTTCACTTGCACAAAACTCTCCATTCTGAAGGTTTTATTGTACGATATCCATATCCATTTATCCTGCTTTAAGGCTGCAGTGCTGAAGCTCTGGTGAGGAGGGGGAGCATGAGAAAGGAATGGGAGAAGTAGGAGGGGATGGACCAGAGTCTGTGTGTGGAGAAAGGAAGAGAATAGTCTGGCTTAGCTGAAAGGGCATAAAAAAAGGGTTGAAGTGGACAGAGGAAGACAATGGGGGGGAAGAAGAGAACTGATTTTAAGGGGAGCAGCAAGGATAGCTACTAAGTCAAGTAGTGAGTAAACAAATTGAAGGCACTTTGGTAAATCATACAGTAGAGTGGATAAGAGAGAAGGGGCCTTCTCCTCTGCTTTGGGAGCACCATGAATCAAACAGTTCCAGTAATGGAGAAGAAAGGGCAGAAACAGAGCAAAGACAGAAAACGAAGGGGAACTGCAAAAGGAAGAGTGTGGGGAGGGATGGGAGAGGAGGAGCATGAGTCTGAGTGGGAGGATGGGAGGGAGGAGACCTGATGGACAGGGCTGTTTGTTTGAGATCCAGGGTGGAAAGAACATGCTCTGGGATGCACAAGAAAATGGTTTGGGCAACATGGCAGTGAGAGGAAATCACATTCCTGATTTCTGCATCAGTCAGAAACCCATCCCAGCACAGACAGGAGTAAACGATTCATGGGTGTTTCTGTGGGTCAGATCAGTGTTGCCGTGGGGAGGTGCTCCACAAAGATCAAAGATCAACTTTTCCCTCCTATGCCAATGTACTCAACCTTACTTTTCACCCTGGGCCCTCCAGCCTGGTGACTGTCCCAGCTAAGTGTCTGGACACGGCCTTCTGAAGGGATGAGGTGATTCTTGACATTTCAGATCGCTGGTTGGAGTTTGCTCTGCAGCAGTGTCGATGTGGCAGGTGATGAGTGTTGGGAACTTCCAGTCAGCGCTTAGACCAGAGATATGGCTGCAGTACACTTGAGATGAGTGAATAGGTCCCAGAACAGATCCCTGGAGACAACACTCCACTGGGGCAAGTACTGTAGTAGCTGCTATTTTCCTTTACTATAGCTAAGATCTGATCTAGAGCCACTCCCAGTAACCCAGTAAAACCCAGTACACAGACCTGTGCTTATCCAGCCCTGCTGCTGACCCCAGCTACACCTGCACCAGGATACAGAAGTTCCTTGAGCTATAACGCAGCATTGCATCCCCCAGCTGATGGTGGGAAACTTCAGAGCTGTCGGTATGTGGTTGGCTGTAGAAATAAGGCGGGATGGTTGGGTCCCATGCCTGGACCTTGCTGTAGCACCCAAGGTACTTTCAGTGCCTCTGTGTCCTGCTACAGGACGGGCACAACCATCCTGACCTATCCTGTCCTTTTATAGGTAGAAGGGAATAGATTGATGCACATGGGCTGGCACTTTGTAGCTGCCAACTGTGGCTTGCAGGAACCCACGAGAGATTTTTTTGTATATAACTCCCTGGGTTGCATTAAAAAATCACAACCATGGAGCATGGTGATGAGTGTCTGAACTAGAAGGTTCCTCTGCTGTTTTATGCCCTCTTGTACAGATCTGTGACATACTACACGTTGTCCAGTCGACACTTGTGCAAAATTCTGTGTTATGTTCAGCACAGAAGAGTACATGATAGAGCACAAGGTGATTAAGCTTTTTTTTTTTTTTATGAAATGCAAATCTTTATGGCTTTTCCTCTGTACACTTCATTGTACTTTTAAGACAAAATCAGAACAAAATTATGCACAAAGTTTGAAAATTAAGATGTAGAACAAGGGAACCCAGCTTAAAAAAACTCTCCAAAACTTTGAGAGGAGTGGAAAAATCCCCAAACTTTAACCCAGAATAGAGAGGCAAAGAGATTTGCTTAAAATAGCACAAGCTCTTGTGTTGGAACTGCTGAGTAGCTAATGTCCTTGGCTTTTTTAGCTAGCCAGTTATTTAAAATAGCTTCTGCCCATAGTGTTTGCTTTATGGTGTTCTTCTCCTTCCTTCCACCTACTCTCTTTCATTTTCTCCAGAGAGATATTTTATCAGATCTTGCCACTGAGAGGAGGAGAGACAGATTAAATGAGATGGTTAGGAGGCTAATGTTTTTCAGTCAATGAGAGGGATTCAGAAGCTGAAGAGGCTTCTTGTACTTCAGCCCATGCTGGAGAGCTGCTCTTGTTGCACTTCTGGTGTGCACACAGGATTAGTTGAGAGAAGGGAGTGGAAAGTAAGAGTTGGAGCAGAAGGTCTGATCCCACTCCACTTCCAACCTCACCACCTTGGGCAAGTCAAAAACCTGTTCTTAGACCTTAGTTTGCTTCTCTACAAGGTGATAGCAACGTGGTGGAGAATACTCAGTGGATCACTCCGAAGAACCAGAAGAGGATGAGGTCTGCTAAGGGTTATGCCAATGCTCATTTGGATCTTGTTGCCAAGGTTTTAGGTCTTTAATAGGCAGCCAAAGCCTTCCTCTGACCTTGATGAGGATTTCTTCTGGGTCTGGCCCTGTGTTTCACGGGGGACTGGTGAGCTGGACAGGGGAAGAACTAGAGAAAGCCATCAGCAGGAACCAATGCCTTGGTATTCATCCATTCCACATGCACAGGGATCCTGCCAGGTCAAGATTTCACCAGGCCACCGAGCCTGCCAGGTCAAGATTTCACCAGGCCACCGAGCCTGCTTTCATAGTGACACGCAGCTGGCTTCATGGTGGCACTTGCTGAGCTCAGCAGATAGCTCTACCTTGCCTTCCCTGTCCTCTTCTTCCTCATCCCTCCTGCTCCTTCCTCCACCCTTCACCCTGCCTGGCTGTCTGCCCTGCTCCTCTGCCTGCTTGCTGCATTTTCCCTCTCCTCCCATGGCCTACTCCTCCTTTTCTCCCCCTCTTCCTGTGACTCCAGCTCCTGCTTCCTTTTTGTCTCACACACTCCCCTTCTCCCACATCCTTATAGCCTCCCCCCACACTCCTGCACTCTCCCTCTCATGTTGAGGACTTGCCTCTACTCTCTGACACAGAAGCCTGTATCACTTCCAAGGCTCCTGCTGTCAGCTGGGGAATAGATAAAGATAAATGATATTATGTTAAATTCCACTTAATGACAAATTTTTAATTTTCTGAACATGGTCATTTTCTGGCTAGTGAATCAAGTGTAGGGAGCTAATTACATGAAGATCTGAACAAAAATAACTCCTAATTTTCAAGGATAATGGAAGAGAAATGTTGGAGATTAATGGCACTATTTATCTTTTTTAAATTTCTATCTTTCTCTGTGATAGCACTGCTCCCCAAGGAAAATATTCATAAAATGAAATTGAAGTCGTAACTTAATAGGTTATTAAAATTTTTGAGTGCATATCACTTTCCTTCCGCCGCACTGTAAATTTAAATTGAAGTTTGCGGCTCCTCGAGTCACCAGCGGAGTTTTTTTTATGATGGCACAATAGAGGGAAACATGCATCTTTGTCAGGAGGTATTTGCTATTCTAATTTTATGGCAGGCCGGATTATCAGAAAGGAATGTCAGAGCACGGGGAAGCTGACAACACTACAGCCTTCAGCCATGTGTTTCCATTAACGCCCAAAGCCGTCCAGGGGTTTCTCTGGACTGTTATTTTCCATTTCAGTCTTTTATCTTGATTTAAAGTGAGGGCGCCGAAAATTCAGCTCCTGTCATTTTTCTCACTCTCTCTCTTTTTCTCACTTTCTCCCTTCCCACTCCTTTTTCTCTTTTTTTCTTTCTCTGTCTCTGCTCACAACCTCTCTTCCATATTTTTTCTTTTTTTTCTTTTTTTTTTTTTTTAATCCTCCCCACACAGTTTCTGGTGGAGATCATCTCTGTGTGTCCCCATCCCTCCCTCATATTCCTATGGTCCTGGTACAAAGCTCCAGGGAGTGATGTCTGGGGATGGGGGCAGGGAGGGTAATTTTGCTTGGCACTCCAGGAAAGAGGCTGCTCCATCTAGGAGTGTGGCACACAGGGCTTCCTGGGCAGTGCACTGCGCCATGACTTTAGCTGAGTATAAATTTGATGCCCATTTTGGCTGTGTCAGATGTCAATGCCAGGGATAAGGTGCTTGGTGGCCACAGATCCTGCTTCCTCAGTGGGATACAGCTGGAGCAGTGGGCATGGGCAGCACATGAGGGAATATTCAGTTCTTCTTTTCCACCAGCCTGTTGGGTGGCCTAAGCCACCTCACCTCACCTCACTTCAGAAATCTTTCACTGCCTCTTGCACTGTAGGCCAGAGTGCTCTTGTACTGGTGTTCTGCTGGAGTTTCCCAGCCACTGCTCAAGTCCACTGCAAGTCAAGGCACTCTTCAGCAGGGTTTCAAAACACCAAGTATGGGGCTGATCAAGCTGGGCAGCTCAGTTGGTACATGGAAATCTCCCTCATCACTGTGTGGCAGGCTGGACCTGTTCCTCTTTGGCCTTT
Source organism: Bombycilla garrulus (assembly GCA_013400315.1). Taxonomy (NCBI): domain Eukaryota; kingdom Metazoa; phylum Chordata; class Aves; order Passeriformes; family Bombycillidae; genus Bombycilla; species Bombycilla garrulus. The sequence continues at coordinate 1,617,339 of VXBU01004981.1, forward strand.
TCTCTTTTACCAGCAAGAACATCTTTGCCTCTGAGGTTTTTATACCATGGAGAGCACAAAGCCAAAAATCCTCTTAAATGAAGGTTTTTCTCTCTCTGAATCATCAAACTGATACAATTCCTCTTAACTGAAGTATCTGAGCCTCAGCTTGGTCTGCAGGGATTTGGGCTTGTTCTGAATGGAAAGGGGACAAGATGTTTCCACTGTCCCTGGCCTTGGCACAGATAGGAATTGTCACGCTCTTTGTGCAGACGGAACGTTTGGGTTGGATTTTTGATGGAAGGTTTTGTTCAGCATGTCTAGAGCCAAAGAGAGTAAATTACATAATAAAGCCCCACTGGCTTTCGTGTAATGTTCTTTTTATTTATTTATCTTTTTGCCTTTTGAGGTTGTTGAATCTGTTAGGTTTTCTTCCACTAAAGAGCAGCTAAACCTCTATCCTCCCACACTTTCCCCTTCAAATTCATATCCCCTAATGTTATGACTCCAGATGCTGAGGTTTAAAGAGAAGTAGCAAATATGAAAAGGTCTAGAATAAAGGAAAGCAGGCATCTGCAGACAGCAACCCAGCTTTTTTTAGGTCTCAAGGGACTGTGACAGCAGTCTCACTTGGGTCTCATGGCTGTGTGTACCTGTGCCTGGGATTCAGAGTGTTGTGTTGCCCCATGCAGCAGCGCTGCCAAGGAGTGAAAATTGCCAGTACCTCTGCTCATGACTGCCTGTGCAAACCACAGGGCACACATCAGCTCTGTTTGCTTCCTCGGATGTGGTCATGCAGCCATAACCTCCTCAAGCTGCTACCTTGAAGGAACTGGATATGTAGCAGGGCCTCCAGGAAAATGTATCACAGAGGCACAATCCCAGCAGAAGCAGAGTCTGATTGAGAGATGCCACCAACAATGCTGATGCCCAGCTTGCGTGGGATATATGTTGCTTCTCCCATTTGTTCCATTCCATTCATGGACAATGACATTCACCCAGTCCATGCTTTCTTTACCAGATCAAACATCCACCCACATCTCTCCTCTGTCCTGCATCCTTCCTCTGAAGTGAAACATTTGATGGCTTCACTGTTCTAGGTCAGAAAATGAGTAAGTTTTTGTAGAGTCCCAGTGAGGAAAGTCCTGCAGAAGAATGAGGGATATTCTGGAGTTCTGCCAAGAGGCAGAAAGCTGGAAGCTTGGCACAGCTGGCAGCAGGGCATAGACTTCCTTCCTGCCCTGTGAAACTGGCCATGTCCTGACGCTGCTCATGTTGCCTGATATACTCTGTTAACTCAAGGCAAAAGAAAAAGCTTTGAAGTTCAGGCATTTTCTTGTCAGCTCAACTTTGCACCCAAGAGAGCTCTTGTGTTGTGAACGCACAAGCAGTGCACCAGCCCTGCTCTTCTGAGCACCCCCGGCTGGAGAGGCCGGACTACCTGTGTTTCCATGCATTGCTGCATTGTGCTCTCCCTGCTCAGCATTAGAAGTGAGTTTTCACGAGGTGCTCTGGAGTGCATTCCCACAGATTCTGACTTCTACCAGAAACACTGAATAGGGGAGGTTCTAGCAGGGCCTACTCTTGCCCTGTGACTCAATGTGCTTGGTATATGCCTTCTACCAGAGGTCTCAGTTTTGTCTTGGAGGTGAGTGGTGATTTGCAGTTTGGAGAGGGGATAATGTGTAGACTCTTTCAGACTGAATGTGTGTGACACTTGTGAACAGTTTGCATTTGATGAGTTTCCTCTCTTCTGTTGCCCATTTCTCAGTTGGTGGCATGTGTCACAGTGTACCAAGGAAGACAGGCAGCCTGGTGCTTGGGGGACCCTGCCTCACCTGTCTCCACTTCTCAGGCACATCTCTGAGTGGTTTTGTAAATGGATGCCTGCCTCAGTTTCCTTGCCTATGTGATGAGGATAAAGGATTCTTTCCAGAGGCTCTTGAGACTTTTATGTTTGATCTCTGTGTGACATTCAGGGTCCTGTGGGCCATGGTGGTGACATGCTAACCCAAAGTGAGACCTTGTGCGTATCAATGTGCCCTCCTTTCCCTCACCCCCACCTTCTCTGCCAATGAAGTGGCTTTGGAAAATAAGGGTCCTTAAGGGATGAGGAACAAAATAAATGGGTTTACATTTTTTCAGCTTCTCTTATTTTCTTTGCCCATAAGGATTCTGAGTAATAAATGAAACACGACTGCTATCTGTATGACTGATCTATTTGTATAATTCTGTCTATGGACTCAGACCCCAGAAGACACATCCAAAGAGGGAGGGTGTAGGTGGGAGGTATTTATCGCTAATAGAAACTTCTGTGCTGGCGTTGATGACAGCTCTTTCCCAGCGTGTGGGGAAGGCTGGGACTTGACTGCTGAAGATGCGAAACCTCTTTGGGAACAGTGTGGAAACAGAATGGAAGTGGGACATAGGAGAGAGTGGTTTTGGTCCCCGAGAAAGCACCAGTGACTCAGAAGCTGTGCTGGGTTGGCACAGGAAGATGCTGGTGGACAGGGTGTGTGAGGCCAGGAGGTCCATGCTGATGTAAATCGAGATGCTCCATTGTGCCTGTAGTGAAAATCAGCAATGTGCCCTTTGTCATCGCTGGGCCGGCCAGTCTTGCCTCTGCAGGCGCTGGTGGCTCTCTGAGCCGCCTTCTTACAGCTTTTCCCTTCCCTGCCTTCCTCCCCTCACATCTCGTACTTGATTTTATCTTATTAAATTGATACATAGATATGATCTGGCTGGGCCGTAGTAAAGCAGCCCCGACCCTGGGAGGGAGAGGAACATCCCACCTCCCTTTGCCAGACAACGAGGCCAGTCAGCCCTGGGTAATTGAGCTTTAATAGACTCTGAGAGGGGTGTACCTCTCCAGGGAGGAGCCTCAGCTGGCAGTCCAGGGGGGACAGTGCCTATTGAAAAAGGCTTTTGCGACAGCGGGGAATGGTCTTAGTTCCATGCCGACAGACGAGGCAGAAAAATTATCAACAGGAAACACTGAACTCAGCCAGTGCTCCTGTGTGAGTGAGCAAGGTGGAAAACTTCCATGTGGAAGTCTGAGGTCTCTGAATAAGAATGGACACTGGCATTATTTGATGCTTGATTTCTGCATCCTGTCCCCCTCCTCTCTGTTTCATGTCACTTTCCATGTGGTCTGTTCACTTGTGTCTGCTTTTCTTTGTCTCCTGGGACATTCTTGCTCCAGGATTTATTTTTTTTTGGCCACTATAAAGATATTTATTGAGGTCCCTCAATCTCAGAGAGAAAGAAAATTATCCCAGAAGGCTGAACTTTCTGCCACAGGACTGTTTCCTTGATGGGCAGATAAGAGATTCTCCAGCTGGAGACGTGAAGGAGGATGTGATGAACAGACTCCAGCACTGCTGACTTCTTCCAGTTGAACCCACTATTTGAGTAAAAGAAGAACGCACAGGATCTTTCTCTTGTGTCTTTGAAAGAAAAACATCCTGCAAAATTTCAAATGAATGAAAGCCCAAACCAGAGGCACCTGGCTGCGACTCCTGTTTTCTGGTGGAGCTAGATTCAAAGTGCTGAAGATGAGCTAAGCACAGACCACAGCAACCCTGCCTCTGGGTCCTTTGCCCCAGCAGAGAGAGATGTCCTCATGTGAATGTTGTCCCTTCTCTTTGCAGGCTCTTCCATTAGAAGGATGACATTGCTCCATCCAAGTGCTGGTAAGATCCAGGGAAGATACCAATTTACCTCACCCACTAAGATTGTTTGTCTCTTAAGTTTATGAATTATTCTCAGGTGTATTAGCAGGTGATTTCCAGATGTCGTTAGACATGGCTGTTGTTATCAGGTTTCATGTGATGCTCCATGCACCAAGAGCACCTTCTCTGGTGGTTTGTGACCTAGCACACACGTGATACCTGTTCCATGAGCAGCACCCCTCTATCATAGCATGTACCGCTGTGCTCCCAAGCCAGTGTCATGCGAGTTCACCTTGATTTGTGGGGATGCCTTCATGCATATTCTGCAGAAGTGTTTGTGTTGGCTTAGAGGTCACACACACTTTCCAGCTCATCTGATTTGTGTCTTTCACCTGAAAGCACATCCACTCCTGAGTAAATTCTGCAACCATTATAAGCAAGCCCGGGTTCAGATTGAAAAAAGGGGAAGATTTGTGAGTATTTGAACAGCACTGAGATGAAGGTGTGTATGTGGATTATTTAGGCTGGGACAGATTGGCAATTAATGAAATAAATATATAAATTAGAGAATACTTAGCATATACTATCTGTGGCCCTTAAAACACCTCCAAATAGATGAAAATTGTATCTAGGCAGGAAATATTGTTTTTCTATGAGAATTTGTAAACTGCAGTTACTTCTGCTCCAAAATGGGATAAGAACTGAAAAAAAATATAATGCTTTCACAAAGGAATAATTTGATTTTCATCCTGAACCTATCTCCCTTTTCCTGTACACTAGTCCCAAAATTTTGTATTGAATAAAATGAAATATTTTGTTCCCAGTGCAACTTTTTACCATTTGAAAGTCACTTTTAAGCCTAAATGGTCTAGAACTTAAAAATGAAAGTAATTTTCAATCATAAAACAAATGTTTTTGTTCATAAAATGTTAGAGCTGGATGTTGCCATGATTCCACAGTTTATTTTTTTTTTTTTGTGGTCTCCCCTGAAATTGCTTCACAGAGAGAGAGTTGTGAGAAATTGGCCGCTCCCTTTTGTTTTAATGAACTTATACTTTGAGAAATAAGAGATTTTCATGGAAAATCTGAACACAGCTATAGGGGGAAAAAATTATGTTACATAGTGTCAGCAGTTCTAAACATTTTTTTCCCCACAACACTGTGTCCTGATGAATTGTAAACTTTAAGCTCAGGGGAAAAAAAACTAAACTCTCTCTAAATCTTTTATGAAACTAGAGTGCAATAGAGTGAGTTGTCTGAAGGTGTGTGAGTCCTTCTGTATGTGGCCCTATCCTTCTAGAAGACGTCATGATTTTTTTAAAATCCATCTCATGATTTTGGAATGAGGGGATGGTCTGATTCATCAATTTTAAGTGCTTAGTTTTAACAATACTGCATTATTCCCAGATAGCAGATGGGAAAATGGAGAAATGTGGTGAATTGCCAGCAGCGGAGCCAGAAATAGAACCCAGATGTCCTGGTCTTGTGTCGAAGCTCCCTGGTCTCTCCAGGAGGGCAATAAGGAGGCTGCAGTGCCAGGGGATCTTCCAGTAAAAAGCCAAGCCCTGACGGGCAGGGTGAATCACCTCAGCTCAGGGATGGCTGTGAAGCACGGGAACCTGTCCGTGTGTCTGTCGGGCCCGTGCCGGGTGTGCCGTGGTTGTGGCCGGCTGCGGTGCGGCCCCGCACGGAGCGGCCAGGTCAGCCCGTGCGCGGCTTTTCCAGCTCGCTGCGTGCACGGCACAGGTCAGCTCGCCTGTGGTTTAGCGCGGCTGTGGGAAGCTGCCGGCTCCTGTGTTCAGCTGCCTTCAGGCCTAGCTAAGCCGAGGCAGTGTCTGGCTCCCCAGCCACAATCTCTCGTTAGAAAGAAATTAAAAGCCACTCAATTTTGGCTAATATCCCTCTGTAGGCCTTTAACTCCACCTGTGACTAACCCATTCATAATAGCTCTGTTTTAGTGGCTTGGGTTGATGTATCCTCGATTAATTTGGGAGGAGAGCGGCAGGGCCATATCTCTTTGTCTCCCCCTCTCTTAATCCCTGTCCTACAGTCTGTCTTTTCCCACTATTTCATCTCTGCTGTCACTTCTCCATTCATTCACCCTCTTCTCACCCCCTGACTGCTTTTTTCCCCCTCTCACTTTTTGGTGTTTTCTTCCCAACTCCTGTTTGTCTGCCTTCTCCCTTTGTTCTCCTCATGTCCTTTAACCTTGCTCTTTCCTCCTCCTTTTTTTTTTTTTTTCTTGGCCAGTATTGCTTCCTTTTCAACTTCCCTTTCTCATCCTTTTTTTTCCCCTCGTTTGGACACCTTTTTCTCCCCCACTCCACCACTTCTCCTTTCCCCCAGCTCTCCTCCTGTGTCCTCTTCCTCCTTCCCCAGGTTTCAGACGCTCATGCAATCTCTCTCCCTCTTTGTTTCAGTCACCCCCACCCCGCTCCCCACTCTCGATTATTATTAATGATAAAGGCTAAAACATCACATCAGTAATTTCTGAGTGAGTTTTGCAATGAAGCTGGGGCCTTATCAGCCCCTCCCGAGTGCCACAAATTTTACTTTTGCAATTTCACGCCTTTGGTTATTATCACGCTGCTTCGTCCCTGCTCTGCCTCGCGCTTTCCCTCCCCCCCTCCTCTGGAGAGAGTACTTAAACTTGTTTTCATTCCCTTATTCTTTATTTTTTTAATGTCCACTCTCTCTGGAGCCAGTAATGTTCTTCCTCTTTTTTCCTCTCCCATTTTCTGTTAATTCTGTGCCATCTGCCTTAGCATCTGTTAAAAATAAAATTTCCCTCACAATGAGAAGCCCTCCCTGCCTTGCCTCCATCCCCTCCCCCACAGTCTCAGCCCCCCTACTTTTCCTACCATGGTTGTTGGAGGCTGCTGCTGTCCCTCTTGGGGTACCTCTTCATCCCTCTTCCCATCTTCCCTCCTGCCTCTCCGGGCTGGCTCAGCACATCTGCTGGGCAAAGGGGTGGAAGTGGGAGGAGAGGGGAACAAGAAGATTCTGGGTGCAACTGAATTACTCTCACCCCCCACATGCATGTGTGTGTTTGTGTGCATGGGCCTCTTACCTGTGAGTGTTTCTGTGAGCCTGGGCAGGCGTGGTTAGCACCGATGTGGTGAATCAGCCCTGGGCAAATCGTCTCTCTGGGGCTGATGAGTGGAACCACCCTAGGAATAGGAGAGGGTCTGGCTCCTGTGTAACGCAACAGCTCTCCACCATCCATGCTCATCAGGTGAAGGCTGTTTTGACCTGAGCTGTCATCAGGTGTAGATTTGTCTACAGTGGAGTAAAGCTTCTATCAGCCTGGTTGACACAAGCATGAAGAAGCTTTCCTGAGCCAGAAAGAATAATTTGTTGGGCTTTTTTTGTGTTTTTTTTTTTTTTCCAGAGCTTTTACAGTGAAACTTACATTAAGAAAAAGGCCAGACCTCTGTGATTTCCCATTTTCATCAAGGTCTTGGCAGTGGGTCTGGTACACATGTGAAATCTCCCTCTGTGCCTTGGAAGGACTTCAGTTGCTACTTCTCTGAACGTTTAAGGGGATAAGGAGATAGAGACTCTGATTCCCATTAAAAGTTTCTTTTGTGATTTTGTGTTGGATGGCTTGGTTCCCTCAGCAGGAGTTTGGATCTGTCATGGATTCTGTTGCACTAGTGTACCAGGCTTTGGGAACTGCCTGGCTCAGTTGTCCTGATCCAAATCAGACCAGAGTCTGAGCAGGGATCCAGCTCTTCAGTCCTGTTCACCCTGACTCGGTGGGATCTTGGGGCATGTCCCAGTTTGAGGATTGGGCCCTTCCTCAGTTGGTCATAGTATTTCGAGGCTGTGAGCACAGTGTTTTGGGAGATTCTGTTACACACGGCATCAGTGTTTGCAAAACTGCTCACAACAGACCCCTGCTCACATGCTCCTTCCTGAGGCTTTTGCTCTCCAAGGGCCTTCAGCTTCTCTTCCTGTGATGCAGATGGAGCTTTTAAAACAACCTGGGTTAGCATCCCTTGTGCTAACTCTGCCGTGTGCTCATGATCTCTGGGGCAGTGCCCTGAGACTTTCTTGTTTCTTTCCTGCTAGGAAAATTGTGCCTTCATATAGTTGTGTGTGCCTTTATGTGCCTGTGTATTCGGGTTAAGGACCCAGATGTTGAGGGTATGTATAGGAGCCATCAGGTGTATCTGCGTGTCCAGCTGTAGATGCCTTCAGCGATGAGCTGTTGCCTTTGCAGATGTGGACAGGCCTTCATTTATCTTGGAAGCCACGAGTGGCCAGTAGGTGCCTGTGTGCTGAGCAGGGGTGTTTGCTCTGTGCTCTGTGCTCTGCGTGTGCCTGTCACAGGTGTGCGGCGGGGGTGTATGTGCGCCCAGCTCCCTCGGTGGCTGTCTTTGGGTGCTGCTGGGTATGACAAGGAGGGTGCAGGGCCATCACCTACGTCCACACACGGCTGCTCTGAGCCAGAGGTGGGAGCCAGGGGAGTGCATGGAGAGGAAGACCCCAGCGAGTTCGCATGGAGCAAACCCCACCCTCTGTCTCCCTGCAGCGCCTCCATTAACAGCCCCGCTGAAGGGGCTCAGAAGCAGCGTGGTCCTGCTCGGGCACAATAACCTCTGCGGCTTTGATAACAACAAGCCCCCTTAAACCCTCTTCCTCCCCCCAGCTCCCCTTTTCTCTCCCCTGCTCCCTTTGAGCCCTGCCGACAATAGGCAGGCCTGCTGCAGAGCTGCCCACAGCCCAGGCAGGCACACAAAGCCGCCGAGAGCTTACAGGAATTCTTTGGCAGGCTGCTGGTTGCTGCGGAGAAGAAGAAGGGCCCTTCATACTCGGAAGCTGTCTCATTGCCCCTGGCCCTATTCTCTTCCCGTGTTTGATAGACACTGAGCCACGGTAATCTCTCTCTGCCCCGAGGGGAACAACAGCTTTTGTGAAACAGATTTTTACAAACTGTTTTGACCCCACATCCCCGGTGCCCCCCCTTGCCTCCCCCCTTCCCTTCCCTCCAGTTCACTGGCTGTATCAGTGTCACATAATTAAATCAGCTTTCCTGTTTGCCTCTGCTTCCTGCTAATTGTTTGCTCACAGCTAGGATTAGCGAGTCAGGGTTATTTTTCACATATCCTCATACAGGTTTCCCTGCTGCAGGAGCCCACTTCATGGTTCTTGGCCTCCCTACTAGCCTGCTCCTCATGCACTATGGACGAACAGCTCTATGGGCCTTGGAGGTGCAGGGAGATTGCTGGTCTTCCCGAGAGAGTCCTGGCTGTTATGCATGCTGAAAAGGGGAGAGAATCTGTGTCAATATTTCTTTCACTATTGCAAAACAGGCTGAAGGAGTTGGAGAGCGGGGATGAATCCACTGGGCACTTGGTGAGCCTAACACCCATTCTCAGAGGCTGGTCAAATGAGGATCTCCTCAAACGGAGGCTCATGATAATCCCTTTCGGAACTGCTGAGCCACACCATTTTAATGGTATTAGAATGAGGGTAAGCCTAAAGCAAATACTTGGAGTCACTATTGCAAGTGCATCACAATATAAGAAGTTATCTCCCATTAGCTAAACCTACATAGTGCTCCGAGCTTCACTTGCAGCCTTCCTCAGCTAGGAGGCAAAATGAATCAGCTTAGTCTTTAGTCTGCACTCTGCAATTCACAGGAGTTAAAAGTGGGTTGGAGTGCTCAGTTAACACATTACAAATGGTCAAGGCATGGTTACAACATCTTTTATGAGCCAGGTCTTACATCTCCAAGCCTAATCAAAATGCTTTAATAAAATATCTTGCTTTGAAAGGAGAAAAATAATTATTTGATTCAGCTAATTAGCACAGCAAAAATGTTTTTGTGTCAAGCTCTTGGAAAAAATTCACTGATTTTTAGGAGGAGGAAGTGGAAAATATAAAATGTTATATCCCTTGCCCTGTCCTGCAAACTTATTGCTGGTGTGGCCTTGGTCTTTCAGGAGTCCGTGTGATTTAAGTTTTTTTTTCTCTATTAGAAGAAATTTATACTGAAATCCCTCAGATGCTGAGGAAAAGTTTACATGAAGGTGATGACAAGATTCTGGTTTTCACCCATTTTTTTTCAGGGTTAACAACTTATTTCCTAGTGCCACCAATTAGTCTTTCACTCCTTTATGGAGTGAGTTGAGGATCTAAAGTGGCTTCAAATATAAATTGAACTGCTATTTTCTTTTCACTCCATGTTAAGCCCAAACATTTTTAGCTGGACATTTGAGGTATTTTGGCTAATGGATAGAGTGGCCTTAAAAATACAAGTTTTGTTTCCCTGTAAGTTCAGAGGTTAATAATTGCAATAAGAACTGAAATAACAATCTTGTGTCCTCAAAAAAGTTAAAATATCTCTAGGTGCTTCACGCTGAAGACTTTACCTGCAAAGAAAACCTTTCTATTTGATACAGACCTTTTGATTTTTCACTGCAGCTGCTTTCTGACTCCAGACTGCTTGAATGACTAATCCTGGGCACTTGGTATTCCCCAGCCTCTCTGAATGCAAGTGCTCAACTTTTCCTCTTTGCTACATTTTCGGTTGGAGATTCCCTCCCTGCTCTCAATATTCTTATATCCCTCTCAGTTCAGAATTGATCTGGTAGTTTCCATGTGGGAAAATGGATTTAGTAGGAAGCACTTGAACAGGGAGATGGCTAATACACTGAGCCCCTGTGATAAAGGCAGATACCTTTTTAACCAGGCCCTCAACACTGCACTGCACTGGAAGTTTACCACTTGGATGTAGTTTGTGAAGGTACAGCTGAAGCTTTGCCTTCTTTCTTTATGCAGCAAAGGGTGTATGGTGCTCCTGGTCCCCTTAAAAGAATGTTGGGACTCAAAACTGGCTTTTCAATCTTCCCTTTCCCTATCCAGAGGATCCCCTTCTCCTCCAGCAAGACCTGGGAATGTGGACCTCTGTGCATCAGCCACCAAGAAAGCCTGCAGCAGTGCTAGAGCCTAAAGCTGACCATGATTCCCTGTTAGCAAGCTGGCCAGGCCTGGCGTGAGGAAAAGCTCTACTGCTCCACTCCTTTAGATTCTGCCATCCACCCTTCCTGCTCATACAGTACTGGATGGCACCCTGAGTAAATGAATCTGCTTTGTGTGGTTGCTAATTAGTTGGCTAATTATTAGGCTGACTGATGGTTTAGTTGATGATTCAGTGGTTGCTGGTAGCTTCATCATATGGATAAAAGCATCCTTCATGTGTTTCCAAGGGAATGTCGCAGATACAAGGCTGGAAAATACAAGTTTTTCTACCCATTTCTTTGCCCTGGGTGAGTTTTGCAGTCTGGGACAAAGATCTTTGCCTCAGTTTCCCTATCAGTAAATTGGAAGCAAACATTCATAGCTCATTGGGGTGCTATGGACATTAATTAGTTCCTGATTGTTAAGGGTTATTTGAAAACATAAAATGCAATTATCTGATTGCCAAAGTAACAGGCTGGTTTTCTGGTTGGCAGGATGGCTAGAAAATTGGTGAGTTACTTAACTAGCTTGGTTAATGACCTGGTGTCATTTACAATGGGAACGAAATCATACTAGGACATTTCCTTTCAGCAGTATGGAACTTTGTGGTTTGTTTTGGGGTTTTTTGCCCCATTTTTTTTCCCCTCTAAGATAATGAATGGTAAGAACAATTTTATTCAACATAATAATTCTAGATCCAAAATTGTTGCAAGTTTAAACTATAATTTAGAATTCTGTTTTGGAATTGGTCATTGTTCAGATTTAAGTGCCTCCTTGGAACGGATTTCAGCCCACACGAAGTAAGCCTGAATAAATCAAGAACTTTTTTGCCCGGTAACAAAGTGCCTGGAAGACGGTTTGCGATGGAGGTGCCCCCGAGGAAGAGCCTGGCCGCTTTCCCGGGGTTGCAGGCGCTCTCGGTCCCGGGCCCGGCGGCGGGGCCGCTCTCCGCGGTGCTGAACGAGCGCCCCGTCCCGCAGCGGCAGCCGCGGCGGAGGAGCGCAGAGGTGCCCTGTCAGCTTTCCGGTGGTCCGAACATCACAACATAAAAGAGCCCGTGAGCTGGAGAGACCCGCTGGCTGCAAACAGGCCACTGTACACGGGGAAAATCAGATTAGAATTCACGGGATCATTGGATTGAACTGGCCCCGAACTGGAGTTCTCACCCATCCCAGCTTCTTTGCAAGAAGGACTTTGTTTCCAAGACTTTCTCATCAGCTGCCCAAGTCACTGCTTCTTCAGTCAGAGTAAGTCTCTTGAGCTACAATGGAGATTGAAAGTACCAGCTTTTGGCAGGATCTGCCCAATCTTCTCGTTATCAGCCTTTATTTCCTGGTCCTTATGATGTTGTCAACCACTAATCCTAAGGTCTAAGATCTTGCAGGCTAGGCCCTTAGCTGAAGTTTGAATTTATTAACTAATTTATATTTTCTGGTAAAATATAATTTTTTAACAATTTCATATTATATGCTTCTCTGAGCAGGGCTAGCATGCCATGCTCTGGATCAAAGCGCTGGAATTTTATGAGGGCTGAGCTTTATTTAGGAGATCTCTAGCCTGTATCTTTGCTCCCAAGGAAAGATCCCAGTTATGTAAGCAATTCTGACAGATGTTTGTCTAATCCATCCTTGGAAACCTCCAGTGAAGTCATCTTCCTCTCTCCAGGCAAATCTATTGCAGTACTTACTCCTCTAACATTCTTGCCAATGTCCAGAGTAAATCTCTTTTTGTTGCAGTTAAAGTCCATAACTTCTCTTTGTATCTGTCAGTGACATGGAGAAAATTTATTCCTTCCCTCTTTCACCTATTAGTAAACTGCTGCCATGTCTCTCCTCAGTCTTTTTCTTCCCACTAAACAATTCCTGTTCTTTCAGTCATCTATCTCATCTTCACAGATGTCTGATCATATGTTCCCCACTCTGAGGACCTGGAGTCTGAGCAAATTTATATGTTGCTTAGTTTGCCCTATATGGAAGCAGCCCGCCTGAGGAGGCCTTTCTGGGATAGATTATAGTGGGAAGAGTAATTCACATATCTGGCAAAGGATACTGCTGTTCACATTCCTGGTGTGGTGACTGCTTTTTTTCCCCTGAAAAGCTTGACATAGTTGACTCATGGATGTGATTCATCATCACTCCAAGATACTTTTCTGCAAATCTGCTGCTTCCTAAATTGTGTTTGTATAGCCAATTATTCTTGACAGTGTGGTGCCTGGTCTTTTCTCTTTTGGTTTGATTTGATGAGGGATAGTATGTAGTTTTCATATGTGTTGGAAAAGCAAGCTAAGAATGTCTTTCCCACACCCTCCCCCCCTCTCTCTTTCACACACACACACAAACAAACACACAAACACACAAACAAAATAGTTGCAGTAGCATCAAAACAGCATTTTTTTCCCACTGTGGTTAGCATCATTGTGGTGAAGATCTAATTACTTCTGGCTGTCATATCTGTCTATTCCTTAAGTCTTTTGTTGCAAGCATTTTAAAAAACACTCCCAGCAGCATTGTAAATAACACTTCCAGCTTCTACACTTCTCAACCTGGATGTGCTCAGGAGTGGAGCAGAGTGAAAGACACTTTTCTTTATGGCCTTTGCCTCTTTACTTACTGAACCTCCAATGAGTCAGGGTCTGGTGAAGAAATGCTCATTGCATGGGTATTGAAAGGGGAGTTCCAAAGAGCTGTTGGATGAGTCACTTTGCCCCAGTAATAATTCACTAATTTTTAGGGTCGTGCTTTCCCCTGCTTTGTCTTGAGGTGTGGCTCTGAGTCACAGATGTCCTCACTGAATATAATGGAACCTGTAGAGCTTGCAGAGTGAGTTAAGTGCCCTGAAAACATAAAGAGATTCCAAAATGCATCAGATACCTTTGGATCTTAATTCCTGTGAACTTCAGTTCTTGTCTCTAGAATGGGAAAAACAAATCCTGTTTCTGGAAGATAAAGTGGGTTCAACTCAGAAAGGCAGCTGGCTGCTTTCATCATGAACACCAGTAAAAAATGCCACAGGAGAAAGAAGGGTACAGTTTAGTTTTCAGAAAAAGGTTTGTGCAGTGCCTAGCACCTAAGTGAGCAAAGGGAAAGCAAAATAAGGGCAGAGCCCCTTATTATGGAAACACCATCCTAAACCCTAGATTAAGGAGCCATTTCCTCGGAAATACAGTTGAAATTGTGTAATTGAAGCTGATAACATAATGTAATGTGTATTTAGGGGCTTTAACACTACGAGGCATTGCATCCTTTTGGTTGTGCTTTGGGCAGGATCTGTTAATGCTTTAGGCAGTGATGTGTGTGTGTGTGTGTGTGCATAGTGGAGGAGACACTGCATTTGGTTGCCAGAAAACTAATTTGGACTCCACTGGAGCTGTTAAATGCTGCTTACCCTCTCATCTTATGGGAATATCTGGGGAACGGGAGGAAAAAGTCTCAAGAAGTTCTGTACGGTTTATTATTTTTCAAATTTTGACGGAAGAAAAGGTGAATTGAAATACAATCTTTCAATAACAAAATAAGAAGTGTTTTAATGCTCTTGTCATCCTCCTCCCTTCCCCTTCTTCCAGTTCTGGAGCAAATTTAGGATTCATTTAAAAGGTGCAAATGACCCACTGCCAGCAAAGAAATTCTAATTTTGCCTTCTACACAGAAATCAGCTCCTCTGTGGGGTCCTGCTGGTAGCCGTGATGATGCGTCACAAGCTTGGTGGAGCCTGTTTCCCACCCACGATAGGCAGTGTCTGGTTCTAAATACAGGCTCAGGGAATTTATCTTTCTCATGAGCCCTTTGTTAGCTGGGGCTAATGAGTTTGGGCTGGTGGGAGCCTCTGGAACATGTTGGTGGCTGCTGAAGACAAGCAGTCTGGTATGGCTATCTCAGCACTGGGAGAGCTGTGAAGTGAGACCAGAGCAAAGAGGAAGAGGTTGGAGACAAGCTGAGAAAAGATGAGGAGAAGGGGGAGCAGAAGCGCAGCTGACATGCAAGACAGGTCCTAGTGACAGTATTGGCTAATGTAAATGCTCACCATAGGCACACAAAGCTCTGACCAAGGTCCTTCCTGTTTTCAGTAGGAATAAAAAACATACAATAAGATCTGCTCTGGGCTCTGAGAGACCCAGAACAGGAGAGGGATGGCATGTATTAATTGTGGTGATCTGCATGACTCCGTGATGAACAGAGATGGTCAAAACCATTCAAAGAAAAGCAGAAGTTACAATTCTGCCTTCATGGAAATATTCCCGCTCTGCCAATGGTACTCATCAAGTCCAGACATGTATCACACCACACAGCTGGTGGCACAGGAGGGAGCTATCCCATCCCTGTGAGGAGGTCATGTCTCCCCACATTTGGATGTTGCAAGAGCATGCTTTCTTCCCTGCATTGCCCTGAAACAGTTGATCTGAACCACCAAGTAGCCAAGACAGTGTCCTTAGTGCATGAGCATGTAAAGACTGTTTTTTGAAAAATACCTGAATGTTTCATCTCTACTCAGAGAATTCTTGGCGATTTTATATTCAGTCTCAAAGCTGTTATCAGCATTATCTGTCTTTTAAAACCATAGAAACTTCCGTCTGATCCTGGGTGCTGTTTTGTCTGCTGTGCTGAAGGGTGGCTGCACAGCCTGAGGTTGGGTCTTGTGTTTGAGTAACAAGGCATCTATTCCAGGAGAAGTACTATTTATGTCTTCTTGGAAAAATTATACCTCCATCTGGTAATGGAGAACTGGTAGCGAAGGTGGCCATGTTGTTTTGGCATCTACAACAAAGAGGTGAGGCTGTGTTTTTTGTCTTAGAAACCCTGGCTGTTTTCAGTTGGCAATCACAGACATGTACTGGGAACATGATTCCCAGGACAAGCTGGAGAGAAAGCAAGCTTTTAAACACCTCTTAGAGACTACTTCTTTCTGCATCTACAAATATGGCCTCTTCCAGCTTCCCATTTTGATCCCAGAGCTGCTACGTGACACGTGTCCACCAGAGGGCATGTGGGACATTTTCTCCTCGTGTGCACAAAAAGGTAAAGAACGGTTTCCAAAGTAAGTGCCCTTCCAAAATGGGATCCTGCACTGGCTGCCTTGGCCGTTGCCATTGCACTTGGAATGATGAGGAATGGTGCTTGGGCAGCTGAGCTGCCAGCAGTAGGGCTGATGTGACTGAGCCACTACTGCAGTGTGCAGATCTGTTTTGGTGTGATGGGGGTTCTGCCTGCATGAAGGGTTAATGGAAGTATTTTTGACTTATGATTCCCTAGACTTGCATTTCAGACCCCTGTGTGTGCACACGTGTGTGTACATCCATGAGAGAGAGACACGTATGTGCACACGCACATACCCACATTGGCCACAGAAGAAGCTGTATCCACACAGGCCCACTCTATAGCTTGCAAAGTAAATTAGTCTTAAATGACTCTTTGGAAACAAAATAAATCAAATAGCATAATAGTACCATCTTTTTATCTCATTTGTTCCCATACAATTAGTAGTTTTACTGCCATGTTGTGACAGGTGACTGTGTTTGACCTTTGCCGCTTGGGTGGTTGGCTGGTGCTCAAACTAATGAAGACCCTTAATGGATTGGCTTTTGTGAGGCTGTGAGCGGTGGGGTTAAAGAGAAAATGGTGCCTTAGACAGAGTCCAGAGAAGATCCTTCAATTAAACCTGAAGTCTATTAGCAAAGAAATATTGAGGAGGTTGAGAGTTAGCAATGATTTAACCAGCAAGTCTTCCTTGTGAGTCATTTAAAGAAAAAAAAAAAAAAAAGAAAAAAAGAATCTCTCTCCAGTTATTTATTGTTGAGTGTGTGGTTGGACTCCCACCCTCAGATGTGAGAGGGTGGGAGCAGAGACATTGGCTTGGAGAGGCTGGGGCTACAGGGCCTGAGTTCAAAGTTTGTTAGCCCCTTAACTCCCACACAGCCAAGCTTTCCCTGGACAAAAAAAGTGAGGAAAAATGAAGAAGTGGCAGGAAAAAAAAGGATGAGTGATTCTGGGAAAGAAAAAAACAGCTCTCTGGGATAAATAAGACTTTTTGGAACTTATTTTTTTTTCATAATGTGAATAACTTACAATGAAAGAAAAGGAGAACCATCAGCTTCTGGGCAATGAGTCAGAGGGCAGAGCTGAGCTGTAGAGTGTGAGTAATAAACAGGACTGGAGGGAGGTTGATGGAGAAGCTTGTGCAGGACAAGCAGGATCTATCCAGAGCAGCACAAATGGACACAACAAACAATGTTAGGTGCGGGGGGCAAGTCCCTTTCTGTTAGCTTCCATGTCAAAATCTGAGCATTTCCCATTCCTCCCAGACAGACTTTCTTCCTTTTGTTTCCAAGACTAGCTTAATTTTCAGCCTCAGCCTCATCTTCCAGCAGTGTTCATAGTCTTGAGCAGAGCTGGGGCTGCCTCTGGTCATCACCAGTCCTTTAGGTGATATACTGTCCCACAGTTGAGAGAGAGGAGGGAGGTGGAAAGGATCTGATAAGGGAAAGCTTGAAGCTGTTTGTTCTGGGTAGAGGGACCTGTCACAGAATCACAGAATATGCTGAGCTGGAAGAGATCCACAAGGATCATCAGGTCCAACTCCTGGCCCTGCACAGACACCCCAAGAGTCACAGCATGTGCTCGAGAGTGTTATCCAAACACTTCCTGAAACTCTGCCAGGCTGGTGTTGAGACCACTTCCCTGGGGAGCCTGTTCCAGTGCCTGACCACCCTCTGGGGGAAGAACCTTTTTCTAATATCCAACCTAAATCTCACACATAGCTTCAGGCAATTGCCTTGGATCCTGTCACTGGTCATCACAGAGCAGAGATCAATGGGGTCAGATCCACAGCCCCTCAGCCCCATGCCCGCGCCTTGCTCCTAGTGTGTGGACATCGGCCTGCTCACCCCGGCATGCCTCAGACATTTCCAACACTCTCATCTCCAGGGCTTCTGTTACCTGCTGAGCACCCTCTGGCTGACATGGAGAAGATCCTAAGGCAGAGCTCAGTGCCTGCCCCTCTGCTTCGCCTCACAAGGAAGTTGTAACTGCAGTGAGGTCTCCCCTCAGTCTCCTCTTGTCCAGGCTGAACAGTCCAAGTGACCTCAGCTGCTCCTCATATGGCTTCACCTCAAGACCCTTCACCAGCTTTGTGTCTTTCCTTTGGACACTTTCTAATAGCTTAATGTCTGTGACCAAAACTGCCCACAATATTCAAGGTGAGGCTGCACCACACCAGTGCAGAGCAGAGGGAGACAATCACCTCCCTTGACTGCAGCCTCTTCTGGCTATTGGAAAAGGAGTGGTTCACCTGCTCCAAAGGTCCTTAAGCACCATGGCAGGCCCTCAGAGCTGGACTTAGGAATTGTCTGAGTCTTCATCCCCTCCTTATCTATCTATCTATCTATCTATCTATCTATCTATCTATCTATCTATCTATCTATCTAATCTATCTATCTAATCTTTCACTCCTTCCTCACGGAGAAACTCCTTCCCTGCAGTTACACAGTCTCCCTTCTTCTCTTCTTCTGTTTTCACACTCATAGACACGTGGCTCCCCCCTCCTATTTCCCCCTACTTTGGGGATAATTTAACATGTTACACACTAACTTTCCAGTAATGGCACTCTGGCTTTTTGAAATTCTGCTTCCCTGTTTTATGGCTGGGCGTCTAATGGTTATCTCGCAGCCCTGCCTCTGGCAATCATGTAAGGAATAAATAGAAGCTGACACAGTAATTTACTTAAATCTTCTCCACACTTTTGCAGCATTTTCCTCCAGAGGATACCCCCGAAACAACAATTATTTGAAATGTCATGCGTTCCTGCCCCTAGGCTACCAACAAATGAACATTAAATCTATTAACAACAAAAAAAATTAAATGTTTACTTTTCTGCGAAGGTAAAGGGAGAAGCTGGAGAGAGGGAAGGATGTCTCCAATAAATTTCTTCTCAATAATAAAGAGGTGTAGTTAATGTTCTCTCTAAGCGGAGTCAGCTTGCAGCCCACATCCTATGAGGACAGAGACGTGATGCCACAGTACCGCCACGCAGCCTTGCCAGGGCAGCTCCAATAGCCTCATTTTTCCAGGCCAGGGAGCTCAGTTTTAGGTCAGTATTTTTGCAGATTAAGTAAGATGTGAAGAGGGCCAGGAGCCATGAACAAGGTGGTTACAGTTCTCAACTTCTCTGGCTGCCGGTGCATGCCATGGGGACTGAGGCGATGGGAGAGGAAGCATCCCCTTGGCAAAAGAAGGCTAAGAATACAGCTCATCCATTTCACAGAAAGGAAAACTGAGCATTTTGGGTCTCCGTCCCTACATCTTGTAGAAAATCTAAGCCAAAGGTAAGGCCCAGCTCCTCCTCTTTTCTGCCCTATGCTCCCACCTCTTTGCTCAGGTTTTCTGAACACAGGTAAGCGTACGTATGGAGATGGGACCACATGAAGGTGGACTCAGCCCTGCACATGGGTCCTGGTGGAATATGGTGTGAATACGGGGAGTCACTGGCATCCACTTGCAGGGGATGAAAGTTCCCATGGGGATCTGAGCAAAACAGACTTAGGGACCAAGCCGAAAGCCCAGGAAACTATTTTCCATTCTGCAGATGGGGAAATTCAGGTCCACAGCAGGTACCAAAATACACTAGCTGAAACAGACAAAATATCCCAGCTTTAGTCTGATTCCTTCATAGTGTCTCAGAAAGACTGCTTGAACTTTCCAGTGTATTGGAAATGCTATTTTGGAAAATATTCTTTGTCCATTGATCCACCTTAAGACTGTCTTGGGAACCACTGTGTTTATATAGTTAGGAATCCACCCCTTTCACTTGGAAATCCTCTGTCTGTTCAGAGTTTAGGGATTTAAAAGAAACAGCAGGACTTCTTGACTTTATGTGAATGAACTTGTGAAAGAAAATTTGTCACCTGATGTTGAATGCTGCAGACCCCGTTGAAAAAAATTCCTTCTCTGTGCTTCATTTTCCCTTCTTTTCAGCAGAAGAAACTCGGACTTAGACCTCAAGCACCTTGGGAAGAATGGCACCTCTGACATGTTGTCTGAACCAATCGTGATGGGGAGTGTGAACAGGCACCTGCTATCCACCTTTGGAAGAGAAGACATGAATATCTGACCAGCCTTCTATCCTCTGTGCAGAATGGCCAGGCACTTTAAACTTTGCAGTCACCACAGTTCACTTTATCACCAGGCAAGTATACCGGATGGGTCTCTTTTCCCAGTGCGCTGGGATCCCACTTCCTTGGCACTGCTTCTGACTCACAGATCCAGACAGGGGAGAAGATATCCAGTATTCAAGTCCCAGTGGAGCTTACTGTCTCAATCCTAATCCATTTCTCACTGCTGTCCCAGCCCACCTACTAAGGTGGTTCATGGTATGTGGATGCACAGTCAGGCACCTGTGGTGCTGGACCGCTGTTGGACTGAGACCACTGTGATCAGTGTGAGATGGTGTCTGCTTGGGACAAGACCCTCCAAGGTAGCTCCTGGAGTCGTGTGACACAGGCCAGGGTAGTTTATACAGATGATTAAGAGGTGGGACAGGGTCTCTGAGTCCCATTGATCTCCTTGGCATTTTGTTTCTACCTGCTGTGCTTGTTCAAGGAATAAGAAAAAAGATCATCTTCCAAGCGCATGTTGTGTGTGTCTGGAAGGAATGAGTGGATTCTCCACTAACAATCCTTTGACATCCCAGTGTTTTCCAGAAGAGGAAACTAGCTCATCCAAGGAATCAGACTTTAGCTCTGGAGGAACAACTGCTTTGGGCTCTTCTCAGGCCTGATGCAAATTCTTTGCCTGTTGTCCTGTACTGCTGTGACTGCATAGAGAGTGTGTGTCCCTCTCGTCCAGAGAAAAGGGGTGGTGTGGGGCTTTTGTGGGTGTTTCCCCTTTACTTTCTGAAAGGTTCTATCTGTTTGATAGAAAGAGCTGTCTTCTTCCCCACTCCAGATCCAGTTAAGTGCCTGAAGTTTAGTGATACATGAAGAGCAAGGTAGATGTTACATCTGTGACCACTCAGCTCCACACACATACGTACTCCATACAGGAAACCACACAGCTCATGACGTACAAAGCAAGGGCTTTTCCCTTGGTCTTAATGCAGATGTCAAAGTACACTGTAGACTCTGGGGAACAACCTGCAGGTGAATTCTGTCTCAGTATTTAGTGGATTGATTTAAATGGTTCCACTGCCAGACAAAATTCTAAGTACCACAGCAGGTTTATTAGTTAGCCTAATACAAAGAAACACAATTATGTGGTCTAATATACTGGGATGGACTCTTAGATAGCATGTAGTATCAATATAAGTCAGAGGCTGCCATTATAAAGTGGAGGGCCTCAAATACATGTTATTGTATAGCTGAAAAAAGAAAATAAAAAAAAAAGCGGGAACTTGGGAAGAGCATTCATCAAACTACTTTGCATTATTAAACTTCCTCCTGTAATGTCTCCACTTTGATCTCTTCTCTGGCTAGATTCAGATCTCAGCTCCTGATTTCCACTAAGGAAAGTATATAGGGAAGCTGTGTGCCCGCACTTTTCTTTTTCTAAGCTTTGTAGCGCGTTCTTGTGCTCTCAATTCCGGATAATGCTGGACCCCTTTTATCCAGCCCCTCCTCTTGCCCTTTCAAGTGAAAAAAAGACTCCTGTGCTCCCCCATCAAAGTTAAAGGGAAGCTTTAGAGAGGGAGGCTCAGCACGCTGGGGCTCTTGAGCCTGTGTTTAATCTCTTTTCCCGTTCCTGTGTGCCTCTGTGGCTTCCCTGCCAGTTTCTTTGTTGCCAAGTTTCTCATTTCCTTTTATTTGTGTGTGCGGGAGGTTGCCAGGCTCGCTGGAATGCATCTGAAGTCATCTTGGGGGGACACGCCTCAGCCCCCGCCCCGGGTGATCCATGGCTGGGCAGGCTGGAGCGGGCTTCCCTGGCTGCAGGAGCAAGACAGCGAGGGGGCCAGGACAGATCCCCACCCTGTGCTGCAGCTGGCGGCTGTGCCCATGGCCGGGTGGGTGTGCAGGAGGATGGAGGTCAGGGAAAAGGGATTGACAGAGAGCACCTTGACCTCTGGGTGCTGTCCTGGTAGTAGGAGAGCAGAGATGTGCAGACCTTGGTCCTGCTCTGTCTCAGGTCCTGCTTCACCTCGGCTGACCTCAGTGCAGTGCCCTGACTCTGGGCCACGGCTGCCCTGCTCCATCCAGTGATGCTGGGCTGGCCTTCAGCTGGATCTGGGATGTGTTCCCAGGATCAATAGAGGCTTCATTAGGCTCCTGAGGGAGAGATGTTGGAATCTTACTGGCAAAGGGGGGACTCAGAATATTGCTCCAGAGCTGGACGTAACTCTGAAGAATGCATTGGTCTTAACAAGTGAGACCAAGTTTGTGTTCATGCTGCCATCCCTTCATCATGAATGTATTTCAGTAAACAACCCATCTCTCAGGGAACATGGAAAGGGGATGTCCTGGGTGGAATGAGACATGGCAGGAGCACAAATTCACTGCTGCGATTTGTCTCAGCTTTCCTTATGCCTCAGCTCTCTCACCGGAATGGAGCAGGTGGCATTGCCAAGATTTTCATCCCTCCTAGGTCATACTGGTCCAGTTTGGCACATGGAGTTACCATTCATTTCTCTCTGAAGCAGCATTGAGGAACTGTAACTCCTACAACATCCCCCTAAAGTCAGCATTAGCAGATTATTTGCTAGGCTGTGGAAACCAAAGAACAGGTAAAAGGATGGGACTGTGCCAAAAAATTAAGCATCTTGGGGACTGCAACGTTTTCTTTTTGTGATTACTTCACAGCTTCTGAAAGTTCCCTGTTCTTTCCCAGGTGGATATCTGTTGGTCCAGCTCTTGATGGTGGAAAGCAAACAAACAATCTCTTTCAGGTTTCCTGGTCCTTGCTGAGTTTTACCTGCATTCCTGGTAAAGTTCAGCAAAGGTATCTACCCTTAGTAAAGGTTTTTGTGCATTTATAGGCCTTAACCAGCCTGAGCAGTCTCTCCTACAACCTCCACCCATGGGCCCAAGGCTTATTTAGGTTTGTCCATGGGCCTTCAGCCTCTGACTGTGTAATGGTGGATGAGTGGCTTTTGGTGGATCAGCCACTGTCATACCCACAGTGGTTCTTGTTAATCCAGATGTCAAAGTATGCACTGACTTCTCAGCTTGACCTTGGTTCTGCCCTGTGGTCTGTGACATGCTGAGAACAGAAGGTACTCATTAGAGGAAATTCCAGTGGAAAGGATAGCAAAGGTGTGGGATGGTTTTGCTTAGGGCCTGGAGTGCCTGGAAGTGGCAGGTTGCTGTGCAGCAGCCTGCAGCAGTCCTGCCGGGGCTGTCCCATGGTGCAGTGCTAAGGACACTCATGTTTTGGTGTTATTTTCTGCTCATGGGCACTGACAGCAACAGTTATGCTAAGAGCTTTGTCCTGGCTCAAAGGCCTCAGCACTTCTGCCGGTGTGAGTGGTCACTGCTGCACTGCACAGAGCAGAGCTGCCAGGCTCATGGACCCCTGGCTAGCAGTCAGCATGTCACTGCCCCAGTATCTGCAGATCTCCGGCTGCTTTGTTTGTGGGACATTTGTACTGCCATTATCTCTGCTTCCTTTGGACAGGCCCATGGGGTTGTGCAACTCTGAGTTTGTGCAGTGTCCACCTGGATGTAATTGTTTTGGCTTTGCACCTAGAACAGTCTGTCAATCTGCAACCCTGAAACTCCTGCAGGAGACCAGGAGATTGCATCACATACCAAGGAAAAGATTGACTGATAAATACATTGCAACAAGCAGAAAACAGTCATGTGCTGTAAATACTCTTCTACGTTTGCTGTGGTGCTCCTATTTCAACCCAGTTGTTTAACTATCTTTGCAGAGAAGCTTCCACACTTGATTTTTTTCAAGGTACTTCCTTGCTGTACATCTGGCAGTTACTGAATTGCTTTTCTGGAGAATTCATCTGAAATTTCCAATACTTCTAAAAATGAAAAATGTGGTATATTAATTAAGATACCGTGAAGAGAGCTTCTGATAAAGCCAATGTCTTTTTCAAGTGTTAAGAACACTTCTATTCAAGAATATTTCAAGAAATACAGCTTTTGCTATATTCCATTTCTTTTTTGTCTTCTTTTATCAACCTCAGATCTTTTCCTTCTTGGTTTCCCTCACCAGGATGAGTTGCTGTAGGATGGCAGAGCAGAAGGAAAGCACATCATCTAACCACTCTGATTCTCCCCTGCTGCTGCTTGGCATCCAAACATACTGCGCATTGCAAGAGAAAAGCAAGACCTGGAAGCAATCTGCTGAGGGTTTCAGATTCTCTGTTCCTCTCTTCCAGTCCATTAGGTCAGAAAGAGAATGGCTATCAACAAGTGTTTCATTTGCAAGTGTAGCCCTGGGATTTCTCTAGATTTTCACCCCAGCTTGAGCTTAAGACCAGTTTCTAGCTATCAGTTATTCCCGACTGAATTTATATTCTGGTTTTCCAGAGCTTATTTCCACTGCCTGCTCCCCTTCTAATGCCTCCTTTGCATTTGGGGTGTGGTTGTGTCAGGTCCCAGCACAGGAGATGTTCCCACTTGTGCTCGTTACTGCTGTCTGGACACAACATGGCTTTAAACTATGATACAGTTATTCCTTGAAAAGGGAGGAGTTTTTGCAGGGAATTGGCCTGAAACTGCTTCTGATCAATACTTTAGAGATTTGTGACAGTAGAATGAAAAGCAACCAGAGAGGTAGCAAACTGGAAGAAGGTTGCAAGACCAAGGAGATCAAGGTTTCTACTCAAAACATTTAAGTTGGTATGCTGGAGAAATAACCTAAATTTAGGTGAGTAATATTCAGTAGATGCAAAGGCTCGGTGTGACTAAGGAATGGAGGAACTAGTGCAATGCCTAGCGGGGAGGGCAGGTCTCAAACTGAGTGGGAGTTAGTAATGTCACACCCTTGCTGTAAGAAAAGGTTTGGGTCAGTAAGAAAAGGTTTGTTTCTTATCAATGCCAGGGTCAGTGCTGAGACAAGAGAGGTCCCAGCAGCTCTCTGGCCTGATGCAGTGGAGTCTTGTGTAGTGCGGAAGGCTGCCATAGACCTGGAAACCACAGCCTGTGAGGAAAGGTTAAGGAACGAAAGTAGAGAGGACTTAAACTTAGGACTTAGTAGCAGAGTATGAGTGCAAAAATGCTTGGTTTCTCAGTGTACAGATAAATGATATCAAGAAGCAAGTAAGCAGCTGTTCTCTGTGCCCACCTTCTAACAAACAAGTATCCCTGGAATGGAGGGAGATGATGTCGTAAAAGCCTTTGCTAACTCATGGAGCATAGAAGCACCAGCAGAGATCACCACACAGCTGCTGGGACCTAGGCTGGAGGTGCTGCAGAATATACCTCAGACAGGGATGGGCTGGATATGTCGGTCTCAACAGGGATGCACCTGGGTCGTTGCATCACTTTTCCCAGCTTACATTTATTCATTTCTCTCCATCCATTTCATCTGCCTGAAAGCTGGCAGGGCAGTGGGAACTTCAAAGGAATTTGTACTTTGAGGTTTTTCCTTTTTCCCCATGGAAAAACCTCCAGAATCAATGAAAACAAATAGCATATGCTTTGTATTCCCCCAAGAGAACGCAATGCAGCAAGCTATTGGATACAAAATGCTTTGAAATTTCCTGATTGAAAGGTAATTGACTATCAAACAACAGTTATACTGTGCAACAGAGATCATAGCTCCTCTTTGGTGCTGGAAGAACTGATGATTAAAACTGCACCTCCTAGAGGAGGGGACGCATTGGGACAGGTGTTCCTTGCAGAGAGGTACTACAGTAAACACATGATGCTTTCACCAGCCACCAGCTCCTGGTGTTCCAGCCCAGGCCACTGGCAGCTCAGAGCTCTCCCCCTCTCCCTGCAACCCTGGAATGTGCATGGCTCGTTAGCAGCAGCCTGGCAATCCGGGAGCCTGCTAGGTTAGCAGCTGCTTTTCCAGAGCTGTCCCACACGCAGTGCAGCCCAGAGGCTGTTTGCCAAGGTGAGGCACTCCCTGCAATTGGCTGAGATGGAGCCTGTGTGAGAGGGGTAGGTCCTCACCAAAAGCAACCAGCTGGAGCAAACTTTGCTTCCTTGCAAAGTGCTTCCACCTTGCAGTCCTGCCTGCCCAGCTAGCCACCCTGCTCCCTGATGTGTATGCAGCCAAGTGCCAGGGAGCAGATGGAGGAAGTACCATCTGGCTTCTACCGAGCTCATTCCCAGGCTGGAGCTGTGGGAGCTGCTGGAACAAAGGATGGCATTGCTTGGGACTGCCTGGACTAGGGAGTTTGTGAGTACTGTAGGAGTCTTAACCTTGCTTCTTTTATGCTCATTGGCTTCCCAGCAGCAGGTTTCCCAAGCTGCAGCTCTCATATGTGTTCCCTGAGAGTTGAGCAGTGGGCTCCAGCCACTCTCCCTGTCTGGAGGACTTTCTGCATGGAAACCACCACGCATTTTTCCTCTCCTCAGCCCACACTCCTGCCCTGGTGGTTGGACCATTTGGGCCACACTCATGGGTCAGATACCCTGGATTTCTTTCACATGGCTGACGCAGCCAGATCCTGTGGTGCTGGATTTTCCTCGTTCAGGTTCTGCTTTGTTCCATGCTAACTCCACACAGCTGGGCTGTGTGGGGCTAGTCACCAGGGAAAACAGGCTGGCAAAGATGAATAGAGGATGTGAACAGTTCCCTTGGTGCCCTTTTCCCTCACTCTTGTTTCCCTCTCAGCAGGGGGAAGCAGTCTCTGCGTGGTCCTCTGCCGATTGCATTGGGAAAGTCATTAAAAAGAATTAAAAAGGAAACAGAAAGAGAAGGAAGAGGGAAAAAAAAAACCAGAAAAACAAACCCTACAGCCCCAAACAGTTATAAACTTGAACAAAAGAACAACAGGATCTTTCTGCTCAGAACCCTGGGCCACCCTCACCTTGACTGCAAAGGACAGCAGTGCTCCAGCAGCTGGGAGAATGGAAGAAAGCCTTGGCTGTATTTCTGCTGGGATAGTGGTGAGATGGGTTGCAGTGCTGGTTGTGAAAGCTGTTATCTGATTGTGCAGATGCAAAAAAAAATAAATACATATATACAGAATTAAATTAATTTTACATGGATGACTCATCCATCTGCTGAAATTGACAACGGCTTGGGTATCCTGGCTTTTGGAGAGGGAATATTATGTAAGGTACCATTCTGGGGAGCAGCGTCTGTCCTCCATTTTGCTGTGGGAAAGTATCAGCCTCTGTCAGCAACTGTTCTGGGGAGCAAAAGAGCGTGATGAAGCACCTGGTTCCTCCTGTCCTGTCTCCCAGGAGGATTTGCCTTCCAAGGTTAAGGGGTTGTGACTTGTCTGGGAAGATCTGGTTTATAATTGAAATTCAGTACCGTAAAGGTTTTCCCCAAATAGCTGCCTAAATATTGAGTCTGTATTGAGATACAGAAGTCTAGGCTCTTTCGGAGGCCAGTCAGTCATTTGTTCTGAATCATGGCTGGACATGGTCAATCACCTTTAAGAGGCTTGATATTTGAATTCTGGATGAGTGCTTTCAACCTGGAGCCTGCAAAACTGTGTGGAGAGCTGTCCCTAGATCCTCACCATCTTCACTGCCACTGTGCCTGCCTGAACATGTCCTTTTAGGACTCTGGGGCAAAGGCAAAAGCTCTAAGATAGCAGTGAGGTAATTTTTGCTGCAGAGAGAGCGGCCTGTAGGCTGGGGACAGAGATGGTGATGGGAGAGGCTGGCAGAGATTAGTTGAAGAATCCTATTCTGAAGCCCTACAGGCCACACACTTGCCTGGGTCTGACACAGTCACTGGTTCAGGTTCCTTCTCAAACCATCACACAAACAGCAACATTTCCCCTGGGTTTATTTCTGCATGCTTCAGATGAGTTGGATTTTCTCACCCAAAGATTGGCCTCAGGAAAGCTCCTGGACCCTTTTCCTATTAGCCCTCCTTGTTAGACTCTCACTGAGGTAGTTTGTAGCTGCAGATGTTCCTGTGCATTGGTTACCAAGGTTTAGGCTACAACTGTTGCAGAAATCCTTAAACCTAGCACAGTGGATCCCTGTGAACATTATGGATTTGTTCGTTTATGTCTCACCTGGTGCAGCACAAGCTGAGGCAGAATTCAAAAGTGCTAACGCTGGGGAGGTTTGAATCATATACTGAAATAGGTTTAGCTGCTGCACAAAGTAGAATTTTCATTGGTGGTGCCCTTAATAGCTTGCATTACCTTATTCACATGTATATTCTGGAACCTACTGTATATTGATATGAGTCTCTGCATTTATAAAATTAGCTGGATTCTTCTAGGTGTCACTGTGTCTGTGTTGTTAAAACTTGCAGGTTTATATTCATACAGATGACCAGTATTGGGGTAAAATGCAATCACTTCTATTTACTTACAGTTGATTTCTTCTTCACTGCCTAATCCTGTGGAAATATCTTGCTCCCAGATAAGGCCAGGTAAGTGTGTAGTTTCTGGGTGTGTTGAGGTGTGCATTGCTGTGTGCTGGATGCATCACTCCCTGGGGGTGTGTCTGTGGGGAGTTTTGAGGCATTCAGTCTGTGCATCACCATGGGGACAAGGTGGGGGGGGCAGAAAGGAATACAGTTTGTATTTCTTAGTGTTGTGTGATTGTGCTTTCACAGTGCCTCAGAGTGAAGGTGCATGATGAAGTACATACCTCTGTCGTGTGTGTTTCTGCATGACAATAATGTGCATGCACACATGCACTCACACATAGAGGCACACACCCTCCAGGCTTCAGGGCGTGTAGGGGAGTGTGTGTGTGTGTGTGAATGCTATTTAAATAAAAAAGAAAGGAAGTGAATCAGGGTCGTTTCCATTTTAATTGTAAAACAGATAAGCACTAAACACTTTGAAAAAGTAAATGACTTGAGAATAATTACTATCTATTACTCTGCGTCCCAGGGGGGCAGTTGGAGGAGCCCAGATGGCTACAAAAATGGGATTTAGCAGAAAATTGAAGACATTATTCACCGTAACACATTATCAATTACCTTCATATCAATTACAATAACCTTACATTAGAAGAAGGGCCAGGAGACTATCTTCAGCCCCCAGCCTGAATAGTAATTGCACTACCCCTATGGATGGTGTGTGTGTGTGTGTGTGTGTGTGTGTGTTACAGGGCGGGGGGCACCACAGGGTTGTGCAGGGGTTTTGGCAGCTCCAACTACTGGGAAGAGAAGGGGAAGGGATAATAGTCACTCAAAATAGTTTTTACTCTTCTCTCTACAGTCACCTCATGGAAGGTTTTCCTCTGTCCTGTTTGTGTGGTCTAATAGCTCGAAGGGCAGCTGATGTGGCTTCTTCCAAGAAATTCTGCTTGGCTTGCCATTTGGGAAGTTCAGAGTCTCTGTGCAGTGACTATTGTTTCGCACCAGTGTCCTCTACTTTCCTCTTCCCCCTCTCAGCCATTTCAGCCAAGCTGCTCACTTTGTTAATAGGGACTCGTATGCAATCTGATGTTCTATTCTGTAGGATCTGCCTTTCTTGGTACAGCAATCTGTGCAGGAGGTGGGAACTGCTCCCTCTGCCAGACCCAGATGGGGCGGCAGCTCGTGTTTCCTGTAAACACTCACAGAGGGATCACACAAGACCTTTGATAGGCTACTGAGATGAATCAACCAAAAACAATTTTTGAAAGTCTCTTCCTTTTCTCCAGGGATGCTGGAAGGTGTCTCAGGGAGGAGCAGTACTAAGGCTTTTCAGCAGGCTGGTAGCATGAAGGTAGCTCTAAGGACATCCTATTGCCTGTGGTAGTCTCTTGTTGCCAGCTGGGACAGCTCTTGGAGCTGGTGGTAAGTCACTGCTTTGACTGTAGCTGGCTAATGCTTCTGGCTTGCCATAATACCATTCTGAAATTCCACCTCCTGGATCTGGGCTTGATCCAACTCACCCAAGTATTTACACATGCAACACCCACAGCTAGCTGTCGTGGTCCCATTCTCTGCTGCGATCCAAACAGGTTTCACTGCCATGGTGTCCTGGCCTGTGCACAAATGTTTGTGTAAAATAAGGATTTAGACACATCAGGGCACTTATGAGTTAAACTGTTGGTGACACTCCCTCTAGCCTCCCCCCTCTCCCAAATATGCAGTGGAGTGTCCAGTGGGTTAGTGCAGAGAGGACTAATTGCTATTAAAAGGCTTTAATCTGGGAGATTAGTGTTGGCTCCAGGCAGTGTTTGCACACGAAGGAGATGTTTCCGATGAGATGAACTAGAATTTGTCCCTGCTGTTTTGTTGATAGAAAATCATCTTCCCCTTGGTTTTTTCTCTTTATCTCTGTCTTTCTTGCTTTCTTGCTCTCTCTGATCATTTGCTTTTTCCTCTTCCTTGAAGTTAAGCGGAGAGCTTTATTGTATTTTGGAGTGGCAGTCCTGTTTGACCTTTGGGGTTGGTTGTCTTTGCACTTATGTACAGACATGCATGTGTATACACAGAGATGTGGCTGGACGTTCCTGATTCAGAGTCCTGCAGGAAATAGATCCTGACCAAGAGAAGTAATGATAAATATATTTTCACCTTATTTGCTGTTGAGCCTCTTGTGGGTCAAAGAGGGGCCTGCAGAGTCCTTCCTATAACATGAGTCAGGCCAGTGGCCTTCTCCTGGGCAAAGGCTTGATCCAGAGACCATCAGGAAAAGGTGCTGCAGAACTGAAAATCTTAAAGCTCCCTGCAGAAGTAATTAGTGGGAGGTAATTAAATGATTACATATGGGAAGGTATGGAGTATTACTGGACCTCTGGCATGACCCAGGAAATGTCACTATTGACTTTGATGAACATTGGATCGAGCTCAGTGGAAATGAATCTGATAACATGCCAGATGTGTCCAGAGAGCCTTTCCATGAAGGAGACACATTTGACCTGGGAGCACAGAAATCTTTGTGCTATACTTGCTGAAGGATCCAAAAGCAGAAGTGCTTGTTCTGAATTTACTGTTGTCAGAAATCCACATGTATCTCTTAGGTCTGACTACACAGACTCACAATCCCTGCCGCTCCTAGGGTACAGTTAGAATTTTCAGAGCTTCCTCAGGGAGTTAAGTGCCAATTCCCTATGAAAAGCACAATAGAATAAATACTGTTTAGTGTAATTCTAGTAGAAGGAACTTTGTATCCTAAAGATAAGGATATGTGAAAACTATCAGGAAAGGGAAGGCTTGGGTAGAACCACAATGTTGCATGGTCCTTCTGGCCTAGGGAGTGGCCAGACAGAGGGTAGGAAAGAGAAACTGTAAGGAAGAATGTGTCCTCAAATCAATGAGGCCAAGAATCAAGGGGACAGTTGGGTCAGCGGAAGAAAATTGGTTCAGATCTGGGTCTTCCATTCAAAGAGCTCAAGACTTTCCAGGGAGGTAGTGCTTTACGAAGTGTTACACATCATTCTTCTGTGCACTGTCTGAACACCATGGGCTTTGCTCTTTTGCAGGATGATGCCAGAATTTTCCATGAGACTGAATTATCATTATTTCACAAGTAGGTATTTTGAGGAGGTGTAAGTGAGGGACTGGGAGAAGAGAGGGGAAATTTAAGTCATGTTTGTAATTGTGCGGGCTGTTTGGCTCTCCAAAGACAGTTGTGAAGCCTGTTGCTTGGCAAAGTGGTGTGGTGGTGTGTTGTTCTTTGGGGTTTTTAAAGCATTTGAATCTCGAGTATCAAGTGTCACAGCATGGATCCTCTTGGGACAGTTTTGGAGTGGGCTAAAATGTTGTATAAATTTACTTATTTCTCTCTCTTTCTGTGTGCCCCTGCCCAAAAATCCAAACTGTTGCTGTTACCAGCAGGAAGGCAGACCTACTGCTCATGTAAATTGCTTTAGTTCTGTTGTTTGCCCTTGTTTCCTCAAGTTTGCAGATGATGTTGGTGTAACCAGCATAAGGATCTGGCCTCTAGCATGTGTTTGTCCCATCTGCTGTCCAGCATGTTAATTTTCATGGAAGACACAAGCTTGCACAGACTGTGATTTTAAGGAGGGGCCCTTTTTCTTTTCATGAGCCAACTGCAAAGCCTCAGGGGCCAGATTCTGAAAGGCTGTCAATGCCAAGATCTGGAGGGACTTGGAACTCAGGTCCTGGCAACTTCTAGTTTGTGGTCCAGTATTGAAAAGACCATAGGGAAAGAATCAAGTGTTAGGCATTTGTGTAAAAACAGTGATGATACACAACTTTTTTCAGTAGCAACATTACTGGGGGAAAGGGCCAGACTTTCAAAAAAGGTCTCAGTTAAAACAGGGCCTGAAAAATCCTTAAGGGAGTTAGAAATAGTAGAACAAGGAGTATATTTCCACTGCAGGTGACAACCAAAGTAAAAATAATGATTCCTTTAAAAGAAAAAAAAAAAGGAAAAAAAAAGGAAAAAAAACAACAAACAAGTAACAAATAGGAGAGAAGGAATTTGTTTCTTTGGCTGATCCTCTTTAGTTCTTCTATTTCAATAGGAGCAGAAGTATGCCAGGTGGCTCAAGTGATTCTTCCAAGTAGATGTTGCAAATGTTACAGGCTTCTTAACCTGCCCAGTGATCTTGCTATTCTTATGTTTTGGGTGCAAGATTAGGAATGCATGAGATTAAAAAAAAAAAAAAAATTAAAAAAAAATTCGAAACTGTCCCAAACCCCAGAATTTAGAGTCCACCTTGAATATTGTTTACTTTTGTATAATGTTTGTTGGGATACATTTCTTGACTGTTATTGGTCATATGCAAGTGGCTTACTGTGAATTGGGGTAGCAGTAACTCTTGTTTTTATTACATATATCATGAAGTTTCTGAAGCTCTTAGAATCAGTTGACAATATCAGTCACCCATTCAGTTTGTTATCTTTTCAATGTTTCTGTGTCTAAGGTGAGCATTAAGTCAGAAAAAATAGCCTAAGAATTTATTAGAAGCTTAAAAGTCAGAAGGTACTCAGAATCTATGATATGATTACTTATTTTAATGAATTTCAGTGAAACTTCTGGTTTTGGCAGATATGGCACACCATTTTTTAATGGCTTATGTTTGAAATATCATAGATAGGCTTCTGGTCACTTGAAAATGCTCATGAAAATGGATGTTTTCTTGTATTCATATCACTGTGTGATTGGAATCCAAGGGGGACTGCATCCACGGCAGCCAGAAGGAGTTGGCCACTTGGTGTTTGGAGAAGTATTTAGAGCTCTCCATGTGCTGAACCTCTTCAACCTTACTGGTAAAACTTCCACTTGACTTCAGGGAAGTTTTTGCCCCACACCACAACCAGGAGTGCAGGTCCAGTCACATACATGTCTTGCACAGAAGTGCCCCTCAGGACCATGGGAAGTGCAGTTTGGGGAGGGGACTGCACTGATGTGTGGAGTAATCATGAGAGATGGTGACTGGTGCAGGATGAGACTGGGGACAAGAGACTTAGAAGGGGAATGGGAGAGACAGATATAAAGGACCATTGTCTTGGATTCAAAAGACTCTGACACAGGCATTGGAATTGGAGAGCTCCACAGACACGAGGCAGCAGGAAGCTCACTCAGCAACCAACTAATCCCTTTTCTCCGAGCTGAAGCCAACCAAGGGTGTAGCTGCCTCTTCTAGCCTACCAGTGGCATTAAAAATTTTGAGGAAACCTAAATTAAACCTGGCCCCTGATGGGTGTTCTGCCTCCCCAAATCCAATTAGCCAATCATGACTTTTCACTTAGCTGCAGTGGCTTTAATTGGATCAGAATAGCAAAGAAGGATAGAAAATTACAGGAATTTATTTAGCATGCAGAGTGGAGCCTTGCAGCAGGGGTCATCATGATCTCTAGCACTGCAGAGTTCATCAGAGGTGTAAAAACTCCATAAACAGTCCACAGTAGTATCTATGAAGTTTTTTCATCTTCATATAAGCTGCGAGCATCCATATGGAAAGCTGTAATAGGTGTGGTGGTCCAGCCTCTATTCTCTGATGTGTGTACTCCAGCCAGCAAAATTTGGCTGCATGTAATACCTCCTTTGCACTTGGTAACTGTGAAAGGGCTTTTGGACAATGGAAAGACCTGTGAATGGAAGGCTTCCAAGTCTCTAAAGCTGAGCACAAGCTTAGAGCTTTGCAGAACTGAGGTATTTGACCAGCAGATTTTTTTTGACTGCCATTCAAGGGTGCAGGGGCTGTAGTGAAACACAGCAGCTCTAGAACGTTCATTCCTGTTATGTTACGGGGCCTCAGGTAGAAGCACCAGATGAACTTTAAAAGCCAGATTCCAGGGTATAAAGACAATGACAATGCATTAGCACTAGCACAAGACTTGGCACTGACAGAGATGATCTAGCAAGGCTACTAATAAGAGCTAAACTTCTGAACAGATGTGTCATTGGCTTGCTCACGGGGATGTGGGAAGCAGGAGACATGGCTGCCACATCCAACATTTTTTGAGCATAATTTGGAATGAGATTTTGGAGATCAAAACATACATTAAAAGATGCCAGCTTAGTGATTTCTCCTTTCTTCTCCATTTTACTGGTCAGGGTTGGTGCCAACTGGAATATGATGAATATAGCGCCAAGCAAAACTTAGAAAAACCATGAGGAGAACAGTGACTGTTTTCCTGCTTTCTATGCAACTTAAGGCACCTCCCTTCTACCAGAGCAAATTGCAACATGCAGGCCACACTCCATGCATGCTGATGCCACTTCATAACCAAAGGATGCCTTGCAGCCTCAGTGAATGTTGATCTGGATTTAACCGACATAACAGGGATCAGATTTCTGCCCACTGGGAGCTGTCAATGAATGCAAAGTGTGACGTAGTGCTTATCTAGCATGCACACGAGGGACCCTGCTGCAAATCAGGAATGACTTCACTAAATCCAGTGGAGCTGAACAACCATAAATGAGCAGAATGAGGCCCACACATTATCCCAGGCTAGCATGCTATCTTTAGCAGGCCCTAATGAATTCAGCTGCAGCATGTAGTCATTAATCCCAGTGGAAGGAGCAGCTCACCATTACATGACCTAGGATTTCAAGAGTTTGCTATTAATGCCCCAGGTTGCTGTCCTAATGCGGAACCCTCCATGGCTCCAGGACTGGGGGAAACACAAATTATCCTGGACTCAACTAAAATCTCGCTAAGGCTCTTTCAGCACCTTCCAGCACAAGTAAGAAGGGAAAAAAGGCTGGGTAATAGATGGCACACGGGGCCCAGAAATTGTTTATGATGCAAATATGTTTAAAAGTACTGCCTTGCCTCCTCTGGGAAAAGGAGCTAAAAATTGAAGTCTAATGATAACAAATGATTGTTAATGAGTTGTCTAAACATAATAGATGGAAAGAATTAAAAGCCTAGAATAAACAGGGTTTCATTAAAGAACAATAAAGAAACAATACAAATTTCATATCTTAGAATAAATGGGCCCATGTGGTCTCATAGGAAGTGTAGGGCACTGAGGTGGGTGCATGGGCTGGGAAGCTGAGTCCTCTCCTGCCTGGATGCACTCCCTGGACCCAGAGCTCTGGTGCCTGGGCAGCACTCACTGGCAGGAGCAGCTCTGAGGTGGCTGCCAAGGGCTTCACTTCTCCACAGCCTGTGCACATGCTGGACCTGCAGCATATGAGGAGTCCCACCAGCAGTCCTCAGGTGCTTGAAAGCAGGCGCTTGCTCAAGCGTCCTGCATAAGCACTTCTCAGCAGCTGTCAGCACTCAGAGATGGAGAGGAAGGCAGGTTTTGCTCAGAGGTGTTTACAGCCAGGAGCTGTCTAACCCTGGCACTGGAATCCTCCATGACCTCAATTTAGGAAATCCATGTAGCCCTTCCCCAAAGTGCCAAATATTGGTTCCAGGGCCCACAGAACTCCCTGGGGAATTTGAGCTTCTCCTAAGTGAGTCTGCAAGTTACTGAGAAAGGCAAGCTCAAAACAGCTGTATAACAATTTATAGATTGTCTTTTAGGCTCTTCAGAGACAGGTATATTTTTTTAGGAGCACACAGATAAAATTAAAGTTGAAAATCAGTTCTCTAGAAAAGTGTGCTACTGAGAATGTGAAATTCTGCGGAGATTTCACAAATGGTTCATCAGAGTGTTAGATGCCAAGAGCACACACCATATTTCATCTCAGTGTGTGGCAGATGGCATATTGTGGATAGATTTTAGACCAAGATTTTATTAAGGACATGTGAAGAGATGATCGATTATACCTTGGTGGGTTTGTTTCCAAGACTGTCTGTATTTGGCATGGTGACATTATTATTGTTATGAGTGTGTGGTGGAAAACTTTTAAATTTCAAAGTTGTTTTCAGACTTTAGAGCAGATCTCTTCTTCAGGTTTCATTTTAAATCATCTTCAGGACAGGAATAGTATTCTGCAAGCCCAATTTAGACTCCGGGAGTCTGACTTAGCTTTTATAGCTTTTCACTAAAAGGGAATGGGGGGGAAATAGACAAAAACTGAAATGATGTGGCAAAAAACACATCAGGATTTCCTCAGGAAACACTGCTTTTATTTTAATGTATTAATTTACTTTAATTTAATTTATTTTAAAAGGCCCCTCTTTCTCTAGGAATTAGGAAAAAAAAAAAGATAAATCTCAAGACTCTTTCTCCCAGCCCCACATTTTCCATTTATTGACTTGGAGATCTTGTTTGTATTTCAGGAAGGATTGCATGTTCAGCAGAGTGTACGTGAGAGCAGGAGTTGATGCTGTGGTGATGTGTCTGTGTTTCGGAGTGTGTCCATGTCCAAGTGTAATGTACTTGTCGTTACTGATATGCTTTATGATGGTGGATTGCAGATCTGACAGGCTCTCCTGTGTGTTTGTAAAGCTGCACAGGCCTCAGCAATAGAAGACCTCGGTCTTGACAAAACCCCTGGAATAACCCTTGCATTCAACTGGGGCTGGCTCCTGCCTTCATTCATGGTAATTTGTACCTCACCTGGTGGCTGGTTTACCTGGGAACACTTGTGAACTGTGCCACACAAGTGCTTCATAAACCAGGCTTGAAAAAATGCAGGCAAGAATTAGTGCTGTGCGGAGTTAGAGCTCAGCACTGTTTCCCAGCTGTAGAATGGCTCTTTCATGACAAGGTGTCTTTCTTTGTCTTGATTAAAAATATTTGCTATTTGGAAGTTTCTGTTGAAACTGGAAAACGATCAAGTTTTCAATATGGGTTTAGGAATATGTTTTTAGAATTACCTAGAAAAAAATTCTACCTCGTCCCTTCAAATCAAGTAACATTAAGATTACAAATAAAACGGGATTTTGCATAGGAACAAGAATGTTGTTAATATTTTTATTAATAAGAATTAGCTTTAGTATTTTTGTTGTTACTACTTGTTAGTAGTATTATTAAACATTATCTTCTTGTGTGCTTAGGCTTAATGGAGCATAGTCTGCCTTTCTGAGGACATTTGGCCCTACAGCTGGGCATGTGAGAATTTGGGGTCCAGCTGTACCCATGACATTGTCAGTGTTAAACGTGACTGTGCAAAGGCCTTGAAAGAGTTGAGTGAATCTCTGACCATATTTGCATTGAACTCTGTATGTGACTGTGTTGGGACACATCCATGTGGATACATTGCTTCAGAGAGGAGACCTGGAGGCTCAAAGTCCTGCTCCTTGGCAGCTGCTGAAGTTTCTAGCACAGTGAGAGAAGAAGGAAACCTTCCAAATTCTTCTTGTGCAGTTAAATGACATAACAATGCAGACTGAAGGTTCATATCTGAGCCCTTTTGAACCAAGGTATTCTCAAGAAAAGCCAAATGGATCCAATTCCCCAAACAGCTCATTTTTGGTTTGATTAAATGAAATTGTATGAAAACATTCTGGCTGGCTCTAGTGAGGAATATCACAAATGGCACTTTGAGACTTGATCTGGGGATTCCAATGCCTGGCATCACAGACAAAATCCACCCCATGATTTCATACACAGGAGTGTATTAATTCCTCTGGACATCTGTGTTTATTGGGTTTGCATCCACAGGAGTGTGCCTTGCTGGCTGAGCAGCTTGTGGCACACCTCAGGGGTCTGCACTGGGTGGACTTGATGCTGCTGTGTGGTGCTTAAAGCAGTGTGGGTGCAAGCAGTGTTGGTTTAATGGCTGGTGTGCATGTCTGAGAGAATTACAGAATTACAGAATGGTCAAGGTGGGAAGGGACCTCTGGAGGTCCAGGCCCCTGTTCTGGCAGGGCCACCCAGAGCCAGTTGCCCAGGACCATGCCCAGGCATCCCTGCTGGTCTCCCTGGCTGTGGTTGCAACTGCAAGGAAAGTTGTAAGGCTCAGTTAGGCAGCACGGGCCCTGTCAGTAAATCATTGTGCAGTTCAGGCTGTTTTTTCCCCTACTGGAGTCCATAGAGAATCAGACAGACTGTGCTGAGGTGGTCCCATCTGCACCCAACCTGGACAGCAGCTTTATCTTGCCTTGTAAAACTGCAGAGCTCTGTGACAAAAGAGTTAATCTCTGCCTTTGTTTCTCTTCCTCTCTCTCTTCTCTCTTGCAGCCGACTGAAAGGCAAGATGAGAGCAGATCCATCAGTGTCAGCTGCTTTCAGCACATCAGCACTTTTGGGGGGTTTATTGGGGACTAGTCCATCAGCAGTGCTTCCAAACTGCAACCACGCCGCAGACATGCCCCTCCTCCTGCACAGCAGCCAGGCTGCCTGGGGATGCAACGCCAGGACCCCAGTGCCACTGGCCAGGGGCTGGGTGATAAATGACTGCACGAGGCATCTCCGTGGCCAGCAGAGTCCAGAGGGTTGGCCAGAGCCAGGCTTCTGGGGAGGCAGCAATGAAACCATATTAATTTCTGGGCGTGCGTCCATGTGTGTCTGTGTGTCTGTACTGTCTGAAATAATACACTTGACACAAACACACATGCTTCACTTCCAGCACACAGAGTAACACGGGAGAGGGCTGAAAGGGAGAAAGCAATCTGATTGACAGGTTAATGAAGCAGTTCATAATAGCAATGGATATTATAACCTTAGAAACAGCTTGTAAATACCCAGTTGCTTTACATGTATAAACATACTCCCATGCTCAGGTCTGTGTATATACATTTGCCTATTTATGAAATATATATGCATATGTAAAAGGTGCAGGAATGTGAAATCAATGCTCTGAAGCGAAACCAAAGAATAAATAGAAGCTGGATAAAATTAAGCTTCATTAGCCTAGCAGCCATATATATCCCCTGCCTTTTATTTTACTCCTAGGGCTGGAAGTCTTCCAAAGCAGTGGAGGGACTTAGAAGCACGCATCTGACTGACTTGCGCTCCTAAGCCCTCTTGCTTGAAAACTCCACCTTTGTGGGGTTTGTTTAATTGGTGGGTGTTTCTTTCTCCTCTTTTTGTTTTGTTCTGTGGGATTTGGGGGGGATGTGTGGGTGTGTGTTTGTTTGTTCATTTGTTTGCTTGCTTGGGTTTTTTTTGTTTGGTTTGTTGCTTTGTTTTTAATCCCAGTGTCTTGGGAAGGGCAAGCCCATCCACGCAAGGCTGGGAAATTATGTTAGCATGAGGAGAGTGGAGTTTGAACCCATATCTAATCCAGGGTTTTGACTAATTCCTCATCACTTTGATATGTCACCCTTTGAAAAGCTAGATGTATGTTTTACTAGGCAGATATTTGGTTGTCATTATTTGCTTCTGTATTGTATATATCTGTGGGAATTTCCCAGGGTATTCTGAACTGGGGCAATGACTTACACAGCAATCCTTTTCTCTCTTTTGTAAAACCTATTAGCAAATATAAATAGTGACATAGTGAACTCCTGTGGATGGGCAACAACCCTGGGAGCTGAAAAAGCAAGTTCAGCATGACTAAGGACCTTTAGCTTTTCATTTCATGACTCTGCTTTTACTTGTAAACCTCAATTTTACAGTAAGATAATTCCCCTAGGTTCTTCTCCTAGCTCCTCTTAGAGAAAAACAGGTGAAGATTAAAAGATTTCTCATACCTACAAAGAAGTGGTAGACTTGCCAGTTCCCAGCACTGTTGCTAAGCATCATGACTTTGGATGAAAAAATCCAAAGAACCAAGTCTACTGGGATCAGAGGATCAGAGGCACAAGTTTGATAGAACCCAAACTTACACAATGGAAAGTTGATTTTATCATATTGAAGTTTAGCTCAGATTTCAACTCTTGTGAAAATCCTCAGCAAATTTCCATCTAAGACTATACAGTTAAGTTCCTGGCCTCAAGCGTTCTGGAAAG
Organism: Bombycilla garrulus; assembly: GCA_013400315.1. Classification (NCBI taxonomy): domain Eukaryota; kingdom Metazoa; phylum Chordata; class Aves; order Passeriformes; family Bombycillidae; genus Bombycilla; species Bombycilla garrulus. Next base: position 1,657,134 of record VXBU01004981.1, read on the forward strand.
AGTTGTGCCAGATATTTTTTTCCCTGATGGGAATTCCAAGATATTCCGAAATCACTTAAGAGGTGGGATATGTGCAGTGATTGCTGATGTGGTGTGGCATAGTGCAAGGAGCATAAATACACGTGCAGTGTGCAAAAACCCATGCCTGCAAATTTCTAGCCACACATGCTTGTGCTTTTGCTACCACAGCAAGGGATCCTTTTACTTAAATAGCAACTTGCACTCTCTTGTTCTCTCTCTTGACCACAGTTCTTGATGAGCTTGTGATCTGAGCTTACAGGCAAAACAGTCAAGCCAAGTATTTCCGTGTTAATCTTACAGCTGTGGAACAGATGTAACTTGTCCCTGAACATGTGCAAAGCTGAAGACAGAGCTGGGAATGGGACTTACATGTCCAGCATGGTAAGCTCATTATTTCTGTTTGTCTAGACTGGTAAATTATGCTGAAGCAACACTGGCTGAACATTTTCACAAAAGCAAATAGCTGTATATCTTAGTTTCTAGGAGTATCATAGCTCTGTAACTGGGGATCCTCTGGGTTTGGGTGCAGTTCAAACCACTGTCTAAAAAAACTGTCCTGCCTAGCATCCCTTGTTCTCCTTTAAGCTCCCTTTTCCTCTGTTCCCTAGAATTTGTGTCTGAAGTTGCTCTCCACAAGCATTTTTAACCCTTAACTGTAAGATGGAGGAGAACAAGTTAACTTAAGGATGAGTGGAGATTATGGGTGAGAAGTTTGATCTGTAACCTGGAGAATGAGTGTCCTGAATTAAGGGATTGGTCATTAATTCACCACTGAGGAGGACTGTCAGGTTTGAGCAGACTGATGCTGCTCAAGCAACTCTCTCCCCTGCCCCAGAGACCGGAGAGGGGCTGGGTGTTGGTAGGCAGTTGTTGCCAACTTCCTGTGGGAGCAGTGGGTTAAGGAATGGGAGCTGGCAAGGTCTCCCTGTCTTTGGTGGTGAGGAAGAGCAGGCTATGCACGACAGTTCAGCTGTCTTCTACCATCCAGGCCAGCCAGCCAGATCCGTGAGGCCTTCCCAATCAGCGCAGCAAGCTCAGCTTTGCTGCCGTCAGCACTGCTGTGAGCAGAGGCTGAGGATGGGTGAATCCAAATATCCGGATTGCATGGATATTGGCTGGAAGCATTCCACCATATCCGTGTGGCTGCCTTTGCGTGATATTCATGCTCATCAGAAAATTAATTATTCCATTCAGCAGGCTCTGTGAGCTGGGAGGATTACCTCTCAATACCTGGAGTTCCTCCTGGGGGTGGGAGAGGTGTGTGAGGGAGAGAGAGAGCGAGCGAGGCTGTCCGTCTTTGTGCCTGCATATCAACAGGGTACGTTGTGGACACAGATGTGTACAGACAGCAAGAGATTGTACCTGACTGCATGTACAGGGAAGAAATTGCACGAATAATGCAGAAATAAGGCAGATGCCTTGCTCTGTGGGTCTGTGAAACAGAGTGCCCTTGGGGATGCTGGGTGGCTTTGCATACCAGAAAGAGAAGTATTTTCTTCCAGGTAGATGAGCTGTGCACAGGTAGCAGAGGATGCAGAGCCTGGGTAGGTGGCAATGCCTTCTTTGCCTTAATTTGCATGAGGGATATATGCATGGCCAGACTGTGTCATGCTTCTTGGATCTACCTTCAGAAGTGTTGATATGTGTTGAATACAAGCCTAAACCTGCCCATGGTTTCCTGTGTACTTGTGCTTACAACAGGAAAAAGCTCATGTGCACACAATGATTGTTGAAAAACTGCACATGTGGTAGAAAAACTGGTGTCAGCTGGCATCACATTAGTACTTATGATTTTGACTATGGCCCTCCTAAACACAGCTCCAGTCGTCTTCCTTGTAGTACAGCTGATCAACCCCATGTACCTCAGGGGGTAACTTATATCAGCAAGTAAGCAGAATCAGGTCTTGTGATATTTAAAAAGAAAAGCTTTGCACCTCAGTTTGAAAGCTTTCCTGCAATCCTCCAAGTAGCAGGATGTTTTTTCCCATACGGGGTAGTATAGTCTGTATATGTGCATGAGCAGGGGTTTTCCAGCTGCAGCAGCAAGGAGTGATCTTTCCTGGAAAGCAAAATTGTTTTATTAAGGCTTGGCTTTGAGAGCGCCCTGATTGGCTCTGCTAGGCAGCACAGCGCGGAGTTTCAAGCTCGGGGTATTCCTGGAAATTTGTGTTATTAATTGAAAGCTTATTAATGGCAAACACAGGATGACATTTTACATGGTTTAGTTATGTTCTGTGAGTCATTGGTACAATACAGTCTCAGCCACAAGGCAAGGAATCTCCTGCCGTAACTGATAACAGGGGAGCAATAACAGCTCAGTTCCCACTAACTGGTCCTGAGGCGACAGCCACAAGCCTTACAAATGCCTGATCATCTCTCTCAGGAGAGGAGGTCACCCTCTCCTCTGAGCTGGTCACTCATCCTGGAGTTAAGGGAAATCTCAGAGGAAAGCACACTTACTCACTGAGGTAATAAGCACTGGTTTATTACCAGTGGGCTTCAGAATTTTGGCCTCTCTAAATCTCTGGAATTGCCCTTAAAATAAAAAGGCCCTGAAGTGAAGGCACTGCTGACATCACACTGGAAGTCAGTAGTCCCATCTCTAGAACAGGATATGTGATGTTCTAGATAATTAAACTTTGTATTGTAGTACTGAACTGTGGCTGGGTTCTCTAGAATAATACTTGAGTCCCATTCTGTCATATTTGAGATGTGGTTTATAGGGCAATAGGGAAAGCATTTGTCTTAGGAAGGGAATTGAATATTGCTTCTAATATCCTGCAAAAAAAGTAAGTTCCCTCTGTCCAGCTTCATAAGATGGTCAGTGCACAGAATTATAGAATATCCTGAGTTGGAAGGGACCCACAAGAATTATCAAAGTCCCACTCCTGGCCCTGCACAGGACATCCCCAAAAGTCACACCATGTGCCTGAGAATGTTGTCCAAACACTTCCTGAAGCTCTGTCAGGCCGGTGCTGTCACCATTTCCCTGGGGAGCCTGTTCCAGTGGCTGATCATCCTACAGGTGAAGAAGCTTTTTTAATATCCAACCTAAACCTCCCCTGACACAACTTCAGGCCATGCCCTTGTGTCCTGTCACTGTCACCACAGAGCAGAGCTCAGTGCCTGCCCCTCTGCTTCCCCTCCCAAGGAAGCTGTAACTGCAGTGAGGTCTCCCCTCAGTCTCCTCTTGTCCAGGCTGAACAGACCAAGGGACCCCAGCCATTCTTCACATGGCTTCACCTCTAGACTCTTCACCATCTTCATTGCCCTTCTTTGTGCTATCTAAAATTCAAAATGAGATTCTTGCTGAAACGAGAACAAATGTCTTAGATTCTTAATGTATTTTTAAAGAAAGTGACATTGCCCAGCACGTCTGTGGATGTGTCCACCTAGTCTGTGGAAGGTACATTTTTTTAAAGCAGATTTCTGAACACCATCATCCAGAGTTATGTTGATCTTTCTTCTTTGGCATAAGCCAAACAGGCATTCTGCTAGGACAGATACTTCTATAAGCTATAGCCATGGATCTGCAGCCTTTTTTGTCTGGGAAGAAACCAAGTTTGTACAAAACCCTCAAATATCTCCATCAATCCTCTTGGTTCCTTCTTCCCCACTGCTTCGTGTGCATCTCATCCTGTCTGACAGAACTCCCTGGGTTCTTTCCCAGGCACACGGAGGGTAGGTAAGCTCAGTGTTGTCACATGTGGCTTTGCTTATGTTGTTGAGGCTCCTCAGGGAAGCACTTGTCATAAGCTTCACTGTAGTCCTCAGAAAAGCAGGTGAGAGTTTCCCAAAGCTTGGCCTTGGGTTGGCAAATTGACTCTCCGGGATGGAAGAAGCAAGGGAGAAGATGGTGGGAAGCCACCACCATCTGGGTCTGTAGAAATAGCAATACATGCCCCCCTTCACAAAGGAAGATTCAGTTGTGGGTGCCAACTGGATTGTTCCTTGTTTGGGACAGCTTCTAGAGCTAAGCATCTGAACTGAGTGGGGAGGGGAACTTTCCTTGAGGATCTGTTAGATCTATAGATCTGTGGGACACATGTGGTCTGTTACCCATACTCAGTGCTGTAGCACTACCCGGCAGCTTCAGCTCTGTCACTGACTGGAGCTGGGCACAAACAAAGTCCTCTGCACTGCTGAGAGCTGTACAGGGGAATACAGACTGCAGAGCTCCTCTGCACTCCCTTGACCAGCAGCAGAATTATTTCCAGAACTGTATTGTAGGCACTGGGAGGAGATTATAGGCCAAGCACTTAAACTCTTCCACCCTGGTTAGCAAGAGCCCCACAGCTGTGGATTGTCTGATGCCAGCAAATAAACCAGATGGATGACAGGGATGGAGACAGGCCAAGCTGGGATGGAAAGCATAGTGTGCCCTCCTGTCTTAATGGGCTTCTGAAAGATGAAGTAGCACAAGCTGAAAAGAGCCTTCAGCTGCAAAGCTCCCTGTGTTCAGGTAATGGGAAACAGGACCTACTCTTTTTTATGGAGCTTCAGTTGTTGCTTGTTGGGATCTTCTCTAACACCACAGAATGAAGGGTGATGTCCTTGGTGCCTACAGGAAGGTGGGACATTTCCAGGCATTGTTGAAGAAAATAATCCAGATCTACAGCTGCAAAGAGCAGTGAGTTTGGGAAGAAAAATCCAGCAGTGATAGTGAGAGATATCACAGACCATATGCATGCTAGAGTGTATCACTGCAGTTGCCTGTTCTGGTTAGCAGGTCGCAGGAAGATAAAGCCCACCCAGTCTGCACAGGACAGTGACGGGTCAGTGCTTCTGATCAACATATGCTGCTTTTGCAAAGGGCCAAACCTGGCTATTCCTCCAGCACTTCATGTCTGTGATTTGTTATCTGAGTGATGACAAGGCCTACAACTCAGATCAAGCTATCCTTGTGCTAAGTGCTTTATGTATAAGTCTGATGAGATTCAGGTCCAAAAGGAGCTTTCTCCCATTAAGAGATTTCTCCCATTAACAGAACATGAATTTATGGATGGGCTATCTCAAAGGCTGTGAGAAAACAACAAGGCTTTAATTTCACCAGCTGTTCAGGGTCCTCAGATTCCAGCTCTCTTCAAAACTCAAGGTAAGGCAACCTACCCTTGTCTGTGCATCCTTGTTAACCATTTAGGCACCCCAAACAATTAGTGACCTGAATAACTCATGGATCTCTTGAGCTTGAAGGCCACAGAAAATGCCCCAGGACTTTGTATATATAGGATCACTTGGAATCATACATGGAGTCTATCGTCAGTGCTGAGAATTTAACTTGTTCCTAGCATTATGCCTTAGTTCCAGGACTGGCTTTCCTCCCAACAGCCTAGTTGGAATTTTTCAAAAGGTAGCAGCAAGTATATTCAGCACTAGAATATGCCTGCTGCATGCTTTGGGGTACTTTGAGTTTAGGGTATTCCAGCTTTACTGAGAGATCAGTCTCTCACCACCAGGAAACACAATCTACAGGAGCCTTTCTCAAAATAAAGGGTTGAACCTCAGTTCAGTGCCTCTTTAAGCTAGGCCAGGCTGCTTGCAAGTCTGTTTTGGAAGGTATTACTGAACACACCCCTAAGCATGCTGGAAAATCATCCCTGCTGGTAACAGGTACTGTCCAGACAGATTACATTGTGTTTATGGGGTTCAGCGTGGAGGGGTGGATACAGGACATCCTTGCCAGGCTGTTTATGGCTGTAGGGGAGCGTGCCCTTTCTAGGTGTGATCCTCACCTCCACCATTTGTCCTTCTTCCTCTATTCTGCCATCCCCGAAGCCGCCTGGATTGGTTATAGCCCACATGTTTCAGCAGCCAACCTGCAAAGAGAGAGCCAGAAAAAGTTAATGTGGAGTTCTGGTCTACTCCCAGGATGCATTTGGGCTGCAGCCCATAATGATATGTATAATTGCGAAGGCCTGCCAAAAAAAGCAGGCTGGATTTAATTGAGTCAACACACTGCTATTAATAATAAAATGGCAGAGACTTTGCTATTAATCACTTGTGCTGGCTTTATCACAGGCAGTCTCGGCTATCTGGCTACCAAACAAGACCTTTAAAAAAAAAATTGTGCAGTGGAAAAGTTACTAGTGGGAATACACCTGCTAACAAAATAAACCTTGTAAACAAAATGTTCCTTGCAGAAGAATGTTGTTTTTGATAGGGGGATCTTATTTGGGAGGCAAATGGGATTATGTCAAATGGCTATGTCCTGCAGCAAAGTCCTCTTTTTGTAGGAATAGATCACTGGAGGATGGACTTGGAAAATGGTGCATCTTTGGAAAAGGTATGCTTGATAAAGGACTTTGTACATAGTGGGAATAGAGGGAGAAATTAGTCCTCCAAAGAGAAAGGTAATTGCTGCAGAACAGCCCAGAGAGGAATGCATCTGTTTCTAGTAAATGGAAAACACCATATCCAGTGAGTGACTGAACAAAAATGGAAATGAAAACTAAATAGCATTCCTGACACTAAAATTTCCATCCTCCTTGTAGAGGGCTGGGTAAACTGTGGTATATTGCTGTGGATGGCTGGATGTTCCCCAAAGCTCTGTTCCCCAAAGTGGATGCTGCCAACACTGCATATGCAGCACCTCTGGAGGAGTGGGGTCTGGTCCTCTGTGGGATCTTCAAGGCCTAGAAGCGCCCTCTTCCCTACAACCTGACTTGGTGTAGAGGATGGGCTTGAAGGGGCTCCAGCCCTTTCACTCACGCTCCATATTTGCTTTCATGCCCATGTTCCCTGTGGCCCTCCTGGTGAACTGTGCCCCAGTGCCTGAGGCTGGTACTGTTTCCTCGTGGCAGTGCAGTGCATTTTTAATGGTGCCCCTGCTGAGGTTGTTATCGTAGCAAACATGGAAATGACAATCTTTACTTCTGCTTCTGAGTAGACCAGCTTGTGGTGACTGTGTCTGGGGAGGCACCACGTGGCAAAAACATCTAAAACACAGGAAAAAGGGAATAAGCTTGAAAACCTATTTTCAACAGGCTGTGTCTGTAGGCAGAGCCAAAGGATGTAGAGCAGGTAGAAGAACAAACAACACAAATACATTATGTTGCTTTTAGTCTAAGAGGTTGTGAGACTTAAAAACATTGCTCTTCGAGAAGACAGTTGGAAGGGGATAATCCCCTGACTTCCACATTTAAAAATGCCAAAGGAATGGATCTTTTCTCCTCTTCCAAGTTTTCCTACAAAAAGGGATACATTTTCTCTACACCAATGTAAAAAATCTCTGTGCATCATGCACCAAATAGTGAAGCAAAAGAAATGATTTAACAGGCTAAAAGGCCTCTTCCTGCTATGAATTAACAAGGTCCATAAATGAATGCAAACATTATCCCTCCAAAGGAAAGAGAAAATAGAAAAGAGAAAAGAACAAAAAAAAATCCCAGAAAAAAAATTATCCACTTCCTGCTGTTTTCCTTTCCTCCCCATAAAGCGAGTGTCTTATCCTCAGAGAAATTCACTTCATTGTTAGAAATAGCCAAAATTGGCTTGCAACTAGTAAAGATGCCAAGAATTTGCACCTTGCTCTGTGACCTAAAGCAAAAATGACATGAACATTGACAAATTTGACAAGGAAATTTGTGCAAAAAACAACTTCTATTTGGCTAGCCAAGCAGCAAATATGTCGGATGATATGCTTTATTAAGCAATCCATTTTTCAGCAATAGCTGCACCATCTGCAAAGGTTAGTGTGCATCAGGCTTTCCACAGAATTTCATCTGCGTCTGCAGCTAGGTGCAACACACGACCACATTTTTCATGTACATACAATTTTGGATGCAAATAGAATACTTGATGAAAGAGGTGACCTTCCGGACTGACTTCCCCCATGCAGTAAAGTCACAGGCGCAGAAGCAGCTGAGAGAAACATATCTCTGCCTGGAGGGAGGCAGGGAGTGGCAGAGGGGAAGGAAGGGGAAAGTGAAACATAAAAAGAAGAGGGAACTTCAAGAAAAAGTGTTTCCCAAAAAAATGGCTTGGTGCCTTGCACAGCAGAGACTCTGCTCTTGTACCAGTCCAAGTGGAATGGAAACTGTTGTGTGAGGTAGCTACATTTTTCTTCTGGATGGCACCCATCTCTCCTTCTTATAGCTTTTCTCTTGTTAGCCCGTGTAGTTCCTGCTACTATACTCTCTAAAGATCATTGTCTTTCATTGCTCCCTCTCACGGTTTGCATTCCAGACTTGTCATCTCTTAGGGATGGACCATTTACCTTATTTGCTACCCTGCCTATGCCTGCTGGATCTCCTTCTGAACATCCTTGGCTTAACAGGATGTATTTTCTAAATCCAAGGAGCGCAAGCATTGCTTTCAGGTATCAGTCAGACATACCTATTTTCTGACCAGTTTTGGGTTTTTTTCTTTAAGTCATGATGGTCTTGCCTCTGTATTTTCCTACACTATTTTCTAGTGGATGGATATGGCCTTTCATGTCCTGTCTGCCCTACATTAGGTGAAATCAACTCTTCCCTAGTCCCCAGTCTTCTTCCCCAAGTGTATGCTGTACACATGGCTCCCTACGCCTCATTGATGGTTGCTGGTTATAAATTCATGTTCTCAATCCCTACTCCACTTAGCTGAAGTTGGATGCCATCCCAGTGCCTTGCAACTGTCCCTAGTCCAGTGGAAAGTTTAATCTGCCAGTTCATGCCGTGCCGTCCTATGGGGAGAGTTCAGTTCAGTGCAGCTCCGCACTGCACAGAGAGAAGCTCATTAGCAGGACGTGGTAGTGTCTGATGACACTGTGGTCCAAGAAGGCATCATTAGGCACAAAATGTTTTCTGTAGCTCTCTGAGAATTCCCAGTAACTTAAGGAATTCAGACATTGCTACTGTGGGGGCACAGCTGAAACGGGGAGCAGAGATGTGCTCTCCAAGGGCCATCTCCCATCTGTGTCTGTTGCAGGAGCAGATATCGAACAAAGCCTTTGACTCCTTTTTGACTCCTTGATGCAAAAGAGGCAGGTGGGACTTGCTGGGCCCGGCAGGCACGCTCTTCCCTGGTTGGCTGCTAAGTGGTGTTAAGTGATGAATGTTAAACTTAACAAGGGGACTTACAGATTTACGTAAGGATTTTACTGCCTGCCAGGTATAAATGATGGAGCAGCTTTGATCTTTAGGGGGATCAGTACTGGAAGTGATTTAAACTAAAGTTAATAAAACTGCTTAAAACTGTACTCTGTAGTCCCACAGGCTGAAGGAGCCCTTGGTCACTTGACTGCTCTAAGTAAAAATTGTTCACATTTATGAGGGAGACCAAATCCCACTGGCGTTAACTGTGTTTCCAGCTGAATAATAAATGGTATCTTCCAAGAGTCCTGCAAGTCCTTCTCTATGTGCACTGCAGGTCCCACAGCCTGCTGGAGCCCCCAGGCTGTAATCCACAGATACAAAAATAGATGAACCCTTTGTAGTTCTGTGGGCTTTTCTCATCCACTCTCCACTTCACAATCCCTACAACAGGTCTGATCCTTTTGCTATTTTGTAGCATGTCACAAGCTATTGTTGGAGCTTTAAAAAATTTTGACATCAAGTGAAAGTCTGGAATTCTAGGTGTATTCTACCTTTGGAATTTGCAGGCCAGCAGTGGCGAGTACATGCCATAAACACTAAAATCTCATTAGCTTCGTTGGAGACTTTGTCACCATTTACCTTTAGAAATTGGACATCAAATTACAGATTTTATGAATGGTCCTGTAGTGTCTTTTTTCACAGCAGTGCACCTTAAGAAAGTTCCTTATGAAGGTGAAAAATATAATTTTTAATAGGGTTTTTTTTTCTGTCTCCCAGGAATCAGTCGCCTCCCACAATATAATTATGAGTATTACCACTGGGAATTTCCATAATGTCCCACAATGAACTGATGTGAGCTGCAGTGGGCAGGATGCCCAGATGTCGGTGCAAACAGGACTTGTGCAAGCTGCACAGATTCAGGTGAAGAAGTACCTTTTTGTATCTATCAGAGAAGTTGATAGGATTTACTGACACCTCTGCATTAGCTCAGCTCATTAGGTTTACAGGTGAGAATGAATTCCACGCATTGCAGTTATGAAGCAAGCAGGCCTTCCCTACATGCCAGGGGGTCTACTGTCAGCTGGAGTCACCAGGCTGTCCCTCCACAGACACACACAAATGGAACTCATCCTGATATTGCTATAGGGTTTTCTAATTCTCCTGCCATTTCCTAGAAACTCTTTAACAACTACCAGAATGCCTTCTGTCTGCTTGGTAACAAAACAAGTAGCCTTTCATGGCCCTTTCTAGAATTTCTAGTGATTGGCAGCCACTGAAATTGAATTAGCAGTAGCTCACCACTGGTAGAAAAAATAGTTTTTTGTTTTGTATTTCAGCCTGGTGCACTGTTAGTGATGAAGCTCTGCAGCACAATGATTTGATGAGGCCATGAGCTTGGGAAGATACAAAAGGAGATGGGCTGTTTCAGGCGGATCATGAGGAAATCCTGAATTATAAAGGTACAGTCAGCTCTGGGATGGGATTTGCTCTGTGGGGGAGCCAGCTGGAAACTGCCAGTATTTGGGAGGAAGTTGCATGAAAATCTTGTTACTTGTACCTTGTTTTATAATTACCTCTTGCAGAGTGTGGGTTTTTTCTGAATTACAGTCACTGTTGGAGACAGGTTATGGGCTTAGACAGACCAGTGGCTGGACAGCCTGGTATTTCCTGCATTCTTACTTCCACAGATCCTCTAATAGCCCTGCTGCCTGGCTTTGTCCTGCTATTGTGCCTCACTGCGAGGATGGTCTGTGTCTGAGATTGTCAGGGGATTTCTGCAGACAGATTCTAGTGGTATTTTCAGAGCCCCCTGATTTGCTCCTCACACTCCTGTAGCATTTTCTAAATTCCCTGGGGGCCGAGGGTCATCTCTCACTCTACATGGGATAAATTGATAATGACACAATGAAATCGGTCATGATGAAATGGCTCCAATTTTATTGCAGTGGGAGGGGATTCTGGATCTATGTTTCTGTTGTGTTGTCTCAGGAGTTGTGCTTATACAAGTGGCTTTTTGCCAAAAAATTCCAATGGTATTTTGAAATCTCCTATTCCATCCTATATCTTGACACTAGATTCAGCTGTTTTCAGAGGTTTTCTGTGCGTTTCCAGAGAAGACCTTCCTGTTGCATCTTGTAGCAGCCTGTCTGTTTGCTGTGGCCAGATATTTGTGGGGCTACAACTGTTGTGTTAGACAATGACGGAAGTGATAGATCATCTAATGAAGACTACCATGGCTAGAATTTGCTCCTCACCCACCTGTCAGTGCAAGAGAAGTAGTAGTTTGGGAAGCATGATTAGATTTGGGGCCATTTTCTTGTGGCTCCTATTTCTCTCTTTCCTTGTACTACTGCATCAGCTAGATGGGCTAAGGGCTAGATCCCAGCAGCTTTTTTACTCCTTTTAAAAAGAAGCTATATGTCTCTGGAATTGTGGGA